>JAJHZJ010000573.1:600000-956046 GCA_023548195.1 Bettongia penicillata ogilbyi | reverse complement strand
CTTCCAGTGAACCTATGGAAGATGAAGGAAGAATGCATTTATTAAATGGCTACTATTAGCTAAGCACTATAGAAATAGTACCTCATTTAATCCACAAAACAGCTCTGTGGGGAAACTGAGGAAGAAAAAGGTGTAATGACTTCCTAATGGAAATAATCATTTTATTCACCTGCACAATAGACAAAGAGGAAACATAAAAGAACAACATTTCTTTCTGAAGTCCCACCAAATAAAAGACAAAAATAACAGTAGATGAAGTGTACATAGCACTTTTAGCGCATTACTGTCATATCAACCCCGTGACGTAGACTGTTATTATCCCTGTCTTACGGATGAGGAAACTGAGGCTCTTGCTTCAGTTGCCCTAAATGACTTGCCCAGGGTCACATAGCTAATCCATGTCTGAGGCAGAATTAGAACCCAGGTCATTTGACTCTCATATCCAGCGTTCTATCCACCCTACCATGCTTCCCCCAAAACAAATGCATTATACCCATCAGTTATTAGTTTCACTGTTTATGGCCAACAATCTTTAGCAATCATGATGGTGATTTTTGTTTCTCTTGGTCCCAGGGAGGTGGAAAGTGGCTGTTTTCCACTCTCCTCTGGCCCTTTGGCAATCCAAGGACACCCTGCTCAGCTCCCAGGCCTGCCTTACCCAGCGTGGGATAGAACCATAGGGCAGCAGAGTTGAGAGGGACCTTGGCAGCCCTTCTGCTTTCTGCGTTGGCCATAATCTGGTCCTGGTCTCTGCTTTCCTGCCATGGACCTTGCAGGGCCTGGGTGCCAAGGGGAGTCGGTAGGAACAGGTGGTACCTGCCTATGTGATGAGACCTCTGTCTCTTGCAGGGAGCAAGACCCCACTGCAGTCCTTCCTGGGCATCGCTGAGCAGCACGGGGGGCCCAATAATGGGGTGAGTGCCACATTGGGGAGGAGCATGCCTAGACGTGACCGTGTGAGTGTGGGGTTGGGATGAAGGGAAGTACTGGGGAGACTTTCTGTTCTAGACCTCCCCTCCTCCCTCGACAGCCTGCTGAGATCCTACTGCTGGGATACCTACAGGCTATGTTACCCTGATGGTAGCCCAGAAAGCAGGAACTCACTTTGTCTTTGTATCCTGGTACTGATCACAGTGCCTGGTACATGGTAAGAGCTTGAAGAACACTGGTTGATTGATTGATTGTACGCTGGGTGAGGCTGAGGGGAGATCTAGTCCCTGAAGGTGCTTAACCCAGCTTGGGGCTCAGAGCACGTGGAGGTGGGATTTTTGTCTGATGTATCCATCCATCCGCACTGAAACACCAAACTGATATTCCTAAAATAGTTCTGACCATGTTTAGGAGACTCCCTGTGGCCTCTAGGATAAGATACCCACCGCCATGGCTTTTAATGCCTTCCACGATCTGCTTATTTTATGCTCCTTACCCTCCAGGGCCCTGTACTCTGGCCTTCCTGGCCTATGCTATGACCAGTCTGACTGTACTCTGCCCAATATAGGCTGCTCCTCCTAGCTCAAGCGCCAACATCTACCAGACACCTTTCCAGATTCCCCTAGTTGGTGCCATCTCCCCCACAAATTGTGCTTCTCTGTTCTTCCATGTTCTACCCCGTGCCCTCCCCTCCTATACAATAGGACATAAACTCCTTGAGGGCTGGGGCTGTTTCATTGTAGTCTTGTCATACCATAACCAAAAACAGTGCCTTGAAATGGAGGGAGCACCAACTCAGAGGACAGAGTTCAAAATCTGTCTTTGACACTTGTTATACATGTGACTTTGGGAAGGTCAGTTCAACTCCCTGGGCCTCAATTTCCTCATCAGTAAAATGGGAGGGTGGGCTGGACTAGATGTCCAGTACTTTCAGGACTGGCACCAGGATCCTTGGATTCTATGTATGTGCTATTTGAATTGGAATGAATTGAGCTGATTTCCTGGCACAGACCCTGATCACTCAGACGCTGAGCCATACCAACCCCACCGCCATCACAGCAGAGGAATATTTCAACCCCAGCTTCGAGCTTGGTAACCGGGACATGGGGCGGCCCATGGAGCTCACCACCAAGAC
Source organism: Bettongia penicillata ogilbyi (assembly GCA_023548195.1). Classification (NCBI taxonomy): domain Eukaryota; kingdom Metazoa; phylum Chordata; class Mammalia; order Diprotodontia; family Potoroidae; genus Bettongia; species Bettongia penicillata. Next base: position 953,981 of record JAJHZJ010000573.1, on the reverse strand, counting down.
CCAGAAGTGAGGACACCTTGATTCCCAGGCTCTGAGCATGGCAGGAGGCAGGGGGCTGACTCCTTAAGAAGGGACATGGGGTAGGGGTTGGGGAAGGGGGAGGATAAGGGGAGGGGGTGACCCTTCCTTCCCTAAGATCTCCATCCCCCACCTAGGTTCAAAGCCAAACTATGGCTATGTGAGGAGCACCCACTGTCCCTATGTGAGCAGGTGGCTCCCATCATCGACCTCATGGCCATCAGCAATGCCCTGTTTTGCCAAGCTCCGAGATTTCATCACCTTGCGCCTGCCTCCTGGTTTTCCTGTCAAGATTGGTGAGTGTGCCTCCCCTCTCTTTCCTGCCAGCCTGTCTATTCAGTGCTGTTCTCCCTGCCCCAACCTGAGGTCATGGGGCTATGGGGTGTGCTGAGCACAAAAACACTGCTTCTGCACCTTGGGACATCTTAATGTGGCACTCTCTCTCCCTCTCCCTCCCTCCATCTTCCCCTTTTCTCTTCTATTCTCTTTTTGTCTCTTTATCTCTGTCCCTCTCCCTCTCCCTTCCTCTCTCTGTTTTCCCCTTTTCTCTCCTCTCTTTCTCCCTGTTTCTGTCTGTGTCTCCCACCTCTTTTCTCTCCTCTCTTCCTTTTTCTCTTTTTCTTTCTGTCTCTCTCCCTCTCCATCCCCCTTTCTCTATTGCCTCCTTTTTGCTTCTCTCTTTCTCTTCATCTCAGTGTCTCTTTCTTGGTCCCTGTCTTTCTGTCGTTGTCTCCCTCCCTTCTTTCTCTCCATCTGTTTTGCTCCTTCTCCCTCTCTCCTTTTCTATCTTCATTTCTTTTCTTTCTTCTCTTCCTCTCTGTCTCTCTCCTTTCTTCTCCTCTTTCTCCCCTCTCTCCCTCCTTCCCTCCTCTTCCTCCTCCTCATTCTCCTTCCTCTTCCTCTTACTTTAGGCAAGTTCCTTTCCCAAGTGTCTCAGTTTTCTCCTCTCTATAAGGAGGTTGTAGATGACCTCCAAGGTCCCTTCCATCTTATCATCTGAATGAGAATCCTAGGAGAACATAAACTCCTTGAGGGCAAGGGCTCTTTGGATCTTTGCCTTGGTCTCCTCATTACCAAACACAGTATCTGGTATAGATAAGTACTACATAAGTGCTCCCTAAGTGAATGACCGAATGCTTTTCTGCCCAGAGTCAGGTCAAGGCTATGGGATTACACTGGCCAGACCAGGTGGGTCAAGAGGAGCCTGCTGGGCCATGAGAGAAGGTGGGGAGGATGTGCTCAGCACCTGTTCTTTCCCTTCTCTCTCCTCCCCAGAAATCCCCATCTTCCACATCCTTAATGCCCGAATCACCTTTGGGAACCTCAATGGCTGTGATGAGCCTGTGACTTCTGTCCGAGGCAGCCCCAGCAGTGAAGCCCCATCCCCCAGCAGCGACAACTCCAGCATCAGCAGCTCCAGTTCCATGAGTGAGATACCTTCTCCTCTTCTCCTTGACCCCACTTTGCACCCCTTACTTCCCACCATAGGAACTTAAGGAACCCTGGTCTTCATTGCCCAAAGTCCTGGAGATGTCCAGTGTGGTTCTGGGGTGGAGGGTGGATATGAGGGAAACTGAGCCACAGATGGGGCTTCCGAGGGTGGTGTAGTCAGATCAGTATAGGCTGATGCCTAAAACTGGGTTCAAATCCTGACTCTAACATTGGATAGTTCTTCTCCCTCTTCAGGCCTTTCTCCTCTTCCATAAAATGAGGGGGTCGGGCTGGATGATCCCTAAGGTCCTCTGTGAATCCTGGCCCACTCATATCTCTCTCTCTTTCTCTCTCTCTCTCTCTCTCTCTCTCTCTCTCTCTCTCTCTCTCTCTCTCTCTCTTTCTCTCTTCCCCCACCCCACCTGATCCGGTCTCTGCCTAGCATCATGCCGAGGCTGTGAGATCGCACCCTCCCTGTTCGAGGCCCCCCGGGGGTACAGTGTCCTAGGCAGCCAGAGGGAGCCAGGCCGAGAGGAAGAGGATGATTTGCTGCAGTTTGCAATCCAGCAGAGCCTGTTAGAGGCAGGCAGTGAATATGACCAGGTGTGCCCAGTTGTCAGTGCCCACTTCTGGCTCAGTCTCTTCCTGGGCCTTGGGTAGAGGCAGGGTACCCTATGGGGCCACACCATCCATCAGCTGAGACCCAAGGATTGAGTGGGTCAGTCCTTCCCCAATCCTTGCCCTCTGCCTCCCACCGCTTCTCATCCACCCCACAGGGGAAAAGCCCAGAAGGCCTTATGCTGGGGATGGGAAAGGAGTAGTGATTTTTTGGGGGGTGGGGAACTTCAGGGTCAGTTTAACATGCCCGGTGCCCCCTCTCCCAGGTCACCATCTGGGAAGCGCTGACCAATAGCAAGCCTGGCACCCACCCCCTGTCCCAGGAAGGCCGAAGGCCAGACAGGTCAGTGACAGAGGGACAGAGGGCACCAGGTGGGACCAAGGGGGAGTTCTGGGGTTCCAGCCAAAGCCCTGGGTGGCCCCAAGGTAGGGGAGAGGGATTGGGGATTTCTCTCCCACACCCTCCAGGGTGCCTGACTCCCTACCCACAATGAGCAGGGCAAAGGGGTTAGAGCCCCAGGGCACCCCCCCTCCCCATACCCTAGGCAGGCTGTGCTCCATTGAAGCCCAGGTGCTGGGGGTGGAGGGTCCCCGTTCCCAAGGCTTTTGGTGGAAATACCTTTTCAGGTTGGGGCAGCCTCCCAAAAGGAGGCCGGACAAATTCCCCAAGCCTAGGCAAAGGTCAGAATGTCCCCGGGCCAATTTAGTGTAAGGGAAAGAGTTATGAATCGGATTCCGGTCCGAGAACCTGGGTGCAAATTCTCCTTCTCCTGCTTCCCAGCTACTGGACTTTGGGCAAATCACTTCCTCTCTCCTCCAGTGTAAATCAAGGAGTTGGATCGACTGATCTGGGGGGTCCCTTTTAGCTTTACTTCTAAACCTCCTAGGGCCTTAGTTTCCTCCTTTGTAAAACAAGCGATCTGGCTTCTGTGGCCTATGAAAGTGACCTGCGGGTGGGCTTGATCATCGTTCCTCATGGAAAGAGCCGAGAGGGCAAGGTCCGTTGGAATGTATCACTCTTGTCCTCTCCCCGCAGGCCCCCCCAGCACACTCCCCAGCGGCAGCCCGGCCCCCCGGCGCCCCCAGCCTCCGCCCCCAGCCCTGGCGGCCCCGGCCACGTCTTCCCTAGCTACGATGAGCAGCTCCGGCTGGCCATGGAGCTGTCCGCCCAGGAACAGGAGGAGGCGGAGCGGCGGGAGCGCCAGGAGGAGGAAGAATTCGAAAGAATCCTTCAGTTGTCGCTGACTGAGCAGTAGCCCCCGTGGTCCCCCTCTACCCCTCTCCCTTCCTCTTCCCCCCCCCCCGCCCCGCCCCGCCCCAGGCAGGGACCTCTGCCTCCGGCCTCACGGGGACCGATCCGCAGGGTGCTAAGGCTAGGGATGCCCGCTGTGGGTCAGAGCCCGGGACAAGCCTTCCCTCACTGGCTTGGTGGAGGGTGGGGCCCGGACGTGACTGAGGGGAGGGGAAGGACATTGCCCCCCACCTCAACCCTTATCCCCATCCCCATACTCAGACTGAGCCACTGGGAGGGGTTCGGAACTGAGCCTCTGTGCCCCATGAGCACAGGGGCCAGAAGTTGGGGACTGTGCACAGAGTAGGGCAACTGAGGTGGGGACCAGGTGAGGGAAGGGGCCAGGCAGGCCCAGGGGGTCCCGAGCAGAGGGGCCTCGAGCGCACCTGGCCCTGGGGCAGGGTGACTCTGATGCGTTCCTCGAAGGCTGTGCCCTACCCTCCTCTCTCCCCTAGCCACCGACCCGGAGCAGCTCCTTCCCCAGCCCTTCCCTAGGTAGGCAGGGTGAGCCTTTCATTGTCCCACTTCCACTCATGACTCAAGTACCCTTTCCAGGACAGCACTAGGGCGGGGGAGGGATGGGTGAGCAGGAGGCTGTCTAAGCCCTGGCCCCTTTGCCCCAATACTCACTCCTTGCCTGCTTACTCTGCCCTGGGGAAATGTTCTCAGACCCCTTTCCATATCTGGCCCAACCCCCTGGGGGGGAGGGGTGCTCAGCTCCACTTCGTGTGCTCCACCCCCACACAAACCAGCACCTCGGAGGGGCCTAACCCCCCTCGACCCCTCCCTGAGTCAAGTGCACTTAGCTGAGTCTGGGCGCCTCGGGCGCTGCAGCCAGCTCCCCCTTCCCCACCCCTCCTGGTTCTCAGGGTGGCCCTGATCTCTCCCAGGTGGCGGGGCACAACGCTGGAACCCGTGCCTGGGAGCCAGCGCTGCCCTTCCATCATGGGCTGCAAGAGCAGGGAGGAGGGTAAAGTGTCACCCCCACCGAACGTGGTGACCCCTCCTCAATGCCGGGGAGGGCTCAGGCTGCCCTCTGGTATCTCAGAGGATGGGCGGATGGGGGCATACTGGGCGTGCCAGGTCATGAGATCTGAGGTTGAGATGGTAGTGGTGAAGGTGTGGTGTATGAGGGGGTCACACCCAGCTCTCCTGATGCCCCCTGGCACCACATGCCCCCTCCTCAGCCCCCACCCCCACCAACTGCTGCTATCCCATCCCACCCCTGCTGAGGGTGCAACCACAGAAACCTTCCACCCAATGGTGCTAACTCCTCCCTGCTCTCCCCTTCCCCACCCAGCCCCAAGAAGCACAGACCCCCGGGCAAGGGTCCCGATGCACACAACTCCCCCCCAACCCCACATCCCCAAAGGACTGGCTCACACTGTGAGAAGGGCCTGCCCAGCCAGACAACTCCAAATACACACACATACACACACACACACACACACACACACACACACATACGACAAAAAAAGCAACAAGATTGAAGCCTCCTGTCCCACCCACCTCTCCCCGTCATTCCCCCACCCTGGGCCAGGGACACTCCAGCAGAAGAGACACAAATAAAACAAAACAAACAGAAAGGTTTTAAAACAGGCAGTTCTCCTGAGACTGATTTCATTGGGAAAAGCCCATAGGGAAGAGGGGGAGGAAGTTGGGAACTCTCGCCAAATGTGCGAGCGTTGTCGGAGGTCTTGCCTCACTCTTCCCCAAGCGGGGGGGGGGCCGATATTGGGCGGGACCTTAGAAGCCCCCGGGTCCACCTACCCCAGCGCGGCAGTAAACTTCAGGAATGGCGCTGGTGGCGGGGCAGGTGGTCCTCCAGCCGCCATCCAGGCACAAGAGAAGTTCACTTTTCCCCCCGGGGATCCTGGGACGGGATTGATTATGTTGAACCATTTAGAAAATGCTTTGCTGTATCTCCCACCAGCTGGTTCTTTTTAGGGCTCAGCAGAACGAAGCTGCATCCTTCCATGTGGAAGCCTTGAGGATCTTTAATGACAAATGTCTTTTCCTCCCCTTTCAAGCCTCTTCTGGCTAAACGTTTTGTTCCCCCGAGGGGACCCTCTATCCCATAATTTCGAATGCTCTCACTTCTCTGGTGTGGCTCCAGCTTGTCCTCCCTAAAATGGAGACCCCAGAACTGAACAGGATGCCCCAGATGTGGGATGAGGAGGGGGCGAGCAGCCAATGCATCCCAACATTTTGTAGACACCAGGGTTAGGTGAGGAGGCCCAGTCACACCAGCTCCTTCCGCATCCCTCCCTAAGAGATGCAGCTGCTGTGAACAAAGGGGCAGGGGTCCCCTGATGCCTGGGTGTTCACTCGGATGGAAGTTCCATCCTTTTCAGCCAGGCACCTGGCCTTCACCCCCAGGCCGGCCTGAACTCTCTGTCTCACTCAATCCCGGTCCACAGACATACACAGACATACACATTAGACCCAGCTTGAGTATTTAATAAAATATTTAATTTTTTGATCCTCCACAATTTCATTTTTATAGAGCAGAGACCATGATGGGGGGCAGAGACAGACAGGGGCAAGGGAGGGGGTGGAGAATCTGCTCCATTCCAAGCGAAACCTTCACACCTGGCCTAGTGAGAAGAGAGTGTGTGGGGGGGGGAGGGATGGAGTCAGCCTTCACACACCAGGATAGGAGCCCATGTGCTATTGAGGAGATCTGATTGAGATGGAGGAGGGGATAGCATCCAGCCATGGGTGAGGGCCCTGGGAGGTCCCTTTGGGCTTCTGTCCCTTCCTGTGGGGTTTTCCCTACCTGCCCATCCCAGAGAATCCCCTCTCCCTTACCCTTTTCAGTGATGAAGTAGATAGAAAGTCTCTGCCTTCTTTGATCTCCTACACTACTGCTGGAGCCAAGCCCCTACCTCTAGAGCCCAGCTAATATGAAGCCTCTCCCTCCCCAAGTCTCCTCTAACCCCTATAACAGCTGGGGAGAAGAAGTGAAGGGAAGGACAAAACCAGGGCAGAGGGCCATTCCCCACTAACCACCACATTCCTCAAAAGTGTGTCCTGATCTCGTCTCTCCTCCCCTGACTCTAACCTGAGGCTTTGCCTAAAAATTCCACTCTCAACGCTACTGGCCCCCACAGTCCTTCCTCTGTCCTCGGTTCACATCCCAAGTTTTCTCCAAAAGAATGTAATGGGGATAGTTTAGTTTTTTTCTTTTCTGCTTTGCACACAGTAGGAGCTTATTAAATGCTTATTGATTGATAACAATGTCCCTCAATCCCATCTCTCAGCGGGTATACAGTGTTGCCTTCTTACACCCTCCCTCTCTGGACATGCAAGGTTGGAGATGAATGTTCCATTGAGAGGGGCTGAGGTCCTCTTTCAGAGGTGAACACCCCCAAGGAAAAGGCCACGATTCACACCCCATTCCCCATTTGAAAGTTGGGGAAAGCATTCGACTCTTCTTCACCCTCCCCTCTATGAGGTGGAGTCCCTTGGATTGAATACATGGCCACCCCAACCCTACAGGCTCTCCCCTCCCATCCTGGGGTTAGAGGAAGGGAGGTGGGAACAAGAGATAGGGACTAGGGTGGGGGCAAGGCTAATCAGTGCCATCAACAAATTCGCAAAGCATGTTCTCCAAGGCTGTGATTCGCTCCTCTTGAGCCTGGACCCGCTCCCGGAGGGACTTAATTTCCTCAAGCAATGTCTCCAAGGTCTGCTGTTGCTGCTGCTGCTGAAGGGAAGGTAAGAAGGATATGGGGTGTCAGAAAGGCCTCTGTTCCCCACTGAGGTGAGAAGGAAGTGATCTGGGGGTCACTGAATGTGCGAGCTGACAGAAAAGTTCCCCAAAGTGATTCTTACCATCTGAGATCTCCACCTGGAAGAGACCTGAGAGATCCTCTCCTCCAAGCCCTGCCCCCACCCCAACTCCTCTTGCAGAGGAAGACCCTGAGAGCCAGAGCGGTGGCTGGTCAAGTGTCAGAAGTGAGATTTAATTGAAGGAAAACCATGATTTAGGTAAGAAGCGGGATTGGAACCCAAGGACTGTGATACCAAAACTAATGTTCTTACTACTGCTTCCTGAGATATGTAGGCTTTCCCTCCTTTTTTAAATAGAGAAGGAACTAAGGCTCACCCAGGGGAAGCTCAGGGTGAGGATGGAGCAGTAGAGGTCCCGCTGGTATAGAACCTAACTCACCGAGAAGGAGGTATCGCTGGCAGACTGACTGCGTCGAGGGCCAGCAGGAGGCCGGACATCGAGGATGTTGCGCTTGGTGACCCGGAGCTCTCGGCTCTTGGGGGGCACGTAGCCATCTCGCAGGGAGATCAGCACGGGGTCTGCATCCTGGCCTGATAGCCATTCATCTGCCTCCAGGGCTGGCTCGGGGCCTGGCGCATCAGGGTACAGGTCATCCTGGAACAGGTCTGACTACACAGGATGGGGGAGGAATATGGAGGGGAGAGAGGAGTCTCCTGAATCTGACCATGCTAAATTGGGATCTCTACCCCAAGGCTTTCCTGCTCCATGGCATGGGCTGATCTCTTCAGTGTCCCACAGCTTTAGGCAATGTCCTCCTGAGTTATAGTACTAGGGACGAGGATGGGGACTGGGCATCTGATTTTGGTGACAGAGGGAATTCCCAGATGAGGGATTCCCTCCACCAATGCAGGTTGCCACCTTTCTCTACAATGAGTGTTTGAAAGGTGTCCAGGTCAACAAGAGGTTAAGTGCCTTATGAAGGATCACACAGTCATCCATATGCGTCAGAAATAGGAGTCAGATCCTAGTCTTCTGGGCTGCAAGACTGCCAAGGTCAAGCCTCTCCGGAGACACCCACAAGGCACTCATTCCCCCATTAATCCCAATCAGTTCAGCACCACATACTGTCTTAGATTGGGGGTGCTTCCCACTTTTTTTGGCATGGACCCGTTGGGCAGCCTGTTGAAGCCCATGGACCCCTTCTCAGAATCATGGTTTTAAAAAAAGTTTCCTTAAAATCCGTAATTAAAGGAAATGGTAAATTTCAATGAGATGTTAGTGGAAATAAAATGTAGGTTTTTTGATCCCATTCCAGTTCACAGTGCCCACTGAATCTCTCCCAAGTAATCCAAAGATCCTGGTCTTGGCGATCTGCCTCAGGCTCTGAGAGACTCTCCCGAGGTCACAGGGTTAGTTCTTTCTTATAATACTGACATCATACATCACAAACATTTACAGAGTACTTCCCAATTATCCTGTGAAATAAGCAGCTTGAATATTTGTATTTCAGGCTAGGCTCAAAGGGGCAAGTGTCTGAATCCCTCTCCAGTCCAATGGAACTCCCAAATTCCTTACCTTTCGGGGCACAGTCATGATGATGGGCTCACACTTTCTTTCATGCAGCTTGTAGAATCTGGAGGATGGGGAAGGGTGAGATCTCACTGGCTCTAGAAAGCCTTCTCTCCCTCCCCCCCACCCCAGCTACCCTTCTTCCAGGTCAGATTCAGCATGGAGTTAGCCCAGGAAGGGGGCCATTATTCTTTCCTCCAACTCCCAGAGAAGAGAGAAAGTCATTCCTCATGAAAGGAGCACTCCCCCCCACAGAATCTCAACACTGTGAGAGCAGGAGCAGGAACTGTCTCATTTTTGTGTCTTCCTATCACCAGCCCCTAGGGCAGTGCCGGAAATATAGTAGGTGCTTAATAAGTGTTTGCTGATTGATCCAACTGGATCACACATTTAGAATGGGCAGTGACCTAAGTCAAATCCTCAGTCCAAGACCTCACCCCCATTTTTACAGAAGAAGAATCCAAGGTCCAGGATCATAGCTTTAGAACCAGAAGGAACTTTCTAGCCCTTCATTTTACAAAGGAGGAAACTGAGGTCCAGGTAGGTTACATCACTTGTCCAAGGTTACCCAGGTAGGATTTGAATTCGGGAACTTTGAAGTTCTAAGACTTCATTGTATCATAATGTGTGTGTGTGTGTGTGTATGTGTGTGTGTGTGTGTGTGTGTGTGTGTGTGTGTGACAGAGAGAGAGAGAGAGAGAGAGAGAGAGAGAGACAGACAGACAGACAGAGAGAGACAGAGAGAGACAGAGAGAGATGGGGGCTCTCAGGCTGGGCATCCTGCAGGTAGGAAGGGAGAAGGGAAGGGCTGACCTGGCAATTTCACACTTGCTGACATCCAGGCCCCTCTTGGGCATGAAGCCCATGCCTCGCTGGGGCTCCTTGCTGCTGAAGGTGTTCAGGTAGTGGACAAAGGGAGGCTCGTCGGTAATCTCAAAGTACCGGATACTGCTGTCCCCCTGCAAAGCCCACCTCAGATCAGGCACTGGGCTCTTCTCTCCAAGGAGCCCAACCACCCCCCATTGCAATGCCCATTCTTCACCTTCTGGTCTGCAAGGTCTAGAACTGAAAAGGACCTCATCGTTCCCTCATCAGCTTCACACTCTCACTATACCAAGGTCAAGCATGTAGCAGGGTCAGAGTTCAAACTCAAATCCTTTGGGTCTAACTCCCCTACTCCCTCCCCTACACTACAGTGCTCCAGAGAATGGGCTTAAGGGAAGTACTTTGTCCCTTCTGGGGGACTCAGGATGCTGAGGGGGAGGTTCATAAGACTGGAACCCCAGGAAGGGATCTGGTCATAGGGTCCCTGGATCATGTGTCCAGAGCTAGAAAGGAAGAAACCAAGACACAGAGCTCGGCAGTGAGTAACTTGTCCAAGGCGCCTCCCCCTGATAGAATACAAACTCTTTGGGGTAAGGGATCGTCATCTTCTCCCTTTGCGTCTCCAGGGTCCAGCATGCTGCCTGGCACACTTAACACATGCTTGTAAGTGGCATGACAGGCCAGATGGAGCCCTTCCACCTCTCACAGTGCCCATCCCATGCCCACTTGCTGCTCACCTTGCCGCACAGGTAGACTATGCTGGAATCAGGGTCGTAGAAGGGAAGCAGGACTCCGTTGCTTGTGTCCATCTCCTGGAGTGCCATGGGTTCCTCAAAATTGTTCTGGGTGGAGCACAGGGGTCGTGACCAGCCCTGCCCTACCCACCTTGACCCCCACCTGCCCATGCCTTGGCATCCTCACCCCTACCCCATGGGAGGTGGTGGGCATCTCAGTTGCAAGGCTTCCAGTGACCACCAGAGGTCAGCACAGAGCATCCTTCTGGGCACCTATACACTGCTCACCACCCCTAACCCTTGTTCCTGGAGCATGCTGACTGATAGGAGCTACAGCTGGAAGGCTCCATTTTACAAATGAAGAAACTGAGGCCCAACAAAGGGAAAGGCCCTGCCCAAGCTTACGCAGGAGGGTGAAGCTAGGGACTTCATCAGTTCCCCATTCTGTCCCCTCTCCCGAGTTCCCAGAGGGGATCCATAGGGTACAGGGGGTGATTTTTTTGGACAGGGAGTTCCCCTCACTATCCTCCATTCTCCCAACAACTCTCAGCATTGCACCCCTTCCCACTCCCCTGATCGCCCATGCAGACAGCATCACGCCATCCCCTGGGGACTTGGCATCACCAGGCAAGTGGAGCCTGATGGAGGGATGAGCTACACAGACCCCTCAGAGGACCTGGGGGTTGAGGTTGGGGGCAGGGGGAGTCAAGAGGGCAGCAGCTCCCATCATCCCCTCCCTTAGGGTGAAGGCTGAGAGGATGTGAAGGCAGGGCCAGGCCTGAGCTGGAGCCAGTCAGAGACAGAGCTGAGGAGAGCTCAAAGACCATCTAATCCAATTCTCTCATTTTATAGAAGGGAAATTTTATAGAGGCCCAGAGAGGTTAACTTATGGGATCATTGTTTTATGACTAGAAAGGGCTTCAGAGGCTGCTGAGTGTTGAGTCAGATCCTGACTGAATCCAGCAGGGATCTAGGTGTGTGTATCTGGGCCCCCAGAGCCCCAGGAGGGGGAGGTGTGCTTGCCCACCCAAGATGCCCAGTCCCTGGGGCACACACCCCATGCCACCAGCTGCGTTACCGGGTCCCACAGGCCCAGCTCACGCTGGCTCATGCGGGTAAATCCCGTGGTGAAGATGTGACCTTGGCGTGTGAAGATGGCCCGCATGGGCCTCATCCCTTCATGGGCAGCAAACCTTTCCTGGGAGAGGGGAGCAAAATGGGAGTGGGAGCAGGGAAGGGGGAAGGAGACAGGAGCACAGTGTTATCCAGCTTACCACTCCGGAGGGGAGGGAGGACCCCTGAGGCCTTGGAAAGACCAGGGGGATAGGGAGAGAGTTCCCAACAGCAGGTCCTAATTCCAGCAGATACCATGTGTTCCCCCAGCAGCAGATCCCTCTGGCAGGAGATCACTCAGGATCCTCCTGAACAGCAGACTCAGAGGGGGGCCTTTTGGCCCAATGCCCCACCTGCTCCTTGGAGGGCACGGGGTGGCAGAAGACACTTTCCTTGTGCTCTTGGGTTCTCCCTGCCTTGGCACTGAACTTTCTGCCCTACTATCTCCCAACATGGTCCCCGGGGTTCCCCCTGAAGCCAGGGTGGCCTGGTTTGGTTCCAGGGGTCAGAGATAGCAAACCTCTCCTCCTTATCCTACCAGGTCCCACAGTGCAAGCTGCCGCTCACTCATCCTGCTGAAGCCGGTGCTAAGCAGCTTCCCGTTGGCGGTGAAGATGGCCCGCATCGGGCGGGCACCCTCGTGAGGCCGGGCTCGCTCCTGCTCGCAGGGTTAGGGGGTTAGAGCAGCCTGCCTTCCCCGCCTCCCTTACCCCCATTAGCCACATCTGCCCCTGACACCTCCCCAGGCACATAGGCCTGAGGACCCCTAGGTATGGATGCAACAGACACACATGAGGAAGCATGAAGACGTCCCACCAAAACTTAAAACACAGCATGCCACATGTGTGCATGGACAAACACACATGTACACAAATGATAAAGGTTAATGCATGAGGCCAGCAACCCAGACACCTCTCAGGAGGCAAAGCAGGCTGGAGCTGGGGCAGGAGTTAATTAAAAAGTATTTCTACAGCACTTTACATACATTACCTCATTTAATCCCCAAAACAACCCTGGGAGGTAGCGACTGCACAGATCATCACTCCCATTTTACAGAAGAAGAAACAGTCTCAGAGCAATTAAGAGACAATGACACAAAGGCAGGATTTGAACCCGGGTCTCTGCTAACTCTAGGTCAAGCTTCCCTGTCTCTAATTATCTTGCCTGCCTGGGGCAGGCGGGATCATGAAAGCTGATGGGGACCAGGTTTGGGGGATGATGGAGCCAAGGGGAGGATGTAAACCCCCCCTCCCACCAGTGCAGAGCTCTGAGCATGCTTTGATGGCCCTCTCCCACCCCATGGAGAGGCTGGGAAGGGGACAGGACAGAGAGGAGGGCTGTCTTGGGCTGCTGGCCTCACTTGGATGCTGGTGGTAGGATGAAGCTTCCCATTCTCAATCCCAACCTCTCCAAGAACTAACTCCCTGCTTCCCTTGTCCCAGCATCTAACCTAGAATCCCCTATTAGGGTAGCGAACAGAGGAAGGGAAAGGGGGAGGAGTTGGGATAGAAGCAGGAGAAGGCTGGGTTCCAAGTGGGCCAGGAGAGACCTAGGGGCGGGGGTTAGATGCCAGGTAACTCAGAGGGCAAGAAAACAGAAGGCTTAGGATTTAGCTCCTAAGGACCATAGCTGGAGGGTCAGGGACTGAGCACTGGAGGGGCCACAGAACTGTTGGGTATAGGCTTGGGAGGGCAGAGGCCTGGAGAATCTGGGGCAGGGGTAAATGTTAAAGACATCAGCAGCTTGGATTTCTGTGCCAGGGGGCAGAGGGATTGGGCACAAGGGGGATCCTAAGGCTAGGTGCTAAAGGGGTCAGAAGTTGAGAGGATCAGGGACTTACGGGGCTGGGGACTATGAGGGGCAGGTGCTGGGAGCTCCTAACACTTGTAGAATGTTTCAAGGTCTCATTGGATCACAACTCGGAGCATGAGAGCACAGTCATCATTCCCCGCCTTTACAGATGAGGAAAGAGAGGCACAGAATGGTGCTTATCTAAGGGAACACAATCAGTGGGGTGTGAGGCCAGGATTGGGGCTCCCAGGTCTTTCGGACTCCAGGTCCAGAGGTCTTCCTCATACATGGGCATCTCAGGGATGGGGTATGGGTAGGAGAGAGAACTAGGAGTCAGGGTGGTAAGATTATTTCAGTCAGCTGGATGGAGAGATTGGGGTCTGAGAAATTGGGGTCTAGGCAAGTAGAAGGCTATGGGTCAGAGGAATGAGAGATAAGAGGGGCAGCAGAGCAGAGGACTGGGATGGGTGGAAGACCTAAGGAAAGTGGGTTTGAGGTGCTGGGTGCTGGAGGAGGGAAGGGTCATCTACCACAGCGGAAGTCTGGTGGGTCAGGGATATGAGGGGAATTGGAGGGCTCAGTGCCAAGGTGCTGGAGGTCAGAGTGCTGAGTGCTGGGGGTATCAGAAACTTTAGGATTGACTGTTAGAGAAGCCAGGGGGTCAGAGATCAGGGCTGGGGTGACAGCAGAGTCAGAGGGCTGGAGCAAAAGGATTGGGGGTGTTAGAGATCTGAGGGTGCTGAGGAGATCAGAGGTCTGAATGCTAGAGAAGGTTGGGGATCAGACTGGAGGCTAGGCTTCTGGGGCGGGGTCAGAGGCAGGGGAGCTGAATACTAAAAGAAAAGAGGCCTGGCTGTCAGGGTGCTGGGGGTATAATACGAGGACTAGGGGTCAGAGCATTGTGTGCTAGGGATCATGGGGCTAGGAGGCTTCCACGGGGTCAGTGACCTGGGGAGGTGGGTTGAGGTTCAGGGAACTGGGAGGGAGGGGCTTACTCTAGAGGGTCCTAGAGTAAGAGGACTCCTTCACTCACCGCCACCACCTGGCCCTTTCGGGGGTCGATGACTCGAAGGGTCTTGTCCTTGCAGGTGGTGCTGAGCAGGCTTCCATTGGTATTCCAGCAGACGCTGTGGATGACGTCGGGGTGCATGTCATCCAGGCTTAACAACATCTCCCCTGTTCCCACATTCCAGATGATGATAACATTGTCCCCTCCTGCCCAAGAGGAGCCACAACTGTTACCAACACAAGGCTGTAGGGAGAGAGTGTGGTGAGGAGGGGAGGGAACCTGCCAGAGCAGTGGGGGCAGCAGGGTCAGCAGGCACCAGAGTCAGGGAGATGGCTAGCTGTCTAGCTGACTTTCTCTCTCCCAAAAGTCCGTGGCACAATGATCCGAGACTCTCCTCCCTAGCTCCTTGGGTCCTCCCTGGCACACCTTTGGAGGGCTATGCCAAAGCAGGGGCAGCAGGACTTGGACTTTTGTTCCCATGTGATCATACCTGCGCTAAGCAGGACATTGCGAGCGGTGGGGTGCCAGGAGAGGATGCCCACACGTTTGGAGTGGCCTTCCAGTGTGACAATGGGCTCTGTGATGTTCCGGACTGGTGTGTAGTCTGGGATCTGCCATACCTGGCAAGAGAAGAGAGTATGGCAGGACCCCAGTGAGCACCCCAATTCCTCTGGACACAGAAGGGGGGCAGGTAGGGGTCAAAGGATCAGAGGATTGAGGGCTGAAAGATACCCTATAACAAGTCATCCCCCTCATTTCCCAAGTCATAAAGGTAATAACCACTTAATAACAAAACTAATTCTATACAACCAAAATTGAATTAATAACAGGTAATAATTAAGCAGCTTTTGGGTGGGGGGGGAATTACTTCATACATATTATCTTGTGTGTTCCTCACAACATCCTTGGGAGGCAGATAGTATTGTTAGCCCATTTTGCAGATGAAGACACGGACTCCGAGTCATACAGCTTGTGTCTGAGGCAGGATCTGAACCTCCCTTTTCCTCTGCGGTGCCAGGCTGCTGGGATTTGAGCCCAACTCCAACGA
Organism: Bettongia penicillata ogilbyi; assembly: GCA_023548195.1. Lineage (NCBI taxonomy): Eukaryota > Metazoa > Chordata > Mammalia > Diprotodontia > Potoroidae > Bettongia > Bettongia penicillata. The sequence continues at coordinate 938,798 of JAJHZJ010000573.1, read as the reverse complement.
CTTCACTCCTCCCCCATCTCATTCTCTTGCACTACCTCCAGTGAGGAAGATTACATAAGGAAGACCAGGCACCTCCCCTCCCCAGCAGGGCAGAAGACAGACCCTTCTCTCAACCATTCATAGCTCATTGGGACTGTTTACCTCCCGGTTCTATCTGTCCCTTTTGACTCCCAGACCAGGAGGGGATAGACAGAGTCTGGCTAAGGGCCCTCAGTGCCAGCCAGGAGTGGGGTGAGGGTTTGGATCCCAGTTGGGGCAGGTGCCTTCCCCTGAGTCACCTCCCTCCCAACTCTTCCACTTGGCTCCGGTTACCCAGAGCTCCGTCTCCCCCTCGCACATCCTTCCCCACCCCCACCCCATGGCTGTGGATATAATTAGTGCCGACTGGTGCACCCTGGGAGGAGGAGAGCTCCAGCCCCAACACAAGGTAATAGGGCTCAAAATAGCTCCTGAGTCTTGTTGGGGGCTTCGGGACCCAGCACCACCCTTGCCTTCCCTGCCTGAGATGTCACACCCACCTCTGTCCCACCCTGTGCTCCCATGCTTGTCTGGGGGTAAGACAGGCACTGTCCCCTACCATGATAGTGGTGTCCTCAGAGGCACTGGCAATCACGCTGTCATTGTGGGGACACCAATCTATGTCCAGCACCGGTGCTGTGTGTCCATTGACTGTCGGGTGGTTCTTGTCCACACGTCCTGTCTGTGGAGGCCAAAGAACCAACTGGAAGATGGTCCATGCCAACCTTCTGCTCTTCCTCCAGGGGACAGCTCAAGTCCACCTTCTCCAGAAAGACTTCCGCCCCAGCGCTGAGGACCCCTCTTCCCTCTAACAAAACTTGCACTCATTTTCTATAATTCTATCTACTTCAGCATGTCCAGATTGACTTTTCCTTTAGAAACTAAGTTTCTTGAGGCCAGGGGCTGTTCTACTTTTGTCTATATATCCCCAGTACCTGGCACAGAGTAGTCACTTAACCTTCCTCTCCCCTCCCTCCTTTAGTGAGCTGATACTGCGGATCCCTGAGGATCCCACCTTACTCCATCTCACCCTCAGAGATGGGATTTTCAGGTCAAAACTAGCTTCCCTTCCTCAGTTTTCCCCAGTTCCCTTCCTATGGTTCATCTCCCTCCCTAAGGGGTCCCATCCTGGTTTGGGGTGAAGGACCCTTTCCCTCACAAAAAAAAATCACCATGAGAGGGAAGGTTAGAACTGTGAGGGATATTTAAGGATCATTCTTGTCTTAATTCATTTTCTAGAGCCAAAGAAGGATCCTGGGTTGTCTTGTCTGTCAGTCCCATAACGGATTGATAAGAGTATTTATACAAAGCTTGAAGAGTTTCACATTGCTTTATACATATTATATCATTTGTTTCTCAAAACAATCCTGGGTGGTAGATATTCTTATTAGGCCCATTTTATAGATGAGGAAACAGGCTGACAGGTCTGGGTGATATAGCTAATGTTGGTAGGATTTGGACTGATTTTCCGACTCCAAGTCAAGTTTTCTATCTACCGTGCCACATAATAAATGCCGGTCAGGGTTAGAGCTCGTGTCTCTTTCTGGATACTCCTTCTAACATCTAGGACCCAAAGCCTGAGTGATGTGGGGGGAATGGGAAGACTTCTGGAGTTCCATTGAGAGTCAGGGATAAGAACTGGCCAGGCTCTAGAAGCTCCTTAAAGAGATCATAGAATTTGGGGCTTGAATAGTTCTTAGAGACCATTGAGCACAGTTGTGCTCTTTGTTTTACAGAAGAGGGAAACTTGCCCAAAGTCATGCAATATAGTTAATAATTGGTAAAGTCAGAACTTAAAACCAGGGCCTTTGATCCCAAATCCAGTATCCTTTCCACTGTTCAACAGTTATTTGACTTCCAAAATACAAGCACTTGGGTAGGGATCCCAAACCAGGCCCAGTACCAGGAGGGCGGTGCTCTTCCTTGACTTGTGACTCAGTCAAGGGAGAGGAGGAGGAGGGTCACAGGTGCCCTGTGGGTGTCAGGGAGAAGCAGACGGAGGCAGCTGTCTTGCTTGGGCAGTACATGGGTGTGGGGGGGAGGGAGAGGGGACAAGAGACATACTGTGTATTGCCCAGTGAAACCTGAGCTCTGGCCAGGGGTAGTCAGTGACTCCATTGTCCACATGTGAGTCAGTGGTTATTGTAAGGTCTTTGCATCTTCCCCTCTTCCACCTCCCCCCAACAACTGCACTCCTCCTCCCTTTCTCCCCCCAAGTTGACAGCCAAGGACATGCCCTTGGGAAGCGGAATCAACATGGTAGTGTGGGGGTGGGGGACTAGGACTGGACACAGCAATTCCCCAAGGCCTGGGTGCTACTTAGAGAGAGCAGAATCCGGAGGCAGGGGAATAACTTTCACACAAATGAGAAAGTGATGAGAGCCTTTCACTTAGGTCTAGGGTACTAGAGATGCTGTACTTTGGTCTCCGGGCCTGTCCTGGCAGGTGAGGAGGGAATTGGGGCTCCAGTTCTGGTCATCATTAAAGGTTGCCTTTTCACCCTCTGACCATGAGGAAACTAGAGGTATTTCTGTACCTTCCCTCCACCCCTAGCCCCAGGATGATAATTCCCTTATATCTTCTGCTGGACATGCATAGCCTTAGGCCCCCACGGGTCCCTGACAAACATGTTCCCCAACCTCAGCTCTGGGTTCTACTTCATGAAACAATCAACTGGGAAAAGGAAACTCCCCACAATGGTCCTCGACTGGTTCCAGGAGATCCCAGGATGAATGGGATGGGGGAGTTACCCAAAGAGTTGGATTTTGTTTGGCATCAAGTCTACCCTTTGAAATTAACACCACGGAGAGGAATGCTTCTTATTCCTGAGGGATGAAGGACTAGGAGGAGGAAGGCTGTGTTCTAGTGTGGACCTGCCTAAGTGAGGAGAGAACAGGGAACCAGTCAAGCCATCTAATCAAACATAGTTATATGTCCTAGAGCCAGGATACTGGAAAAAACCAGGCCTGGAACCAGGAAAAAGACTTTAGTACCTGCCTCTGCTAGTACACTGTCTGTGTGACCCTGGACAAGTCACTTAACCTGCCCAAGGCAGGAGCAGGTACCAATCTTCGGTGGTAAAGGGAGTTTCCTTTCCTAGGAGTTCCTGATTCCCATGAAATCCAGTCTTTTCCTAGCACTGGAATCGCTACCTAATGTCACACACGCGATGACCGAGCTGGGACTTGAACTCTGGTCTCCAAACTTTAAAACGAGTGTTCCTTCGATCATATCCTTTCTTTCTCTTTGAGGGGTGGGGGAGTAGGAGATTCTAGGGGACAAAGCAGTCGTTAGTAGTCTAGTCCGATCCAAACGGAGATATCCTGGCCCCAGATCATCTCATCTTTTCTGGAGATAGACCAACCTGGACTTCCCAATCTATCGGCCGCCGATTCCCCTCCCGTTCCCCGGCCAATTCGGACCCCTCACCTTAGCCAAGGGTAGCACGATGAAGGCTCCGCCCCCTCCAGCCTCCACTATGATGGCCAGAAATTTGGGGTTGACCGCGCAGAAGGAACTGTCCCATGTGACCTTGGACACTCGGATGTCCTCGTAGGTCTGCTCGGCTTTCCCGGCCTGGCCAAACACGTGCCGGAACTTGCTTTGCCGGACGACTCTCCGGCTCATGGCTGGGAGGGATGAGGGAGGTGGGCTTGGGAGAAAAGATGGAGGGGTTGAGCCTTAGCGCCTGGCAAGGTCTCCAGCTTCCCCTCCCCCTAACTCCCTCCCCTTTCCTCTAATCTCCCGATGCTGGGCGGGGGGGATCTGTAGTGGGTCTGGGGGAGTGGGGAGGAGGCAAAATTGTAACAGGACGTACTGAAAAGGCAGGAAAATAGAGCAGAGGGACGGAGTATGGGCTCCGGGAGGGTGGCTAGGGCCTCACAATTTGTGAGGGGAGGGGTATGTGGCCAGGGGCTTTTAAAGTTGGAAAGGAGCTCAGAGCTTAGAGGAAGTAACTGAAGCTCAGAGAGCCAACCACTAATCCAAACTGGGACCGTTTTGAGTGGGAGGAAAGATGTCTGAGTTCCTGTCCCATTAAGAGGAGGCGCCTTTCCATGCCTCAGTTTCCCCTAAGTGATGCATTCGGGGAGCTCACCGACTATGTGAAGGGGTTGGGAATTCCCTGGAAAAGGGTGCATGTGCATGTGTGGAGATTCCCTTCCCTCCCACCCTATCTTCCTCTCCCAAGCCCGAGGGTGGTTGTACAGGGAAAGTCACACACTCCACTGATTCAGAGGCGCCAGTTCCCCATCCCAGTACTCGGCTTAGGGCTCAAGTCTGGAAGGGAGATTTGGAGCTCTGGCTCTAAGGTTTTGGCTTCCCTCAGGTCTGTTAGCCTAGTCCTGGAAGATGGTGGCCTGTCCTTATAGAATAGGATGTTATTTCTGATATCTAACCTAAATCCTATCTGCTTCCTCTTTAGCTAATCTTTTCTTGTTCTCAAGAAAATAGAGAGTGGGATTAGGCACAGTGTGGGTAGCTGGAAGAGATGCCCAGTCAGTCCAACCCTCCCATTTTACAGATGAGGATAAGGGATAAGTGACTTACCCAAGGTCACAAAAATCTCAATCTGGAGTCAATCTTCTTTTTCCTATACCACTTTATATTCCCATGTCTTCCTACCCTTTAAAACTCTTTCTTCTCCCACACTCAAAATACCAACCCTTAAAAGCCACTTACTAGCAGTGTGACCTTGGGTAAGTCACTTAACTTGTCTGCAGCTCAGTTTCTTCAACTGTAAAATGAGAGAGCTGACCTAGATGGGCCCTGAGGTCCCATACAGGTCTAGTTCTAGGAGCCTATGATGTGTCTGTCCTTTTAGGAACCTCAACTATCTATCTTCCTTTTTATACCTCCTCTGGCTCCTTCCAAAGTCCTGGAACCTTCCTCGGGAGGAAGAATCTCTCCCTGTGGCTCCCAATCCCCAACCTTCCTCTTAGGATCACAGGAGTTATCTTGATAAATACTTCCTTTTATATTTGGGGAAACTGAGGCCTGGGGGTGGGAAGTGACTTGCCCAAGATCACACAGTGGATTTCCATCTCAGGGTCTTTGACTGTAGAGCTGGGGTTGTCTCTGCTGTCCCTTGCTGCCACCTTTCTGGGGTCCAATCCTGCTGCACTTGTCTGCACTTGTCACACAAGCTACCTACCCTCTGAACCTCAGGCCCCACTTAACTCCATCTCTTTCATTAAGTACCTCCGGGCTACTGATAAAGGGATGGAGGACTGTGTGTGTGTGTGGGGTCCGTGACTTCTGGGACCCTGAGCCTCCCCCCATCCCAAATTTGAGCCCCCCATCCCAAATTTGAGGGAGGGGTAACAGGCCACCTACCTATCTGTCACTCTCTCCATGGACATGCACGGATGGCCCGTGTGGGGACTCCCTGTTCTGGAGTTACCCAGCTCCTGAACGGCCGGGCCTGTCCAGCACCTGCCCTGGCTCCTCGCGCAGGCGGGGTGGGGTGGGGTCCTGCGGGGCCGGGCCTGGGCCACTGTCCTAATATAGCCACGGGCTCCCCTCGATTCCACCCTGGCGGGTCCTCTTACCCAAGCTACTGGGACGATGGGGGTAGGGGAGGGGATTCTGGGGATCAAGGAATATTGCGGGGTGGGGGTGGCAAAGACAACGGCGCCGATCCTGGTTCCCCCGCAGTGCCTGGGAGCGGGGCTGCGGTACCTGGTGCAGAGCCGGCCGCGGCGCCGGAGGGGAGGGAAGGGTGCAGGCTGCCGGGCCGGGAGGTCCCCTCGCTGCTGCAGACGGAATTTGGCCGGAGCAGCGGGGCGTCCAGGCGTTGGTACTCGGGCCACGGGCTCAGAGGGTCCAGGCTCCGGAGCCCCCTCGCTCTCTTCCCAACCGGGCAGGGATCCTCCGCTGCAGTCAGCTGCCGCTGCCATCAACCTGCGAGGGCGGAGCCAGGGCTCCAAAGTGGGGCGGGGCAGGGCAGGGAGGGGCGGGGCCGGGCACCTCTCCCTTCCCTCTTACCCCAAACCTTAGCTCCCTCCCCAAACCTTGACCTGTCCAAGAGCCCCTGGAGCGAAAGCAGGGCGCCCCTCCTGCTCCCAACTAACTCAACTTTTTTCTTGATCAGCAAGCGAAACTGAGGAACGGGCTTCTCCAGTGGTCCTCGATAAGGGAGGGTGAAGAGCCCCGGGGGCGGGGGGGGAATCTCTCAGCTAGGGCCGCTCCATTTGCTGGCCCGGCCGCAGGGGCAGACAGAGATCAAGGGCATCCGCAGCCGCCGCATTCCTGCCACAATTGCGCTCCCGATTTAGCTCTGCGGGGCGGGACTGGGGCAGGAAGGAGGAACATCTAGTAGCTAAGGGAGGGGGAGGGGCAGGCTGCAGTGAGGGCGGGGTCCTTCCTAGAAGCGAGGGGGCGCATTCTCCCTAACCCCTCCTCCCACTCAGCCCAGTCCCGACCCTCATCCTGCCACGGTGGAGAGGTGGGCAGCCGATGCGGGTCAGAGCCTCCCTGCGCTCTCTGGCAGCCTTCCAATTCTGTAGATACTTTACTCTCCAGCTTTTCCCCAGTGTCCCAGCGCGGAGGCTGGTAGAGGTTTAAATAGGAGGCTACAAGACTAGGACTGGGGATTTTAAGGGGCAACCGGCCCCGTGTGATTTCACATCATTCTGGATGTCCATGTGTCCCACAAGACCTCAGGCTTTGGGATCAGGAGCTGGGAAACAAATCGTGAGGGTAGGCTTTGTGGGGATGAAGTTTCAATTCTAGTCACAGTATTAAGCCACTGGCAATCCATCCAGTAGGTCCTCCAACCGAATCCTAGCGGGCCTTTGTAGGTACTCCCCCCCGCCCGCCACTCCTCCACCAGCGCCCAGAGCTGGCCGCGGTACTTCACAGGCAATTAACCACTGTTGAATTAAGGGGAAAAGAAAAACACCCAACCTTGATCCAATCTCCCGTCATGTTTTCTTCTGTAATTAAGGAAGATAAGAGGGAATTTAAGGGGCAGACATCCCAAACCAGGGGTCATTGATTGGATTATTTTGCAGGGGAAAAGATTAAGAAGCGTCTGGTGATGCCTCTAGTGCTGGGTAAACCTTCAGGGGGTTCACAAGATGCATGGATCCATCTGTAGCCTTTGGGTAAACGAAGGGAAAGCTTTGCTTCATTTGCCAAATGCGAGGCTGGGTTAGAATAGGGCATCTTAATAAGGTCTGTGAACTTGATAACTGTATTTTAACATAACTGGTTCCCTTGATAATCCAGTGTATTCTATTTTAAGCGTTTAAAACCATGATTCTGAGAAAGGCTCCCTAAGTCTCACCAGACTGCCTGCCAGAGGGGTCCAGACACATAAAAGAACCTCTGGCCTACAACATTCTCTACGATCCTTTCCAACTCTGAATTCTGTGATCCTATGAATGTACATCTCTCTCCAGGGCCTACAGAAAATAAAATTTACTGTACCTGGTCTGCTGGCTGGGATCCACAAACTGTATCCTTTCTTTTCAAAGTGGATTGTAAACCCTTGGAGGGCTGATTGTTTCCTGAGTACCCGGTGTGGAGGAATCCCTTCCCAAGGGTAAAGAGGCCAGAAAAAAAGGCAGCTGCTAGATGCCCATTTATGTGCAGCGGCTTGTTTCTTTCCAAGATCACACTTGTGTGTCCTTAAAGCCTGAAGGAACTTCAAACCTAGAGGTGAAATCACATGGGGCCAGTCATTCCCCCTTTCCACTGCTTCTTCTCAATGCTTTACAAGGGACCCTAGCCTGCTCCCGCCATGCTCCAGGGAGGTTACAGTCCTGCTCCATCCTGCAGAGTTCCTTTGTGTTCATTGTCCAGTCAGGTCCAACTCTCTGTGACCCCATGGACCACAACACACCAGGCCCTTCTATCCTTCACTGTCTCCTGAATCTGTCCAAGCTCCTTGTATGTGGCCAGAAAAGATCAGTGATTATAGCCCTACCCCCACAAATCCCTATCACCTGGTTTTTTCTGACCCTAATGCAGAAATGAACTAAGTGGAGAGGATGTGGGAGGAGTTTCTTTCCTATAATTAAAGATCTTCAAAGAAGGTAATTTAGGGGAGTAAGGACTGGCTGACTGCTCTGAGAAGTAGGAATGGCAGAGGGTGGTGGTAGGGAGTGAAGAGGGCACTAGAGTTGGAGTCAGACAATCTGAGTTTAATTTCCAGTGACCTGGGGCAAATCACTTTCTGTCTCTGATTCTGCTTCTTCCTCCACAAAATAAGGTTCTTAACCTTTTTCTGTGTATCCTGGATGCCTCTGGTAATGTCGGGTGATGTCTATGGATTCTCTGAATCATTTTTTAATAATCGAAGGAAATGGTAAATTCCAGTTAGAGGTTAGTAAAAATAAAGATGTTATTTGTTTTTCCTTCCAGGTTCATGGCACCCCTCAGCTCTATGCATCAACTCCCTCATCTGGTCCAATAATAGGGAATAGGGAAATTCTACGGTCAGCAAAACTGTTTAGCTGTTCTCCCTTGGAGATTCAGTCTGCAGCCTCTTACTGCATCACTGTACACATCACTCTGGTGCTCCTTAGCAGAGTATAAAGCTTGCTTCCTTTTTATTTTTAATTTAAAGGGCCAGATTCTCCCAGGAAGGAGGTCTGGGGCTTGTGCAGGAGTAGAGCTGTCCAGGGACAAGAGATGCGAATCAGACTCTGGGCAGAAACAGACCAGTCTTGCCAAGTGTCCAGGTCTACTTCATCCACCCATCCAGCTGCAAAGTCCCTGCATACACGCTGCGGGACTCTCCTGCACTGGGTTGGCAGAGCCAAGATTGGCAGAGCCAATCAGGGCTGAGCAGGAACAACCCTGGCTGGAGACTCCATCCTCTTCTATTCCTGCCTGCAGAAGCAGCTTGGACTCGGTCAATGCTGGGGAGGCCACTCATTTGATCTTTCTTTTGTTTAAAACTACTCAGGCAGCAGGGATGTGGGTCATTTTGTCTTGGCTAGAGCTGAAGCAGAACTCATGCAGGCTGGCCAGGTCTCAGGAGAACCCCCGGGGCTTTCCTGCGGATCCCCAACTCTACCAGCTCCCCAAATGATAACGCACACCCCCCCGCCCAGGACAGCTTGGCATGTGTCTAAGGCACAGCTTCTATTTAACAATGGGGATATTTTAGAGAAAACTAGTTAGCTTCCCTTTCCTTGGAAACCAGCTCATCATCCCACACTAACCAGCCCTTGCTTGCCATGAACTTAGCAATAACTGAGGTCTATAATGTGCTTTATTAAGGTTTGCAATGTTATTGGTTCCTCATAACCTTGTGAGCTAAACACTTTACCGGCTATCATCCTGTGAAAGACAGAGGAGGGAACTGAGGGCAGTGGCTCTTGACTCCCCATCTGTCACATTGCTTTCGGACATCTCCAACATGCCTTCCCTCCCAAGAAACTCAGCATTTTGTTTCGAGATCGCATCTTCTCTGGGGTTTGGCACCTTTTACTGCCTCGTTCCCACCAGCCACCTGCTTTTGGACTTGTCTGACACTCTCTAACACCCTCCCCCTCATTTCAGTATTCTTCTGTGTGTAGTCTCCTGATTAAATTGAAGGCAGGGACTCTTCATTTTTATTATATGCCACAGTGCCTGGCACACGTCGGGGACTGACTGAGGTGGTTTGCATGTGTAGCAGCGCTCCTGACTTCGAATCATGTTCTTTTCAGGACATCTTGCTGCCTCTCACTTCTAAGCCAGGAGTGCCTCCCTCGAACATGGGACGATGGTGCCCACAAGGTGTTGGGTAATACATGAGGCAGAAAGCTGGAGAAGACACATGCGGCTGGTGTGTTTCCCTCTAGGCTAGGACACCCACTCCAGCCAGCACAGCTCTGCCCATATTCCCTCACCTGCATAATCTTCCAGCACCCTTCTCTCTGTGGAGGGAGCTGCAAAGTCTTTGCTTCTCTGGCAGCCACATCTTAATCCTTTGGGGAACATCATGGGACCAAGGTTCTCAATGGGATTGTAACTCAAATGTGAGCACTCAATCCATGGATATAGGTTGTCTCCCATACATTTCTTACCCTGTATACCTCTTGCCTAGTACTTAGGGCCACAGCTCTCCCCTGGTCTGAGAGGTTACACTTTGTCCAAGAGTCCACAGCTACTTCTGGGATGCGTTAGACCCACAGTTATCAGGTGTTCTGGCTTGTCTTCAAACCTTTGCCTTGGCCAAAGCAAGTTACCAGCTTTGGGGGTCAGTCACCTGACTAGAGAGGCTGAATAAAAAGGTGCAGCTGTTTTGCGGCTTCTTTGTTAAAAATACCACTTCCTGACTTAGCATCTTTTCTGAAGATAAGGACCATGGTTATATCTCTTTGGACCGCAAAGCCTCCTATTAAAAGTATGTTGGGAATCCAAGTTCCAAGTGCTCTCCCCCCTCTCCTAGGCTGCTCACCCCGCTTCCAGGGGCAGAGGCAGTGGGTTCTGCTTCCCCAAATGCAGTCAATACCTCCTACTGCACAATTTACACAGATACAAGTTTCATCTTCAAAATAAAAATTTATTCCATCTGTAACAAGAACATTGAATTTGCACATCAGTGCACAAGTTCACATTTAAAAACAGCGGAGCACATTGGTAATAAAAATCTATGGTACAGGTGGGACATCCCAACCACCAGGGGAGATCAAGGAGGGAAACAAGGCCAGTGGCTTTTATGCTCTGCTTTAACCGACTCAGAAAGGTCCCAGAGATTGCAGGGAGTACCTGCTTTATTGAAAAAGAACACACGCACACACACACAAGTGTGGAGAGGTGGGTGTTAGGGGATGATGGAAGAAGAGGGTCTTCAGGGGCTGAATTTCCACATTCAGAACAATTCCTACAATTCTGTCACATTTGAAGAAAGGAGAAAAGGCACGGCCATCATGGGCTTTGCCAAGGAAACCAAAAGCCAAAGAGAAAGACAGAAACCAGAATCACTCTGGGTGCATATTAGTTGGGGACCACTTCTGGGTCCCACTGCCCAGGTTGTTTGGTGCCCTGGAAACGTGGAGAAAAAGGCAGGCGTTGGGTCTTCATCATTTCTGTGCCTCAACTTGCTGTTTCCTATCACCATAAAGTTGGCTGAGGCAGCAGAGATGACTTTTGGGGGGGTCTTTCAACTGAGAGAGAGACCCAGTCTGGGCATCCTGTCCTTGATCTCTGAGAAAGTAAGGTTGGCTCTCTTTCCAAAGTCAGAGGTGGACTCAATCCTCCTCTTTCAGGCTGAGAAAATACAAAAGCACCTTTAAATTTCTCCCCCCCAAGACATGGGAGGGAATGAGGTGGGGGGTAAGTGTGCAGCTTCCTGCTTCACTGGCAGGGCTGTCCAAAACTCCCTCAAATGAGTATTGTGTTCGCCAAGTGACAGCCAGTTGGCCCCACTCTGCCTGAGAGCAGGGCTCATCATAGTTGCAGTTTGGAAGGAACAATAAAGCCCAAACTTGCCTTTAAACTGCATTGGTGCTGAAACAAATAGCTAGGAATCTCACCTTGTCCACCACACCAAAGAATGACCAAATTAAAAAAAAAGACACCAGCCATCCACCATCACAACCATCACTAAAACCAGACACCACCACTGGGGGGCTGATGGACTATTTTCTATACAGCACATTGGGACTGGAGTGCAGCAGGACACAGTTCCAAGCTTCACACACTTCTCTGTGAGGACTGACCATTATGGCGGTGGCGTTGTTTCTGTGCAATGACTTAGGGTGTGCCGTGACTTCCAGTATAGCCACTGCTGGGTGACTTGGGGTCAAGGGGAACAGCACAGTGAGACAGAATACACATTTTAATATTCACAATGTAAACAATAAAGGGTCCTCCAGCAGGTTCCTAAAACAGCTGAAAAACAGCTTTGTACAAAGAGAAAATGAGCTTCAGACCATGACCTCCCTTTGCTTAGTGGGTCACTCCTCGTGGCTTCTCTCATGTAACACTGACTGTGTTCCTTTGGACCTGAAACTCCAAACAGAGCAGCTGAGGGTTTCTCAAATTCTGCCACATTCCAGGAAAGAAATGTCTTTTCTCAGAGAAATCCCCAAGGAAACTTCAGCTCACTCTAACTGCATCCACACAGGATGTCAACAAGCCCGAGAGACATCCACTGAGCAGACAGAAGGTGGCAGGGTGAGGAGCCTGGCATGCCAGCAGTGTTTCCTGCCGAATCCTAAGGGCCACAGAACAAAGGACTCGGAGCACTGAGCACTACTACGTTGTAGTATTTTAGTTTAAAAACCAACTACACAATCTTGGTGGCTCTCTTGTGCTGAGACCTTTTTTCTAAGCCTTTCTAAAGATTTCAGGCCCAGCTCAAAGCCTCCATCTGCTCCTGGGAGACCCTTGGATACCAGATATCTGTCATCCAGTGCAGGAGATGATTCCAGTTATTTCTAAGGTGAATTTGATTTATTTTAGATATTCACATAAAAAAAGAGAAAGTCATTGTGGAAGAACGGGGCCAGAGAGGCCACAAAGACTTTCCTACCCAGCTCCGTCAATCTGCCCAGACCCAGAAATTTCAGTGCTGGGTTCTCCATGAGTGAGAAAGGCAGCAGGCCCAGGCCCAAAAGGGCCACTGTAGTTTGGAAGAGATAAAGACGTGACAAGTCCCACTCAACATAGAATGGTTCATGGACTTCTGTGGAGATGGTTCAGAACAACATGGGGGTAGGCTCATGAGATGAGACTGCTTTAATGTGACAGACAGCCTCTGGAAAAACTGCATGGCATGGTTGAATGAGAAACCCTAAACATGGGGACGCTCAGATCCACAAGGAAACCAAACCACAAACAACAAATCAGCCAGCAAAAACAAATCAGTTTATCAGAAGATAAACCTGAAGCCTTGTCCTTTACTCCATTACCCAAGACATGGCTTCACAGCATTATCTGTCCAAGCTCCTTGTCTATAAAGGGAGGAGAGTTAAAAAGAACGGCAGTACTGCTGATACTTCTGCTTCTTGGATCTGGGATATCCTTACCCCAGGGGGTTAATGAAGAGTGGATTCCTCTCCTCCTGTCACACTTCTCTCTGTCTTTCTGTCTCTGTTTCTCATCACTTACTACCTGTCTGGCTCTTTTCTCGGAATCGCACTGGTGGTGGGTAGGTCCTTAATGATAAGACTGCATAGCTTGAATGGAATCACTGAACATCTGGCACTGCCAACATAAGTCCTCTCCTCCCTGGCCTCCGCACACAGACAGGCACCTTTAAAGAATATTCTACAACCCAGTAAATATCCAGGAAATCACATGAGATGAATCACAAAGGCCTGTATGGATATCACCAAGTCCACAGACTACAAAGACATCTTCAGGAGAAGGTTTGGTCACAGCCACGACCACTGGCAGTGATTTTAGCTGCCAACATGGTTTCCAAGAGACAACTGTATTAACAGCTCTGCCACAGGGTCAAATAACCTCCTGGCCTTACCCTCCTGCAGATGACTCTCCTCTCCTACCTTAGGGTCACCATAAGCAGTTTTAATTCCAGTGGAAGGCTTCACTCCCAAGGACTGGATTCAGTCAATCCTTCCACAATGGGGATTTCAACCAAGACAAAAGGCAGAAGACAATTTGTGAGTCCTTTCAGTTTGGATTTATCCTGCTGAGCAAAATATCTTTAAAAGGAGCTAAGATAGGGATTCACATGAGGCTGCTGAAGGGAGGCCCACAGGCAGCTGCCCTGATGGTTGGCCAGGCTGTGGCCTCAATGGAGTTATTATCAAGTGAGCTCACGCTTGGTTGAGGCTGTCTCCCACTGCCCTCGGCTCCCAGCCTCCACTAGGATTTTAAACACTGGGTGGCAATAGTCTCTAAATTCTCTCTGGCTATGGTTCAACTACTGGCAAACTTAGCCTTCTGGAATCTCAGGCCCAAGAGAAATCACTTCTGAGCTTGAGGCCTTTGGGGGCTTCTCTGTAGAGAAAGAAAAAACTCTGCCATTTGGCAGAGTTCTGGTGGTGATTCAAGATCTTACTTAAACAATTAAAACCACTGTCACCAAGTCATGAAGCTTCCCCCCACACACCCATAGAGCTACTCTGAGATGACATCTTTGTGGACATTTTCCAGTTGCATACCACAGTCTTGCTCCATTATAAGCAAAACAAAACCAAAACCAAAAACACATACGCACACACCAAAAAAAATTGTAAGAAAATAACAAAATGATCTACATAAATATTGTATATACAATTTAGGAAAATGACAAAACTTCCAGGAAAGGAAAAATACCTTTCGTCAAGTGTTAACAGTGACAATATAGAAAAAGAAAGCTTTGCATTTGATGGAGGCTATACACATGTAATGTAACAATTCAAATGTTTCCTATGAAATAATAAAAAAATACCCACAAAACATAGGCAGCATTGGAGGAAACACGGCATGGAGAAGACAAATAAATTGTGGGGAAACATGTGGCCATTAAACTCAGAAGGCCCACAGCAGTATTCAAGTAATGAAAGGGTTAAAACCCTACAGACAGTTCATTTTAAAAGAACACTTCATCTTCTGATTGCTGTTTTTCAGCAGGTCATTCTATATCTTTCCTATGGACAACCTTTTTCTAAAGGAGTAAGAAGGTGGTGGAAAGCAGGCCCCATTTCACTGAAAGGACAGGCAGGTTCACTAGATGACCTTCTCACCTGAGGAGGCCCTCTTCACTAAGGGAGGTCTTTTTCTGATGTTGTTCTGGTGCCACAAGAAACTTTAATAAATCAGTAAATCCTGCCTTCATAACTACACTGCAGAGCGAGAGCTTGGGGAGAAACTGATTCTATGTGAATGCCCCTTTTAAAATCCAAACAGAAGTCACCCGCTCATTGAACAGCATCTCCCAGCCTAGGGCCTGGAGTCTCTCTTCCTGACCTATGTGGCCAGGCCTGAGGGTGGGAGCATGGTCAGAACGGCCTCAGCTTGGACTTTGCCAACTTCTCCCCTCCTCCAACTTCTTCCACCTCCCCCTGCCTCTTCCTTCCTCGGTCGTCTGTCCCTCCCTTACCCTGCCTTGTAGGCCTGCACATCTTGGATTGCGAGATGAGAAGTAGGGGTGCTATCTGAAAAACAGCAATTTGCTTCTGATGGTGTTCTTCGAAAATGAGGTGCTTTTTTCTTCTTTTGAGGTTGTCTGAGTTTCTTTAAAAAACAACCACAAAAAACCCCCAAAGATAAAATGGTCTCGCAGTCCATGTCACACACAGAAAACCTAAACCCTGCATGCGCCAGCAACAGTAAAATGACCAAAACATCAAAAATTAACCAGTAAAGTGCATGTTCCTTACATATTACACCTGCCCCTTTGACAAACACAGATTTCCCTTGAGAAGTCCTGGCTGGGCTGGATCACATGGTATTATAGAAGGGATTGGGCGTCCGCTTTTTGTCGCTGGACTTTCTGAGTCTCCTAAGAGGCTGAGTTCTCCCGTGCTGTGGGAGCTCCTCTACAGTCAGCCCTGGGCTTGGGCATGGAGAATCTAATCCCTGCTGTCTCTGGGGCCAGGGGAGGCCCCCGCCAGAACTAGTCAATTCATGTCCTGCACTGGGAAGCAAACACTGCTGAGCTGGCCCCAACTCTTTGGCGTACTGCACCAGAGGCCTCTCGATGGGCTTGCTCTGCGCCATCCACTCTGCCATTTTCACTTGTTCTATAAAGTATGTGGTGGGCTCTGGGTGCTGGGAAATGAGTCTGAGCCTTGCTGAGGGCTCTTCCAGGAGGGGCCTGCCTGGGCATGTCCTGATGAAGGGCTGGTGGAGGTCAGGATGAGGGGCTCCTGGAGATACCAACTCTAGCGCACATAGAGCACTTTTGTACAGGTCCGGGTGACCTAAGCTAGCTAGAGAAGCTGAGCGCCTCATCTGGGCCGGTCTGGTGAGGCCCGCTTGTTGAAGGACTCGGGACTCCACTTCTTTTGAATGCTTTTTCACCACGCGGGCCCTGTAGCTGAGGTTCTTTATACTGTCACTACTGGAACTATGGGGGAGACCACAGGGTGCAGAGGGGTCCAGCATCTCGTGGCTCTCCCCCATGTTCTCAGCAAGGCGGCTGACCACTCCGAGGTCTTTGCTACCCCACTCAGTCTCTCTGGGGATCCCTGTGGTGCTGCTGGCACAGCAGTTTGGCTCTGACCAGGGCTCACTGTCCGTAGTGCTGCTTTCCTCAGTCACCCCTTGAAGGTGAAGGACGGCATGGGGATGTGTGTAATCCAAGCCAGCTGATGGTATGTGTCCTGCAGGACTCACAAAAGGAGCCATCCCTGGAGGAGAAGGAGGGCTGGAGTCCTCTTCTTCAGGACTGCCTAGAGAGAAGGCAGCTTGGGGAGCCCCATCATGCTTAGGAGATGCAGGATTAAGCAGAGGTAGCACTTGAGGACGCACAGAAGCTAGCTCTGGGCACAAGGTGGTGTTGAGATTCTCATCCACAGTGCACATCACTGTGATGGATTTCTCTACCATGACTGTCTTCAGCATTGGTGGCCCACTCTTTTCTGCTGTAGCCAAGTCAAACGTTAAGTCAGGGGATGTCACCATGGGAGTGTATTCGATGATTTCAAACCTTTTAGGAAGATGGTCTGTGACAGGTTTTTTCTTGGATTGGAGGGAATCCTTGGATATTTCTCCCTGCTCTGCTCCAACATCTGCCGGTGGACACTCTTGAAAAGCTGAGCTGGGTTGGAATCCTAGCAGCACAGACGCCTGTGTATAAGTCACCTGGTCAGGCCGAGGAGGGAAGGCCTCCGCCAGGTTGTCTTTTGTCTTGACCTTGCTCGACTCCCGCTCCTTGGGCCCTGAGGAAGGTTCTGGAGCGGGCTCTTCATTCCTGGTTCTTGGTGTTCCATCGGGCACAGCAGAATCGTTCTTGGAGTTCTTGCGAGTGGGTAGTGTGCCGAGCGGGGCAGCACTATGGTGTTCCTGCTCCTGTCTCAATCGCTCTTCAAATTCCAAGGTTGCCCGCCTTACAGACCCAGGGCACCATTTGGGCGCTGAAGTCAGACCTGGGCCTTGTGACTCTAGGTCTTCCTCAGTCATATCCCCTTCTTCTAAGTCTTCCAGCATGGCCTCCTGGTCTCCCTTCACCACCTCAGGCTGCACTGTGAATATCCCCTCCTTCTGGTCCAGGTAGCCAGCTTTAGTCTCAGAGCCCCAGGCTGTCTCAAAGAATGGCAATTCATGGACGGTGTTTCTCTTTGGTGTTTGGCATGGGTTGGACAGGATCTCCACCTTCTGCTGGCACTGCCCTTGATTGATGGATTCAATTTCGGTGATAATTTCTTTCACTGAAATTGCATTTTCTGAGTGGGATTGCATCATGTCCTCTGGGCTAACTACTTCAGAGACATCCTAAGAAGAGAAGAGAAGAGAAGACAAGACAGCTATTTACAGCAAGTGACAGTTTGGTTGAAAATGTACACTTTCCTATTTATCAGCCACCTGATGCTAGAAAGAAAATCTACCTAACTCTGAATGCATAGTCAGAGAGTGAGGCTTCCATGGTTCCTTGCTTTGGAGCTAAGGAAGATGCCCCAAACATTAAAATGACAGTGGTCAAGCTCCTACTGCCTGTTAAGCTTTGCATTCTGGCTATGGTATTAAGGGTACAGCATGCACCCTATCCCCTGCCCTGGTCTTACAGAACAAGTGTGCTGGAAGCACCTTTGGTGCCAGCCCTGACCCCTTTATACAGAGAATGCCCTGGGCAAATGACAACATTCATTTCTACCTTTCCCTCCTTCAGCTCCATTCGAGGAATGAACTCTGCTCTCAGAGATTCAGGGCTGGGGATAATCCAGAAGGTGAAGGTATCCTTTAGTCACTTAACTTTTTAGGAGTCTCTTCATCCCAATCTCCTCAACCAGTAGGTCTGGACAGGTTATGCAGGCACAGCTGACAGATACATCACCACCAAGTTTTATGGGGCTGCTTTTACAGGAGGTTTACCTGGTGAGTTTATATACTTTTTGGAAATCTTGACTATGTGTATTTACAAACTCAAAAAAAAAAAACCCCAAACCAATTCATATCCTTTACCAATTTACTAGCAATGGACCATCAAAAGGCTTCTCTGACTAAAGTCAAAGAAAACAGGCAAATGCCCAGTCTGCAGTGGTCATTTCAAAATGCTGGGAATCACCCAGAGGGCCTCAGACTTGGAAGACTCTGGTGGGGTGATGTTGTGATGAATTCTCTGTGAAAAAGCTGGAAAAGTGTCTAGGATGGGACTTTTTCCTAGGAAATAGCTTGGTCCTTCTCCAGGAGTCGGAAACCAAGAACACAAACTAATGAGGGTTGACCAGGCCCCCAGGGGCATCTGCTTGGAATATCAGGTGGAACCAAATGTGCCAAGAGGCAGAGAGGTGCATCATATCTGCTGCTGCTCTGGCCTGCAGACACAGAAAGGGTCATATTTGGGAGGGGCTGGACCAGAGGGCCACGTGACTGATCTTCTACTCTGAAACTGTTAAAATTCTGTGACTATGACCATGAGAAAAACCATGAGCTAAGTGGTCTAAAGACCAGTTAAAACATTCTCACCTGGTAATAGAAAAGGGAGAGAGAAATAGCACACAGGGCTGGCTGGTACAAGTTGGGACGCCTACTCTTCTACTCTGAAGATACCCCCAAGATACTTAATAAAATAATATCTAGCATTTCTACAGGCCTTTAAGGTTTGCAAGGCACTTAACAAATAGTGTCTCTTCTGATGCTCAAAACAGTCCTGGGAGGTGGGTCAGAAAACCAGTAAGTGTTTGATGCTGGATCTGAACTCAGGTCTTCCTGACTCCAGGTGCTATCTTGTTGTGCCCTGTGGGAGTAGGAGGGTATGGCTAGTCGCTCAGTGCTACCAGGACCACAATGTCTGCAACGAGACCTCCGGACCTCACCAGAAATTACATTCTCTTTTCCTATCCCCTTCCTGGATCCTATACTGGTTGCAAAGGGCACCAAGCAGTGATCTTGGATTCCTGGCTGCTCTTTGAAAATTTTTCTCTAAGCTAAGAGCCTGCCCATCCTCTGAGTTGTGACCAATTCAGGAAAAGTAGCACTTCAGCATGTGGTACCGGACACTGCCTCAACTTTCCACACACATCAATAACCTTGGACACTAAATTTGCTCTTATTTGGGGAGGATTTTCCCAATGAGAGGCAAGCTCTTTACTTAACTTAGGGAGAACACTTGGATGCAATATTCGGATGGCAGAGACACGTGCCCTGACCTGTACAGGCAGGTGGGCATTTCTACCCTCGGCCTTCTTCTTGGTTTTACTCCTCTGCATTGGCCTGCCCTGGCCAGAAGAGCTTCAGACAGGCCCAAAGAGCCAGGGAGGAGAACCCTCCAAAGAGCCTCTTGCTTCAGCTCGGGGGCTCTCCCCAGCTCCTGCCAAGCTGGTCCCCAGCTGTCAAAGTGAACCTCCTAGAGTATTTAGGCCCTTGGTCTTGTGAGAGGCCAATGATGGCCAGAGCCAGCACACTAGAGGCTTACCTTTGGTTGGTCTTCATCCATGGAAGACTCTCCCGACACATGTGGTGTGTTGCTTGAGGAGCTACTTCTCTGCCCCTCAGGGGTTGCCTCGGGAGGGGCTGTTTCCAACACTGACAGTCGGACTCCGCCATTCCTCCCCCCACCTCCTTCCTCAGTCCTGGAATGGGAGCAGGAACGGGGGCGAGTCTCCTGGGAGAGCTCGACAAACTTCTCTAGGGCACTGAAAAAATCAATGCGGTCGGTACTGAAATCTGCTGCCTCAGTTTGGGAGCTGGGCTGGGGACCAGGCGAGTCGGGCTCTGGAGACACTGGCAGGTCTCTCAATCGAGATGTCAGCTCTTCCATGGGGAGTAAGTGCACATTGATATCTGTTTTTAGTGCATCTGTCTCCAGATCTTCCACTGTTAAGTCTGGGAACTGTGTGGGGATCTCCAAGGAGTTTTCAGGTTGGATTAAGGCTTCAGATGCATGGCAATTGTCAAGAGGAAATTTGGATTCACTCAGGCAACACCCTGCTGAACACCCATTAATGTTATTGAGATTTAATTCATCCTCAATTTGTCCCGTATGAAATTCTCTCGATGTAAACTCTAAGCAGATCATCCTTTCTTTAGTGCACAGGTCGTGTGTGTTCGTATCTTGGGGGAGCCTGTGTTCCACAAAGGCAGGGGATATTGGGGGGTGGCTCTCCGCAGTCTTCGCCTCGGTGATCTGGTCTGCTGAAGTGGTGATCTCCTTCCTGTTAAGCTCCATCCCTGATTGGCAAATTGGCTCATGGTGGTCTGAGAGGTCACTATCTGAGTGAGATCGCCAGAGCTTATTGTGACGTTGTTTGCTGTTGAGGGAAACGGGGGAAACAGCTCTGGTTAGTGCTTGAAAACAGCCGACCACAAGCACAAGCCCAGAAAGTCTCATCCCTCAGCGCCTAGAGGAGCCACAGAATGGGCTGCCAAGGATCTCAGAAGGGAAGGAGGCTATGCTGACACTGAGTAGGGGAGACTTCAGAACCTGGTGGTCAACAAGGAGGCTACACAGGCTTCAGGGGAAGCTACGCTATCAGGTTAGAGGAATATACACATCAAGCGTGGGCCCTTTCAAAGGGGTTTCTGGAGGAAAACAACTGAGCATCATATTAAGCACAGATGGATTTGGAGAATGGGCAGGTAGGGCCCAAAGGGAGTGTGGAGATATGCTACGGGAAGACTTCCTCCTCAGCTGAGCTGCTGCAGCTACACAGGCTGACATGGGCCCCTCTATTTGGGTGGTCTGTGTTCTGAGAGGGAAAACACTAGTAACTCCAGCCAGAACAGGTGAGCAAAGGATGGCTACCTGGGGAGGGAGGCTCTGGGCAGGCCCTGCCCTAGGAGGAGCTGAACCTCTTTTTCTGGTGGGCTCCAGGCAAGTCGTGTGTAAGGGCCTGACCTGAACAAAGGACAAGTCAGAGCTTGGGGACTGTAGACGCGTGAGATTTTAACTGCAGGATCATTAGCCACCCCTAGGCGGCAACAACGTGCCACCTAAGCCACATGGGCAGAGTTGCTGGGCGATAGTCATGCCAGGAGCAGGTACTGGGCTAGGGACTCCCTTTTCTCAGGTGTGTCCTTAGTTTCCTGAGTAACCTTCTAACTCTCTCAAGTCTTGTCTCCTTCCCTCTCTAGGTTCCCTGTCTTGTTCTTGTAGCACCCACTGACTGGGAAGATTTCTAGCAGAGCAGAGGCTGACGCCGACCCCAGGGTGGGGCAGTCTCTAGACTCCTCTGGCAGATTCCGATTCTGTCAGATCATTTCGGCAGAATTCCCAGGAATGAGGAGCCACTCCAGCTTCCCACTACATCCAAGGAGGTCGGAGTGCAGGGAACTCCACAGGCAGTGGGCTAATGAATGGCAGCCTACAGGGTTACCCAGGTCCCACAGGGACCCTCGCAGATTCCAAAATTTCTCCATTCCCTGTGGATTATCTTAAGGAGCCAATTACCCCCCCTCCCCCATTTTGGAGCTTCCTGCAGATTTCTGGCAGTTAGGGTCTGTATTGATGAAACGGAGGCTGCAGGTCCATTAGCAATAAAATCAGATAGTGAAGGTTTCAGAAAAGCCAAATGATCCCACAGAGGGGCTGCCTCCTCTCCTGCTACACAATTACAGCAAGCAGGGCCCCAACTCTGGGGACACCCCTCTTCCCAAGGGAGTGTCACAAGTTGCACACAAATGGCCCACTGATCTGACCTCTCCTGCAGTGGTAGTGTGTGTGTGTGTGTGTGTGTGTGTGTGTGTGTGTGTGAGAGAGAGAGAGAGAGAGAGAGAGAGAGAGAGAGAGAGAGAGAGAGAGAGAGAGAGAGAGAGAGAGAGAGAGAGACAGTGTATGTGTGCATACACGCGCCTACGGATGGGCTGAGAATTTCTGAAGCCTTTCTGTTGATCCTGCTGAAAGTGAGACATGTACCTTCTAACCTGTTTAATTTTTAACTCTGTCTGGCTCCCCCACCTGTATTTGGCAGGTGACAGGAAGCAAGTTGCCAAGAGTGGGTAGCATAGTTGGGATGTTTGGGAGCAGCAGCCCCGAGCTCTTTCCTGCATCGGTTGGCATCTGACCTCCATTTGGAAGCAGCCCCACCCCCATTAGGTTTGTGCACACAGAAGGTGCGCAATGAACATTTATAGCAATTTAAGCTATAATATAGCAATAGCTTAATATTAAATCATTGCCCCACTGTGGGTGACCAGTGGGCAGGCCCTTCACCCAGTGTGACTGCGCAGGATGAACACAGTGCCTGGTTGGGGAACACACAAGCACGGTCACTTCCTCTACCTTCCTTCTCAGGCCACACATGTGGGGAGCTGCGAATGGCTGAGGAATGGAGAAAAGGCCCCCAGGAGGATAAGAGACTGTATCACCTCTAGGCTCTTGTAAATAGGGAAAGTAAAACTGTTACTGCTTTTCTTTTCCTAGGTCATCAGAGATCCTGTGAAAAGCTATAAAATCTTCAAACCTCAGTTGAACTCAGCTGTCTCCCCCACCACCTTTTTTTTTTTTTTTTACCACTTATTCCTATACTGGCCACCAACTGACTCATGGGAGATTCCGAGGAGAAAGTCATTTAGGGCTTTCCTGACCCCAGCAGTAAAACGGGGATTTAATCCCAATCCCTCTTCACTTTGTAGGGATGTGATCAGATCGCAGAAGGGCAAGTGCTTCAGGTTCTTTCAAAAAACAGTGCTAGAAGTCATTATATTTCAGAAATCCAACCCAGTCCCAAACAAAAGCCTGGACTCTCCACAATAGGGTGCGGGTGCCCTTTAAGGGCTCCTGGTCTTGCCTTGGCTTTAAGGAAACACATGTCTGAGCATGTACCAGGCAAACCTCTCTCTGCCTCTCAAAAGTATGCCTGTTCTAAAGGGGAGGAGGTGGATGGAGAAGGAGGTACCAGCTCGTGGGTTGGGCAACCAATCTGCTTCCTGATGACAGGGGAAGTCCAAAAAATTACCTAGTGCTTATCTGAGGAGGACACGTGGAGAAAATCTCCCTGACTGGGGGGCAGTTTCCCTAGCTCACCCCCCCATAAAGTAGAAACACTAAACACATGGCCCGGTCTGCAAATAGCGGCCTGACATCTGAGCCTGTCCAGCGGAACATCAAATATAGGAATATAGGTACCTGCCTGGCTGGCAGCCTGAGGGCACTGTCAAACAAAGCAGCCTTTAGTGGGCCTGGGAGGGTGAGAGTGAGAATGTGCACGTGCACACCCAAGCCAAGCCTTACACCTGGGAAAACAGGTAAATGAGAGCAGAGCAGAGACGCCAATGGCTCTCCAACATCCCCTCCTTTGGGGGTCTGACTAGGAAGATTTGCTTTCCTCATATAACAAAAGCACCAACAATTCTTAGTCTTTCTGAGATGCCATCAGTACCCTGGCAGTCACATGTCTTTCAGGGAAGTGACAGTCACAAGTTGGTTCAGGAATAACAGGGAGGCTGCCTCAGCTCAATTTCGTGGACACTGAGCCATACAGTAAGAAAGAGGCAGAGAGAGTCCTTCCCGTGGGCTCTAAAGATCAGCTCCAGCCATCTTGGGGGAGGAAGAGTGGCTGGACATGAACATAGGAATTTTAAAGGGCATCAGGCTCAAAGCTAGTTGACTGGGAGAGGAGAGCGAACGAATGAATGACGAGCATTTGTGGCAGCTTACAAACACTCTGAGGAGTTTCTATCTTTGTAGACTTTGTAGATCTTGCACAGAGAAGGAATTGCTTAGTGCTTCCTGCACCAGTGAACTGAGGAACTGGGGCTCAAACTCCTGGAGAAGTGACTGAGTGAGTACGTGGTGGCTTTTTTCATGGAGAAGGGCTGTGAGCTCAAAGGAGGGATTGGCTTTGTTCTGCTTGGCCTGAGAGCAAAGAACTGCAGAGATGACCAGAAAAGCTTCCTTCCCAATCTGAATTACCCAGAGAGGAGGCTGTGGCCTCCAGAGCTAACGGGCTTCTTCTCACTGTTAGTCTTCAAGTGGCGGCTGTTATTGGAGATTTAATAGCAATGGCTGACTATCTGGGCACTGACTGGTCAAGGGTTAAGATGCACAGGCCCAGGAGGAGCCAGCAGCACTGAACAGACCATTGGGGAACCTGGTTGGAAACCCAGAAGCTTACTAGGTGTCTCTGAGCAAGTCCCTTCTCCTCTGGGCCCAGGTTGCCTCTTTTGTAAAATGAGGGGGTGGTTGGGAAGCCAGGTAAGTTCTCAGTTCTCTGACACTGCATCCCCATTACAGGCTAACCACAGCCACAAATGGGCCAAGACCATGCTCTGGTAAAAGCACTGGGTCAGCCCCTGGAAGTTTGGAGGCATTGGGCAGGCAGCAATTGGAATTTCTGTGAAAAAAGACTATTTGAGACTACGATTTTCCAGAAATTTCTAAAGAATTTCCTCTACTACTTCCAAAGGTTTTGTAATAGAGCTTGCTGGCCTGGCCTCACTTAGCTGCTTACTATGCCCATATTCTCTCTTACAGGCAGGTACAGAGGGAGGCTCTTGGTCTGTTCTGCTGGGCATGATCCAAACTTAGCTCCCCTCTCTTCAAGCTGAAGCCACACAGTGGGTTCTTCAGCTCAAGGAAACGCCCACTAGCAGGACCCTGTGGAATCCCCACTGGAGTGAGAGGACAGTGGCTGTGGTTGGGGGAGAGGCGTGGCAGGTGTTGTTGATGTTTTCACTCAGCCATGACCTGGAGGACCACAGGAGTTTGCTTACTGGTCATCCCATTTCAAGTTCCTCCCCTCTCTTATCTAGCCTGAACAAAGCAACCAGAGTGATAGGTTCTTCCCACCTCAATCAAGTGTGGTGGCCTCCAGAAACAAGTGCAAATTCCATTGTCTGGTAGAAGAGCCTTTCACCAGCTGGCTTTCCTTTCCAGGCCTACAATTCACTCAGTTGTTGGTTCTGAGTAGCTGGCCTACTCACTGTTACACATAGACATAGACATAGACACAGACACAGACACACACACACACACAAGACACATTCACTCTCTAGGCTGTGCATCGGCAGCCCTGTGCCTGGAATGCTCCTCTCCTCCTGATATCTCCAGAGATTCCAAGAAAAGTCTCTGGTTTCCTTTAAAGCTCAGTTCCAGCACTATCTCCTACATTAGACCTTTCCTAACCTCAACTTCCCCCTCAAAGGTCACTGCATTCATTATATTATTATATACTTTCTATGGAGAGAGAGGCTACACCATGTAACAGAGTACCAGCTTCAGCATCAAGAAGAAAGGGGTCCAAGTGCTACTCCCCATGCGTCCTGGCTCTCTGAGTAGCCCTCTCTCAGGCCAATTTGCCAGGAGCTCCCTGGGTAACAGTGAAATGATGGATCAGGTCCAAAAAGGAGTGTGTGTATGTGTATGTATATCCCTCTGCCTCTCTTCTTGGCTGTCATACATCAGTCCCATGATGGCCAGGAGTGCAGGGCAGGGAGTAAGGGAGTCTTCTATCACATCTTGATGCCTCAACTCTGGAATGCCTCCCCGTATATCCCACTTGCAGTAGCTGAGGCTGCAGAGCAAACACTGAGGATGGCAGCACACAGTGTACTTCCTCTCCCTGGGTCAGGTGAGGACATTGCCTAACACCCTTCTTTTGGGTGTCTAAGAATATATAATGTTTGTGTCTCTTCCTAAATCCACATATACTAAAAAAAAAAAAAAAGACTTCTGAGAGCTACTTTGCAAGCTAAATATAAAAATATCACCAAGCCCACAAAATCCTGCACATTCACTTTGAGCTGGAGACCAGGGTATCCTCCCAGTCTCCTAATGGAACAGCTCAAATGAAGTCATGCCAAATACTGAGTAAATATGAAGGACTTTTTTTAGTGGAAACCATGATGCTCTGCTGTGACCTTGTTTTCACAATGCTGCAGGGGGTGAGAGGGTGGTCCCTTTGCCCGGGAAGGTCTGGAAAAGCTGTTTTAAGTTATTTTTCTCAGGGGAAACACTGCCCAAAATCCGGAGTAGAGACTTCAGGTCATGAGACTCAATGGAGTGAAAACCTGGCTCCAGGCCCAAGTGCTTTGAGTCAGTTTTGCTTACACCATCCAATAACAACCTAGGCCATGCTTAAGTGGAAAGTCCAAACAAATTCCAGCAAGTCAGAGGATGCCAGCATCTAGGATCTTAGTCGATCATTTCTAAACTCTACTATAATCACCTTATCCTTTTTGGGAGACGCGGGATCATCAAGGCAAGAGAAATTCATTACTGAACAAGTTTTCTGCTTCAAGTTTTGTAATCAGCTGCCAAACCACCGTCAGAAACAGCTGGTTCTCTTGAAAGAATTTTCCTACTTCAACTGAAAGATGTACACATGACTTTCTGATTAAGTTAATACATTGCCCTCAATTCAACAAACATTTCTTAAGCAACCTACATAAGGAGAGGCAATGTGGTATACAGACCAGAGACAACACGGAAGACTTAGACAAGACACGCTGACTGTGTGCACAGCACAATGCGAGGTCATGGAGAAAACACCAGAATGCATCATGGGGACCTACTGCCTAACGTAGCTTCTGAGCTACAGCAGGTGAAGGAGTTTCCATAGGTTTGGACTAAACCACACAAACAGGCAGCACCCCAGCAATCTTCATTCCAAAGTGGCTTGGGACTCACCTGGCCAGCAGGATCCCTTGGTACTCCTCCAACTGCCTCATGAAACTGGGGTTGGGCTTGGTGACGGTGCGCCTTTCTTTCACATAGTCATAGGCACGGTCCAAATTCCAGCCATATTCCTTCATAGCATAAGCAATCACAGTGGAGGCAGAACGGCTTACCCCCATCTTGCAGTGTACGAGGCATTTAGAGCCATGTTTTCTAGTGTCACAAATTTGTGGAGGGGAAAGAAATGGAAGAATATATTTGAAAGCTATATCCCAAATTTCTGCTGTCCCTTTCTTGCAAATACTTTTATGTACACACAGATATGTCTTCAATTGCACTGGGAGGCAGGGGCAATACCGGGGAAGTCCCCCATAAGATTGGTGAAACCTGATATCTACTAAAAGGCAATTTCAATTTAGAAAGAAGCTGGCTCCATTTGGGTGTGCTGGAGGTCAACACCCCCAGTGGTTGACCTCTGCCAATCACTCTCTTGAGAACCACAGTGATTCACTGCATCTAGAAATGTCCTGAACAGCCTCGTGCTAAGTTCCAGCAGGTGTTTTGTCCCTTGGAGGAAAACACGAGCCACATGAAACTAATTCCTCTCCCTCATCCAAACATGGTCTTAGATATCACTGTTCACAATGCTGTGACCCATCCATCTAGTTTTGGAGAGCAGCAAAAATACAAAATCAGAACAACCTGCTGATCCCATGGCAGGGTGGTCTGGATCGAGATATCCCACAGCTGGGCTATTATAGCTTATGGATGCATGAGTTACATCTACTACATTGAATTCTATCATCTGTTTAGGAAGAAGTAGCATTTTAAGGACTTAAAAAATAAATTATGACCCATATAACTTTGTTTCGCTGGACATACACTGAGGCTAGACATACAAAAGACTACTCTGCCAACTCAGAAAATGTGGGGTGTGTGTGTGTGTGTGTGTGTGTGCGTGTGAGACTTGTGCACAAGGAATCAATCACTCATTCAGTAAGAATGGACCTCAGCTTACAGTCTGGTTAGGGAGTCTATAGACACACATACATAAAATGCTGAAATAATACTACAAAGCAATTATTTAATTATGTGCTAAAATAAGACAGTGTTCTATATAAGCAAATGTACGAATTCAGAGAATGTTGGCTGGAAGATTTGGAGCCTCTGGTGAGAGAGGTGGTACAAAACCCTCAGCAGATCTTGATAACCATGTAGGGTGGCATCTCTCATCTGTGCAACGCCCCGATGCCCTGGCCTTAGCTCCCCAGTGAGACTGTAAGGCCCCTGAAGGCAAGGAGTTCATCTTCTTTATCTCTGACTTGTTCAGTATTCAGAGCTGGATATGGCAGTTGCTTAAACGAATGTGGGTTGCACTGAATCCACCTAGTAGCACCACTGGGTTTCCCTGCAAATCACTGAATGACATTCACCTCATTTCTAGCACCACATTTTCATTTCAGGTAAGTAGGCTAAAGTCAAGTAACTCAGATGGAAGTGTCGATCTGTAGTTGCCTCCCATCAAGCCCAGGTTTCTTTAATGGAGAAGTCCTCAGAGAAGCTATTAACTTCTATACAAATCATAAGCAAAACGTAATTATAAAAGCTACTATGGGGAAATGTACCTTTGAGACCACTTGAACTGGACTGCCCAGTGGATGGTTTCTAACTCACATCAATGAAGGATGTGCACTTTTCCCAATGATATGTGTTGGGAAGCACAGGAACAGATCGGAAACGATTCATTTGAATTTGTTTTTCCTTTGCATATCAGCGCCACCCCTCCCCGCCCTCACTCAGCGTTTGAAGGAGCCCATCAGGTCATTACCAAAATTAATACTGGGAACATTTTTGGGTTCCTGAACCATAAAAATGTAGCCTCAAATATGGAGCATGCGCTTGGAGATGACACACGGGAGCCTCTGCTGTCACCAAGGGTGGGCAAAGGAAAACCCAGCAGGAAAGATGAAAAGGATGGCTATTGTTCAATGTTGGAGCACAGACGGAGAGGCTCGGGCTGGGCATTTTGGAGAAAGCCATTTACCTGCTCTGGCCTCCAATTCTACACTTACAAAATGAGAATGTTGGACTCATCCCTGAGGTCCCTTTGGGCTCCAGAAATTGGTGATTTTCTAATTCTAAGCCTGTGAAAGATTTTGAAGAAAAGAATGAATCCTGTGAACTTTAGAAGTATTGGTGTACACCATTCTTTGTGATGTCCTTTCCTCTTTCTCTGCTCGGTGGCAGAGGGAGAGGGGGTTACTACTTAAGGCTGTCATCAGTGACCAATGTGGGAAGAGAGCATCCAGTCATTCCCATATAGCCCCAGCCCTTTGTCAGAAAGCATCTTGATAGGCTGAGTGCAAGCTCTGAATTATAAATCCAACAAATTTAGGTATGGTAGAGCTCTGAACCTAGAGAATGTCCATGAAGTTAAGGGACTCTGATCCTTGAGCCAGGTTTAGAGGGTATATAACAAAAGGAGGATTTCCAATGCTAAGAAAGATGATATTCTTCTGGAATACATTTCCAAACACTCTGATTCCCCAAGGAAGTTGAGTGGGGCCCCAGTATGGGTCAGGTTCTAAGAGAGTTCTAACTTAGAGCAAAAAGGATTCAGGGTAGATAAAAAAAAATAGATAACCTGAACATAGAGGTATTGATAAGTCACAGATTCTCTGCTGGAAAGCTTTAAAAGTAAAAGATTCTCATTTCTCAGGGATGATATGAATATGATACTGCCTGAAGATAGGGGTCAGGTTGGGATGAGTAGGGTATGAACAAGACTACTTTTTAAGGTCCTTTTAAATAAATTCTATGATTAAAGAAATGTGTGTGTGTGTAAGATTAAAGAAAATCTACAGGCATAGAAGATACACTGTATGTATAAGAGAAAAGCCCCTTAAATTAAGGAATAATTTTTTTTTAAAAAAAGTAACAAGGGGTAAAAATCATACCATTTAGAGCACAGGATAATAAAGCTGTATTCAAAAATATAAAAGCCTCTCTTAGCTCATGGATTGTATTTTTGTACAGGTGGCGGACCAGATTTTGGCTTGCAGGCTGACCCCTAATTTAGAATGCCATCTTAATAAAACAAAAGAATGTTCAATCTAACACTTACATCCAGAGAGGGCTGTACATAAGCCATCTCTTAGAAATGGGATAGAAAGAGCTCTTTCAGGAGGAAGGCTCTAGAATCTCTCTGTGGCCTAAAGAATCACAGCCTCAAAGTTCTTCCTTCTGGCTTGTCCTCCTGCTGTAGCTTAAGGTAGTTTTCTCTATTTCTGCACACAATAGAGAGAGTTAACATCTGCTTCCTAGAAAGCCTTCATGTTTCTGAAGATTAACGTTACTCTTTAAGAGAGTGCAATCATTTCAGTTCCTCTAACCATTTTTCTTACTGTTTTTTGTCCCAAGCCCCATTTCAAGATGGGTGAGAGCAGGAGAAAATAACAGAAAAGAAAATGCCTTTCCGGGGGTCAAGCTTACTTGGCTTTGGAGATGAATTTGTAAGTGTCGTTCCAGTAGGCCAGCAGGTCTGTGGCTTCCTCGTCATACACCCGGATGTTATGATACTCAAAGACTCCTGGGAAGAAATTATCTATTTCTCTAGTAACATTCAAGATGTATCGTACCCTATGAGGAAAGCAAAGAGAGATCTGATTGGTGGCTATTTTGACAGGCTACAAAACCTCATATCCAAACCCAGAAACAGGCATCCTCTATTTCCCATTTTCCTTAGTTAAAACTGATCATTTTCTCAATTGCTGAATTAAAATGAACAAGGAATTGCCCAGAGGAGAAGGAATCCCATAAAAGAATACAGTCATCTAATTCAAACAAGGCTTGTATGAAAAGGGAAATGAATATATTTAAAGTGGGAATTTAGCCTAAAAGCTGAACTTGCTTCCTAAAAGTCTTCTTGCCAAATCCAGCACTCAGTCCTCTCTTTCATTTTATGGAGGGTTAGGCAACCTTTCCTGGGCAGGCTCTAGGGAGCAAGTTTTATGTTTTATTGCAAACTAGGAAAAATACCATGAGGCTACAGTGCAGTTCCCCATTTTATTTGCGTTATGGCCGATCTCATTAAATAATCTGCCTTTGTAAATCACATACACAAAACTAGACCAGCAGACTCCACCCAGAAGAACTTTGAGAGGAAGTAAACCTGCCCCTTCAACAGAGATGCAGAAAACAGATCCTCTGCTCCCCGCTCCTCTGTTCTAAAGCATATCTCAGGTAAACATATTGTGTTTTTCATATGTGGGTTCCAAGGACTCCCTCAAGCTGAGGGACTTGCAGAAACTGGCTCCTTAGATTATTAAAAAAAAGAGGACTCTTGGGACAAAATGTTGGGAAGGAACAGAAATCCACCCTGGGATGATACCTCACACTCAGGACAGAGTGGATCCAGGAAAATGTCAGTGAAATTCTGGGCTTAGTTTGTCAAAGGGTCTATGTGGTAAGGCAGGAAGAAGAAGAAGAGCTGTATATATCTGAAGTCACTGTTTCAAGTTCTCTCTCTACAAGACTCTAAGCTCACAGCGGGTAAATTGTATCATACCAAAGCTGTACTTTGGATAACTCTATATATTTTCATGTGGCAAAATCTCTCAGATCCATTACTAGAAACAAAGGTCGCTTGTCCCCTGCCCCCCCATGCCCCTGCCATGGAATCTCACATTTGAAAGAGACCACAGAGGTCAACCACCTGTGGTCAACTTAGTTGAACCTTCCCCCCACTAACTGGTGGGTCTTTCCTAACTCTCCCAGCCACCAGAGCCCTCCCTGCCAAAGTTCATTTGGTGTACATTCTGCATAGGCTTCCACAGGTACAGGGAATGTTTCCTCTCTGTTTTTGATTCCCTGGCACAGAGTAGGCACGTAGTAAATGCCACTAAATCAATCAACATCTTGTGTGGCAGTCTATGCCACCATAAGATAGTTCTAAACATTATTAAACTTGTTAGGAGTACTTTCCTTCTCTCGAGCCAGATGCAGCCTTCCTGCAGTGCTCACTGATGGGCCGAGGTGTATCCTCTGTGGCCGGTCATGACAAGATCAGTTCCCCCCCTCTTTCATCTTCCTATCTATCTGACTGTTCCTTTTTAGTCCCTTGTCTGTCTTCCCCATTTCATTTACTTCCTATCCCCCCCTCACCATATACTGGTTGTATTTGCTTGCTGTCTCCCTCATTAGATTATAAGCTCCTTGAGGGTAGACTCTGTCTCTGGACCTCTTTTTGTATGCTCAGTGCTTAGAATAGGGCTTAGCACATAGTAGGTGTTTAATAAATGCCTGCTGACTTTTACACGACAATCCTTAATTTTTGAGGACAATGATAACGTCTTTCTCCAAGTCTTTTCTTTTCAAGGTTAAAATTTCCCAATAATGAGCATTAATTAAGTACCTAATATGCGCTGGGCACTGAGCTAAATGTTTGGAATATAAAGAGAGAAGAGAAACAGCCCCTAGTAGCTAACATTCCCACATCCCAGGTTCTTACAATGGCTGCTCCCTGGACCATCCTTGCTTCCCTTCTGTAGATACAATGCAATTTCTCAATAGTTTTACTAATGTGATGCAGAAAGGTGAATGCAGTACAGAAATGAAGAAGATCCTTCTTGACAATATACTTTGTGTTTTTTAAAGTACGTTTCATTCATCCCTCCTATTATGATAATATCCTTCTATCAACACAGTCCAACACTGTCCCTTTCTTGGTTGCCATATTCCATTACTGAGCTTGTAAGTTCATAAAAATCCCTAACATTTTTAAAGAAAGTTCTCTTACAAAAGCCACCACCAACTCAACTCTAAAGAAAGCTATTGGAGAAGTACCACGAGGTCAGAGGTTTGGACTTTTCATCTCCAGAGGGAGATCTGATGGCTGGGCTTGCTTCACCAATCTAGGTTTCACTTCTGGAGGTTAAAAACAAATTCACATATACGGGACCATCATAGTACCCAAGCGCTCTTTGAGTGGCAGGTCTAATACTCCTCTGGGTTACCTAAGGTCACCCAGTTGTAGTCCCAGGATCATAACACAGCTCAAGCGTCTCTCTACTACACCACACTGCTTCTTATAGAACAGGAACTCAAGAGGCACTGGGTCCAGGCTCCTGACTTCAGGAAGATTCTTTAGGGAAGACTAAAACCCTCCCAAGTAAAAGGCTAGTTATGTCCTTTCTGAGTATCTCCAGGGATGGAGACCACACAACCTCTCTTAATTATCCATTACAGGATCTTATCACCTTGTTTTCTTAATGTCCAGCTGTGCAAACAATATTTTTCCGGCTTTCATATGAGCCTATTTCCATTTTTTCCCTCCCATGCCTCTATGGACACAAAAAACAACTGCTCTGCATCTTCCTCACCCAAACCTTCCACAGACTTGGAGAATAATTATGCAACCGATTTAGCCTTCCCTTTTCTAGGCTTCATAATTCCAACTCCTTTATCTTCTCCTAGAACCTGCTGCTATTCACTCCATGAAGCCCGGCTTAGCCCTGCTTCAGCTTCTACACGTAAAATTAACAGCCCAACTCTGCTATTTTAAAACAGAGGAGACTCTGGTCCAGAAAAGGTAAGTGACTGATTTGCCTAAGGACATCAGAGCTGAGATTCGAACCTCCTTTTCACACTGTGATCCTGACCATCTGTAACACCGCACTGGCTCTTGACCTTTCAAAGTCACGGTTTTTAATACATAAAAGTATCCTGTCTATTTTTTCCGCAATGACACTGTTACTGACTCCCACTCAGCTTGTGTGGGGCCCAGCCAGGCTTTTCCTCTTCTGAGCTTTTGTTTGTTTTGTTTCTTTTTTTCCCCTAGAGTAGCCTAAGATCCTCCCGGAAGTGCATCCTGTTTGGGTAAGATCAATTATATCTAACTGGTCATGGTAATTTTGAATGGTATTCTCATTTTCTAAGGTATTAGCAACTGGGTCTCATTTAGAATTGTCCTTAATTTTGATGACCTCAATTCCTCTTTTCAGGTCATCAGTATTAATGTTTTAGGACTGATTCAGGGTCTGGAAGAAACCAGAAAGCGTTTCGAAGTGGAGAGGAAGTTAAGAAGACTCTGTTATTTTCATCTGTTAAAAAACAAAACCCTGCATTTAGAATTTCTCCCCTAGAGGTTAAAGGACTTGATCCCTCCCAACAGCTCCTGCCTCCTTTCCTGGGACACAGACTATATCCAAGATGCTGGCTCTGGGACAGCAAGGGCTGTCTCATTTTTTTTGTCTTTGCATCTTTAGTGTCGAGGACATAGCAGACACTATGGAAAAAAAGTTTATCACAGGATCAAGAGAATTCTGTCCAACTGGAAGGAAACTTAGCATTGACCTAGTCTTCTCTTCTACAAATAAAGAAACTGAGGCTAGAGACTTGCTCAAGGTCATGGACATACAGTGTCCCAATGCCCCCCAGCTTCTCAATGGCTGCTAGCTTCTTTCTATCTGTTACTGGGCCTTCCACAGAACTGAGGTCTGATCATTTCTGCATTTCTTCCAGATCTCTGAGCTGTCTATGCCAATACTGCAAACCTCTTTTTTCTCTTCGCTCAGTTGGGTGCTTCCTCAACATTTCTGTATTTGGTGGGATGATGCTCCCGTAATCCTCAATGCACCTGGGCTCTTAGGAAATCTTTCCTTGAGTGGAAAAAGTGGGGGTGATGTTTTCTTGTGAGTTTCCTGATGATGAGGATAGCAGTGACTGCTGGAGCCTGCTGACAGAGCAGCCACTATTTTCTCCTCTTTGATCCAACTGATCTGACCCCTATCCTGGCAATCAGGGACAAATCAGAGAATTTTAGAATTGGAAGAGACTCTGACAGTCACTGATCCCAAATCCAATTCTGAGGCAGGCAATTCTTCCGCTAATGCCCAGCAGGCACCAGTCAGGAAAATAACAAGAAGGTTTCTTGTCTACTTAATCTAGTCCTGTTCTTTTTTTGTAAAACACAAATTGCCTTGCTATTTAGAAGTACACATCTCAGCACAGGGTAGGCTTACGTGCCCTATTTCAGAAGCTCATCTATTGGTTGTTAACCAAACTTATAAACTGTTTCTAAAACTTCTTATCATCCTAAATAAGGAATTAATCTGATGGTAACATTTAATTTTAAAAGACATCAAAAAGTTAAGCATTTTGCTCTGAAATCATTTTAGCCCACCCCATATATTTTTCCCTTTTGCAACCTCAGAGGTTTGTACCCTCTCTTTGTTAAGCTGTGCTGAGTATGAGCTGGGAGCAGTAGTAGATGGGATAGGCCAGATAGGGGCCAGTGTTTGCACAGGGCTGTGTCTGATTGGGGACTTACCCTCGGTT
This sequence comes from Bettongia penicillata ogilbyi, assembly GCA_023548195.1. Lineage (NCBI taxonomy): Eukaryota > Metazoa > Chordata > Mammalia > Diprotodontia > Potoroidae > Bettongia > Bettongia penicillata. The sequence continues at coordinate 903,835 of JAJHZJ010000573.1, read as the reverse complement.
TTGTAGGTCTTCCAAATTGGAGGCATTCCATTCTGAGCCCTGCACAATCAAGATGACAAAATGAGGTAAAGTTAGCCTCCAAAGAAACAAAACTGCAGCACCAGAATCCTGACAATAAAAATGGTGGATGACATGGCTGGTTTAAGCAATCTCATTCCTACTGAGGGGAAATTACCTTGATCCTTCCGGCAAACAGGAAAGAACCGTTATAATGGGAAAAGAGAAAGGAAATAGCAAATATTTCCAAATACAAAGCCTGAATCAGATGCAAGTCTGAGTGCTGCAATAAGAAGTGTTGCAACTTAGAAGACAGTTAGATTAGCTGAGGGTGGGGGTGGTTTGTTAGGAAACAATATCAAACTCTATATACTCATTTCCATTTTGGGAAGAGGTGAGTGGGAGATTGACAGCTCTACTTTTCTTATTAGGTTCAGGTTTACTTGTCTTGTGCACAGAAAGGTGGAGATGGTCTTGATGGTTATGTGTGTTTAGTATTGGAATGGAACTGTAACTAACTTAAAAAGAAAGCAAGAACAGCAAAGGGCACCAGGAAGTAACATAACTAAGTCACAGGAAATGGGGGCAGGGAGCTATGACGCCTAGGCCTCACTAGGTTCAAAAAACCAAGCTCCTAAAAAGAACATTGAGCAGGATGAAATTCAACATAAGGAAAGCCAGCTGCCTGAGAGATTTAACTGGAAACAGTTTGTGAGTTCATCAGGAAAACAAAATAGTATAGAAAGTTAAGAAGACATCCCTGTGTTCTGAGCTGATGACCAAGGGAAACCAGGTCAGAGATACACTGCCCAGGGTGCAGGCTACCTTGGGATCAACTCCAGTAAATACCATGAATATCAAAGCCCAGGGCCCTTCCACAGACCAGACTGGCATGTGTGGACACAATTCTGCTGGGGGGCTGCACCAATCTCAGGAGAGTTGCACAAAGAGCTTTTTATCTTCACAGAAAATCTCAGGACACTTTCATTTTTAAAATGTGCAATTTCCCTCCTTTCACTCTCTCTCTCTCTTTCCTTTCATCATGCCCTGGCCTAAATGAGAAAACTCTCTTAAAACATCCATTGTAGGAAGCACCTTTTCCAGAAACTCAACTGTCCTTGTCAAACCAAGAAGGACATCCTAATTGGTGCCCACTGAAGTGCTTGACAGACAGCACCAGTCATACAAAGTATCCCATTACTGGGAAACCCATCAAAGTTCTTGACTTGGGTCTACAGACCACATCCCCTCTCATTCCCCACCAAAAGACATGTGGATAGATATCAGGGGATTTGGGAGCTTGGATGGGGACAAATAAAACAAAACCCAACATCTTTATTTTTACTATCTTTAACAGAAATGCAGTGTTGCTTTCAATTACAAATGTAGACAACAAACTACTGTAGTTTTAGCAGAACCTGACTTTGGTTTTCATCAGAAATCACAGATATCTTCATATAAAACCACTGTCATTGCAGATATCTCAAAATATCATTTATACTCACCATTCCTGTATTTGTTAGCTTTCCTGTTACCTCACACTTAATCAGTTTTCTTGTCTATGGATTGTAATTCAATATAATTGGTTTTCTGTGTAACCTGGTTATTCATTTAACCCTCTGCTTCTGTGAAAGGGTCCCTGTGCTTTTCCAGGTGGCTTCCCAAGACACAAACCAGGTTCAGAACTTGCATCAAGGCCACAGCAGCCATCTTATGGCTCCCCCTTTCCCTCCTCTCAGCATAGGAAGTGCCATGAAGTGAGGTACAAGGTGCTGCCGCTCCCTTAGAGTGAGGGTTATGCCTCTTTGTTTCCAGGTAAGGCGCAAAGGAGCCACATTTCACTCTAGTGTGTATCTTTCGAGCTTTCCATCTACTAACTCATTTCCCACCAGCTCTCTCTGCAGTGAAGGTGCCTGTGGTATAAAAGTTGTTAGGGGCCTTCTGGTGAGGACGGCTTCCTTGATCATCTCACGCAGAGTATTTCGCCTCAGGGACTTTCTCTTTTTTTCACTGTATCCAACATTCCCGGGCCTTGTCCATCGTGTCCAGAAGCCGCTTGCTCTGAGTGCATGTTTTCTTCTTCCTCTGCAGCTTCGATACCAAGTCCAGAGTTCCAGGAGGCTGACTTTGGGCAGAGCTTGCCAACTCAAGAGAGAGCCTCAGGAGAGTCTGAAGAAGCTTCTCTTGCTGAAGATGACCAGGTTTCCTCTAATCTCAACCACCCAAGCACTTCCTTTAAGTTCACTCTTCTTACTAGTCAAACCTTTCCACACAAATACACTTTTCTACATGTATCCACAGAAACAGATACTGTTCCCACAGGAGGGAGAAATGCTGCCACCTCACTTGTCCCATGCTGGGAGTGTTCCCTGAATAGCAGCTGTGCACAAGATGAGTTGCCCTTAAAGAAAACGAACACCCCAACTTGCAGCTGGAATTAGATGTCTTTTCCTTGTCAGTTTCTGGGAAACCCAGGGGACCAGAGATGCTCTGACGGATGGCCTTTGGACAGATGACATGGCCGGACCAGGGAAAAGCAAATGTAATAGAAGATGGTTCAGAGCTCCAAGGGAGTCTGGTAGTTACCTCATTTTAGGAAGAAGGAAGCTAAGACCCAGAGGGCACCAGTGACTTGCCCAAGGCCCACTAGCAAATAGTAAATAGGCTCTCAGTCAGATCCTCTACCATACTCCAACCTGCAGTGCTTGGAACAAAGATTGATACAAGTTTGTGAGATAAGAAATGAATGAACCCCCCAGAGAAGACAAGGCAATCTGATCACACTATTGCTTTGGAGACAGTTAAGCTTCAAGATTCATCAGCATTCTATTCCAAGAAAGGAGTATATCAGAAATATTCTAAACTGTCCACCCTGCAGGAAAATGTTATATGACATGGAATTTTGTTTGGCTCTACTTTGTCTTGACTGAGAGCAAAGGGTTTTTCCCTTGTTTGTATCCCAGAACTCTTGGGCAGCAGCCTGGTAACACTACTGTGGTCTGCTGATAACATTTGTAATTGAGGGAAACACTAACTTTCAGTTAGAGGTTAGTGAAAATAAAGATATAAAACCTGCACCACCTAACCTCCAGGGCTATCATAAGGAAAGAGTTCTATAACCTGGACAGTTCTGGGGAAGTGGGGACTCTTCTTAAACATCTTTTGTATCTGGCTTGGAAATAGCTTTGGTTTTTTTTTTTGTTTTTTTGTTTTTTGTTTTTTGTTTTACTTCAGATGCATTCTCAAGTGTTAATTCCACTACCCTGAAGTGGCAGGAGGCTCCTGGGTAGCTGTTGTGACTCAGGATCTGACTATATCTGGTATTTATTCTTTCCTTGGTCAGCTGGGAGGCCATCACAATCCCAGTGCTGGATGGGGATGACTTCCAGTCTCTTGGCCTTGGGTCCTCCCTGGAAGATGGGACATGCTGTGGAAGCTGGGGCAGGGTTGTGCGCAGAGGACAGGGGCAGGGCCTTTCAGAGACTTCAAGAGAGAACACACAAAATTGTTTCCAAACTGTATGGGGCCTTTCAAAAGAGAAGGGAATTTGATCTCCTGAGGGAAGTAGGCACAGCAGCCAACAAAACTGGGCACTTCATGTATGGTCAATGGCAAGTTGTGCTGTGGGATCTGCATTCACAGTTGGCAACAAACATCAGACAATATTAAAGGAGTGGAGGCCCTCCCTTCCCTGTCCTCTTTCAGGGCTGACTCCATGGGGCAGACACTCACTCTTCAGCGGGGACTCGGCCTCATAACTCAGGGCACCACATCCTCAAGTCTGAATGGGACCACCCTGGAATGATTCGGGGTGGGGACAATATGTAAGCGCTTCCCTTCTTTCCTCTCTCTTCTCCTGCCCCCCAGTTCTGTGCAGTCAGAGGACACAAGTTCACAATCCTCCTGATGTGGCCATAGGTGGTCATGAGGAGGTCCCTGGGCTTCAGTCTCCCCATCTATAAAATGAGGTCATTAGAATAGATGTCCCCTGTGGCCTCTTCCAGTTCTAGAACTATGATCCTATCATTCTTCATCTCTTAGTCATTGTAATGTTTGTAAAAGAAATAAAATTCAAACTAGCCCATTTAGGTCTTTATTAGCATTTCTAGTAGAAATTTTGTGGCAGGAGGAAAAACCCAAGATAATTTTTTTGTATCATCTATGGAATTCCATCATGTGCCTCCTCCTGCCATGGATAACACAGTGGAAGATATTTAACATTTGGGAAAAGAATGTGCTGGGGCATGTACCCAGCTTGTCTTAATGGTAGCTATAATGTGGTCCCACATCACCAGGAGCTCAGGCATCACATCAGGAACCTCATGGTTTCTGGGGATTTAAAGAGCACATCAACTTTCATTTTCTAGGGAGATTCCCCTGCACATGTCCAGCCCCAGGCATGTCCAGGATGTGGAAAAGAAATGCAGAAGAACCCCTCCTTGAACCCACTGCCTGAGACCTGTGGGGGGGCCAAAGTCCTGCAAGCACCAAGGATGTGGGAGTGACACTTACCAGAAATACATGCTCAAAGATCTGTGTGGGGCTGTCCATCTGTCCGAGGATCACAATCATCTCATTATCTATGAATTCTTTGAACTCCCGCAGGTTGCACGCCATCTGCATTTCTAACTCTGTGCGTATCTGAGAAGACAATGGGGTTCACAGATTCTTATATTTTTAATTAAAATTGTAGCTCAAAACTAATTACTTATCACTCTATCTTCTTTCAACTTGTTAACTCTTACACCGATGTGATTAGTGTCTACCCAATATTTGCATATGCTTACTAGATCATGTTTATGTAGACTGATGGGATAAGCCATTGGCACATGCCCACTAGACCTGAGCTCCATAAAACAGTCTACCTCACTGTTTTTATATACCTATAAGCACATACTGCAGTTCTCTGAATACAGCAGGCATTTAGTAAATAGTTGCTGAATGAATGACTGCTGGCTTTGGTGCTGAATGAGTCCGCTAGGTAGAGGCAATATGGATGTTAAATGAACACCAAGTCACTACTGGCGCATCTTCCATCAGAGGTCCCTAAATGGGGCACGACCCCCAGAGACAGTACCAATCACCTCCTCCACATTCATATTATTCTGGTTGTAGCTACATTTCAAACAATCAATTTAACTCCTTCTACTTCCCTCCCCCACGCCCCCTGCAACTTTGTTAAGGAAATGCTTCAAGAGAGTGGAACCTCAATTCTTGTGGAGATGGGTCCTTAGAGGCTTAGATTTTCTTTCTTAGGACATTCCAACAATTTTAGAGCCAGCAGCGAACCAAACAAGGCAAAATACAATAACTCAACTGCCAAATGATAGAATAGGGTTTAGCCTCTCCACAATGAAGCACAAGCTAAAGACACCTGACTTACAATCTATACCCGGCACATTTTATTTGTATTCTGCATCTTTGATTAATATTTTTATGCAGCACTTCCCAAGAACTGACAGAGATTCAAACATGTAAATTCCTTATCTCTACAGCATTGAATTGAATGGTGTCAATATGTGCTCCATGGCCCCTTATTTACTCTCAACCACATCATTCACCCTACGACCTTTAGCATACTGCCCCCTTGCCCCCCATCTGTTATTTTTCTAAGCATAAGCCCAGGAGCAACACAGATCTATAGCCCCTCACCTCTTTGGATGTGATGTTTTCCAAATCCTTCTGCATCATAATTTCCCTTAGTTTGGTCTTGATTAACCTTTCTGTGCGTTCTCGTTCAGTTGGGCTGAAAAGAGAGGAGATCCACAAGGGAGCTATAGGCTGGCTTGCTGAACACTACAGAATTGACAAGGTGTTGGAGTACACTGGGTTACAGAGGTAGGAGGCAAAAATTTAATGTTTTTTTTCTTTTTAAAAAAATATTAATTTTGAAATTTTGAGTTCCAAATTCTTTCCCTCCCTTTCAGCCCCTCCCCCCACACCCATTGAGAAGGCAAGCAACATGATACCCATTATCCATGTGAAATCCTGCAAAAAACATTTCCATATGAGCCATACTGCCCCCCAAAAGGGCAAGAAAAATGAAAAAGTGAAGAAAAGCTGCTTCAGTCTGCACTCAGAGGTCAGCAGCTGTCTGTCTGGGGTGGGGAGCATTTCCATCAGGAGTTTTTGGGACTGTGGATCACCAGATCGACCAGAGTAGCTGAGTCTTTCATAATGGCCCATCACTACATTGCTGTTACTGGGTGTAACGTTCTCCAGCTCATTTCAAGGAATTAATGTTTGAAATAATATTTTTCTCTTCAAATTTATGATCTAGGAGACAGGGGTCACCGTGCACGGGAGGAAGTACTGGATCTGAGTTTGAATCCTTGGCTGGTTCATTACTACCTGTATGATCTCAGGAAAGTCGATGCCTTGCTTTAGGCCTCAATTTTCTCCTCCAAAAAAATCAGGAGATTAAATTACTTCCAAGGTCTCTTCTAGCTCTATGACATAAGGGTAACCATGCCCACACTACAAGGAAGAACATGGCAAGGGAGCTCAATATGCACCAAGTGCTCTGGGGGGTCCAGAGGAGAGAGAGAAAACGTTTGCTTGAGAGGCAAGAACGGCAAGGTGAAAATAGAGATTTCACAAAGGAGGCCTTGAAGGAAAGGCAGGATTTCGGCAGATGGCTATCTGATCCTAGAGGCAACAGTGGAGTTTACTGAGCAGGCATGCCATCTACACTATCACTCTGGTAACTGTGAGGAGGGTTGGGAGGGAGAAGGGACCAGGCAGGAAATTAATCAGGAGACAAACTCAACAGTCCAGGTGAGGCCAGGGGAGGCTCTGCCCTGGGGAGGAGTGGTGGCACAAGGGACTGTGTAAAGAGAGAAGGCAGTGTAGAGGAGATGTGTTGTGGAGACAGAAATAACAAGGTCTAGCAGCTGATTTAATATACGGGGTGAGAGTGAAGAAACAAAGTTATACCAAAATTGGGAACCAGAAAGACTGGAGAATAACAGGGAAGTTTGGAATAAGGGTGAATCCGGGAGACTCCAAACAGAGAATAAGCTCTGTTTTGGACATACTGACTTGGAGAGACCGAGGAGATCTCCCATTCCAAATGTCTAACAGGCATTTGTTGCTGAGGAATTAAAAGCCCAGGAGACTCAGCTGGGAGTCATCTGTAGGGAGATGATAATAGAACCACGAGAGTGATGAGATCACCAAGTATAGAAAGAAAAGAGGAGACTGCTCAAGACGGAGCCTTCAGCCTCCTGAACTGGGGAACGTGCTAGACGAACCTGCAGCAAAGGAGACTCAGGAGTGGTCAAAGAGGAGGAGGATATCATAGGCTCCCCCTATTCTTCCTAGCCCCCAAACCTTCTTCTGTGGCGAGATTGTGAGTCTGACCCACAGGGTAACATCTGGTGTTCTCCGCTATCTTGGATGGCTTTTGCACAGACCTCTCAGTGGTTCTAGGGGAGATGGGAAGGCCTTGTTGCCCACGCCAGTTAGGAACACTACAATTGTCTCCTAGGTTCAGATTCTGCCTTAGCTATTCACTGCTGATGAAGCTGCTTCACCTTTCTGGCCTCACTTTAGATGAAGAACCAGATCAGATAATTTGGACTAGATTGTTTCTGTGGTTTCGTCCAATGCTAAATCTATGATCTCAGATTCATTCTCTGTCTAGGAATGAAGTTCAGGAACCAGGTCATCAAGACCTGGTGTCCCAGATGCTTACACAATAGTTTGAGATGAGTGCAATAACAAGTGACATTCAGCCCTTCGTGTTTTACAAAGTTCTTTCCTGACAACAAATCGCAGAGGTAGAGATTAAAAACATTATTTTTCTGTGAAGACATGGAGACTCTGAGAGGTCACCTGACTTGTCCACCTTCACACTGCCAATCAGTGTCAGAATTGGGCCCTGAACACAGTTTTTCTCTCTCCAGTATCAGCTCCCAGAAGAATATGGCTAATTTTCAATCTAGTTGAGCTTGAACTTGAACAAAATTATTGAATTCCTTTGGATTTCTTGCCCACTTAAAAAGTCAACAAATACTTATTAAGTTTTTATTATGTGCCAGGCATTGTGTTAAGTACTGGGGATCCAAAAAGAGGCACAAGACAGTACCTGCCCTCAAGAAGCTCACAGTCCAACGGGGGAGACAAACAAGGGAACAAGCATATACAATCAAGCTATATTCAGGATATATAGGAAGTAAGAGCGGGAAGGCACTAGAACTAAGAGGGGTCAGGAAAGGTTTTCTGTAGGGGATGGGATTTTGGCTGGAACCTAAAGGAAGCCCAGAAAGTAGCAGACAGAGATAAGGGAGAGTGTTCCAGGAATGGGGGACAGCCAGAGAAAATGCCAAGAGCTGAGAAGACAGTCTTGTCCATGGAAGAGCCAGGAGGCTGGTGTCACTAGACAGACCAGGATATGTCACGAAGGAAGATACAAGACTGGAAAGGTAGGAAAGGGTATGTTGGGAAAGGCTTTGAATGTCAATAGAGTATTTTGTATTTGCTCCTGGAGGAGCCAGGGAGCCAGTGGAGCATCCTGAGAAGAGAGAAATGACAGGGTTACGCCTGTACTTTGGGAAATCACTCTTCTTATTATTAAATAAAATTATGCTTGAAATTTTGACTAGGGAAGTGGCTCTCCTGTTGCTGACTGTGCCTTGTGCCATAACACAGCGATGCTCTTTTACACCGTATTGCACTGGAGGAACCCAGACACAGTGGCTTGCTCTGTTTTGTCTTTCCTCCCCACCTACCCAAGAAAGGTATCAGCTGGATTCATCCTTACATGGAAATGGAAAAGGACTAAGTCCTTAGGCATGTTGCCCACTCTTGCTGCTGACAGCCTTATCACTGGCTATAAAAATAGCTTTAGTAATCTCTAAAGATGGACGCTCTCCACCCACAACTATGGGCTTCCTCCCGCTCCAGCTCTTAAGTTTCCCATGGAACCTGTAGGCTGATGGCTCTTTCTTTGACACTCAGCAATGGTGTCTCCATGGAGTAGTTCATCACTAAAATTTTGAACCTCCCTCTCTGATTTTTCTCTAGACAAAGTCGATGAGGACAAACAGGAGGGAACAGCACATGCCAGTCAGTCGCTTCTTTTTCTTCCTGAAGCCTAGGGTTTTGGTGTGGATGGCCTAGTGGGATGTCCAGACTCAGTAACCTCCTGCTTTATGCTTCTTGCTTGTCCCTGAGGAAGAGCCAAGCTCATGTGTACATGATGGAAGTGCTCACATGAGTGCTGATATCCATGACCCTTCTTTCCTAAGAATACTTTTCTAGGAGGGTTCAGGGTACAGGGGTAGCTAAAATGTGACTTTAATAATAGGCTTTTCCATTTAGCTTGGGGTTTTATTATTACCTAAAATGAGTAGTTATTTTAGGTTTTAAAATATGTTCTTAATGGTAAGGAAATACAAGCCGCAACTCAAGGCAGATGTGGACCTTGGAGACCCTGAGAACTGCGACACCAAGGTGATGTCAAACACAGATTATGTACAGTGGAGGGCTCAAGAGGATGGATCCCAGTACAGTTCAACTCAACAGTATTTAACACATGGGGCCTCTGAGTTGGGCACAGAGGAAACAAATACAAAATGAACTAGCCCCTGCCCTTGAGGAGCTTTTTACTAATGGGTCAGAACTTATATGGAGAAGTAATGACAAAGTAATTTCAAAAAGGAAAAAGTTCTAATAACTCAGTGTGTGCTGGGGAGGGAAGGAAGGAGAAAGAGACACAGGTAGGGGAAGGGAGGGAAGGAGAAGGGGATAGAGAGAGAGAGAGAGAGCGAGCGAGAGCGAGAGAGAGAGAGAGAGAGAAATATATGGGGTAGGAGGAGAAAAGGGGAAAAGTCTCCCATAGGTGGCACATGAGCTGTGCTTTGTAGGAAGAGAGGGATTCTAAGAGACAGTGGTGAGGAGAGGATGTATTTCAGGCAGGGAGGACCATCTATATCAAGGTATAGAAACAGGGCAATTTGACTGACATAGGACAAAAGAAAGGAAAGGTAGGTGGGAATAACATTGTGGAAGCTGTGAAACCTGAGGCTGAACAGTTACAGACATTCCATGTGGCTTTTTCAAACGATCTCCTCTAAATTGGCTCTAAGTTCTACTAAACAAAAATGCTAAGACAAGAGTCATTGATGAGGTTCTAGGTCTGCCTCCCTATTCCCGATTCCCCAGCCTTTGACTCCAAGTCTATACTCGCTGGAGGGGCATACCTCTGGGGGAGCAAAGCCTTGGTCATAGACTACTCTAGAATTTCAGTAACTTTCAGAAACACTCCCCTCCCTAACTGCTTACTGGTCCCCAACTCATCAACTAAGAACGTTACTCCTACATATAATTTTATTCATCTACAACTATTCTAGAATTCTTAAGAGTTTTCAGTTTTTTTTCCAGTGAAAATCAAGCACAGGTTTTTATTCTAATCAGGTCTTCTCTAGTGGTGAGCTATTTTGGTGTAACTACAGGAACTCAAGGGTGAATCCTACCCACAAAGCCAAAGAGTCACTAACCCTCATCCAGAGAGCACTTAACAAACCCACAAAGATCAATTTAGAGCAAGTAAATATCCTGATTAATTTTCTTGTCAGGAACCAAGTCTGAAAAAGCTCTCAAAATATTAATGCAAAACTTCAACACACTGACCTATAAAGGAAATAAACATTAGCTCTACCTTGGGCCTTGATCCAACTCAGGGTGCATCAGAGAAACATTTTAACATGCCTAGTGCTTCCTACAATCAATTGCAATTTCTGATTGGTACTGAATGGGAGAAAAGTAACTTAAAATAGGCTAAAGGTTGGCTATGGACAGATGTCCTACTAATAATGAACAAAAAGAATGATTTATAGTGAAAATAACCCTATTTTATATAAATGTGTCTCTGAATCATTTGAAAACTAAGTAATACAAATATTTGTCTACAATCATTGTTTTCAACTCCCACTGCACATACAAGCATACAAGTAAATTTAAGCCTAATTGCTTTTTGAATAATCACAAATGCTATATTAGTTGTACATCAAAGAATTAAATTTTGGGGTACTGAGTTTATGGAATTAGTTTCCAGGTTGCTGAGAATCTATGTTGCACAATAAGAGAGCTCATTAGTGTTACTGCAGGGGAGAGAAAAACATTAAACCCCTTCAGGTGGGCAGCATAGGTGTTATGTATACTTTCTGCCTTATACTGTCCATTTGCCTAAAGCACAGACTAACTGGTTTATGATAATACTCTAACAAAGAGGTTATTAACCTGCGGTCTTTGTGGGTTTTTTTTTTTAATATTTTTTATCATGGCATTTCAATATCTGTAACCCTGTGTATTTTATTTTATGCATTTAAATATATTATTGTGAGAAACCGTTGCTCCACAGGTTTCAGCAGGCTGTCCAAGAGGTCAAGCACACAAATGAGGCCGAGAATATGCCAGCTGGTTGGCTAGTTGTTAACCAGCTGAAGACTCACATATCTGTAAAGAGAGCTGGGGAATCCGGCCGGTGGGACTGCACATCTCGCATGGCGTTCCATTCATTGACTGATGACTGGTCGGAGTTGATATGACTCTCATAATAACTGACCCAGGTTAGGAACAGGCTGCCTGGGTAATAGTTATGACTTCTGGCCACTTCACATGCTTTATGTAAACTCTGTAACGCAGACCTGAAAGACATTGGAACATGAGCACTCATGGGCCTGAGGGTGACTGAAAGGAGAGATCATTCACATAAACCATAATTTAGGCAACTTTATTTCACCAAATCCTAGACCCAAAGAGCCTGCAGTGACTGCCGACCCAACCCCATCTGAAGGATTCCTCCTTCATCACTCCTGAAAATGCTCCTCCAGCTTCCAGGGACAAAGAATTCCTTACCAGCTCTCATGGTGAGGAAGGTCTGTCTTCCTCATGTTAAGCCCAAATCATCTGTATCTCTATAACGTCAGCCCAATGAGTTTAGTTCTGCTTTCTGGAGCCAAGTAGCATATGCCTAATCCCACTTCCATACGACAGCAGGAGCAACATTGAAAAACAGAGATCACATTCACCCTAAGTCTTCTCCCCAGTTTAAATATTTTCAGTTCCTTCAACTGAGTTTTTTGCAGGCATGATTTCTGTATCATTTGCCCAATATCTTTCACTATCAATTTTTAAACCTTGAAGAAATTGTTACCTAAAAACACCATCTCACTACATCATTGGATATTTTGTATTCTGACTATACAGAATCCATCACGAATTTAGCAACCCCAATGCCCTCTCTTTTCAGTTTTATTTTCCTTGTGGAAGGGAGTGATGCATTACTCATCCTTGATGAATCTGGCCTGAGTATCCACAAAGCATGTGGTACTTTAGTGGGGTCCAATTTCACAGTTGGGCCATCACTGAACTAAAGATACTTGATGATTTAATGACCAGGGGACAATGGATGCTTCCCACTTACTCAGAATCTTGCTCCAACATAGTGTCCCCTTGATTCCTGGGATACTGACATGTCGTGTTCTGAAGAGCTCCCATTCAAGTCCTCAAGTCATGAGGATTACCCTGGGCATTATCAGGAAGCCTTGGCCTCCAAGAGGGTTCTCATGGATGCTACCTTCTTTAAACCTCCTACACATATTTAAACTACTTCAGAAGGATAGCTCTGGTGTTTCTGAACAGCCATTAAACTTGCTGATTCAGGACTCAGAAAGTCAAATCTGACAGAGAGAGGAGAATTTTAGCCAGTTAACAAGATGATCCTAGGATTCTGCAGCTCAGAAATATCTTCTTGGTCAGACAGCCATGTCTCTCTCCCAAGAGGGGGAGCACAATACCACTAACTATCTCAGACTTTTGGGGCCAATCCATTTCCAGAGGGGAAGCAGATTTCTACTTATAAGTGGAGTTAGGAAACCCATTTTAGTTACAAAAGGCGAAGCTCAAGTATTAGAGAATTTCAGTAAAGCCATGTCAGTTGCCCTGACTCCCAGCAGAGTTCTTGCTGACAGTAATAAGATAATTGCAGGTTCTTGAACCTCAGAGCATGTACTTAAAACCTAAACCACCAACTCTGGTACAACATCCCCTCTGAGGCCCTTCCAGGTGCTGACTACTTTAAGTACACGTCAGATGGGATGTACCTGAATTCTGGGAAGCTGCTACAGCTACCTTCTTGTTAGAGTAAACACTTCTGCGAACATGACACTTTGATTTAGAAATCAGTTTATATAGCAAACCAAGAAAGGCCTCTCTCCAAAAAGCCACAAGGGCTCAGGCCAGCCAGTCTACTACAGGACATCAAAGTCTGACCCAAGGTTGCTAATTGAATCCACAGGGTCTAGAGAAAGAATGCAGCTTTGTGCACTCCAACAATTAGGCTGAAAATGCATTTGTTGCTGGGGTCTTCCAGCAGAGTCCTGTTACTTGGCTCCGTCTGGTACCTAAGGGTGGATCAGGCACCAGTCAGAGCAGGTCATGTGTACTCCGGGAGATGGATCCTCATGAATTTCTTTGAATCTGAGAATCAGCTACAAACACAGGCCCTGAAACTGTGTCCTGTGCCTCAATTGCTGCATGAAGTGATAAGACTATGAATGGTCCAGATCAGTCCTTTCCCCTAATCACCTGATAACAGCCAACTGGGGCACATGGGATAGATTATCTCTCTTGGGTCTGTTTTTGAGGCTCTGGTTTCTTGCTGGCTCCCCTTCCCACCCTCCCCCACCTTGGTCATCAGTGTTTCCACCAGAGGGCAGGCAGGGGCCTGGACAGGAAGTGAGAGGCATGTCCTTCCACTCTGGGATTAACTCACAACACAACCAAGCCACACTCTTATTTTTTGGAAAACATGGAACAACAAGAAAGGAGTTCCTTCAGGATACTAATCAGGGATGGTCTAATTTTCAAAAGCTACAGTTTTCATTTGCATAAATCTAGATTTGTTTATGTCAGTAGATACTAAGGTTTAGAAGGGGAAGGAAAGAGAATAAACATGTATACACTGCCTACTATGTGCCAGGCACTGTGCCAAATAATTTGTATAACTATTAACTCATTTAATCCCCACGACAACCTTAGGAGGCTATTACTATCCTCATTTTACAGCTGGGGAAACTGAGGCAATCAGAGGTCCAGGATTCACACGGGCCAGATACGAACTCAGAAGTTCCTGACTACAGGCCTGACACTATTCACTGCCACCAGCTATCTCTCAAGCAAAGAAGAAAATTTCAAAGGTGCAGTGAACGGGTGTTCAAAGGGCCTACTTTATCTACAATACATACTTCAGGAAAATGCACTGCCTGATTTTCTCTCTGCCCTGAAACCTGAAGGCTAATTGTCTAGCAGGAACGGTGCTGTGGCAAGAGCATCGGACTAGGTCGGGAGACCTGGGTTCCAGACCTTGGGCCACTGATTTGATGCTGCATTGGTGGCTGGTGGCTCACCCTTCAGCGTACTAGCCAGACCAGCAGATCACACACATCACTGGAAGATAAGCATTTACATGGTCTGATGCCGTGTCAAATGCCCCTTGCTCACAGCCTCGCTCTCAAGAGCACATGAACAGATATTTAAAAAGACATCTTACCACATTGCCTGCACAGACACAGGTTTGAATATGTGAACTCTGTTATCCGTTGACACACTGAACCCGCTAAGGAGAAAACAGAATAAAACAAATGCTGTCAGTCAGAAGGGTCACTTCTGCAGTGTTTTTCTAGGTTCTTTCCCACCTTGGCACAGCTGGTGTTGCAGAAGGGATGTCAAGCACTTGCATGGACACCCAGCACAGTCTAACGCTTGAGTGAAAAGTTTATCACAGGAATGACTGTGGCTGGTTTTTATATGCTATGAGAAATAACTGGAATCTCATATCAATTCAGGGCAGGGCGTTCAATCAACAGAGATTTCCAGCTGCAGGGGTGGACAAACTGTCCTGGTGTGCATTACAATTTGGAAGACCTCTAAGATGCAGAAACTGAACTCTGGCATTGGGCTCTGCTGCCAACAGCTTGGTCTCTTGCTTCCTCTTATTAGGACAGCCTCTAATAACCCTGGGGTCACTGCTGGCACAGGAAGAATATTACACAGTAGGGCAACAGCTGGCAGAGAGGCAACACAGAATGCATCATCCTCTGGGCTACTGCAAATCACTCAAGCTCTGAGTTAATTTCTGGCCATTTGAGTGGCTTTTTCTTGCTTTGAGACTTGCAAGGGCTACATGGATACAATGCCTAACCTTTAGTCCAGAAGCCCAGGAATTGGAGAAACTGGAAAGTTGTATTTTTTCCCTACTATCTTACAAAGCATGTTTTAAAAGGACTCATGAGCTTTTGGCCTGAGAGTATAGTGGGCCTCCCATTCAGATGTGTGAATGTGATGGAACCCCACCCATGGGTATAATGAAAAGGGGAAGCTCTCACCCATCGCCATCCAAATGAATAAGGGTGTCACTCCAGAGAGGCAGGACCAGACCCATGGTACAAGTGCTGCTGTGGGAACAAGACACTCAGTCATTTCCTGCTATTTCAAAGCACAGTCAATTTTCAAAAATTCATCCAACAAGGAAGAGAAACTACTAGATTACACGTTTCCCAGTCAACTCTGAGGGTTGTCTTCATTTGTGTTCACTGAACGCCTCTGAGTATGCAATGTCTAATACCAGGAAGCATACAGAGTCTGGCAGTTGAAAGGAATATCAAAGTAGAGGAGAGGTGGGGTACTACTAGGGATGGGGGCAGAGTAACAAAATGTACATAAAGAAAACAACTTTAGAACATTTGGGAAGCCAAGTGTGGATAGTAAGGAGCCATGAAATCGATGCCATTATTGAAACTTGGTAAGAATGTCAGCAATGAAAAATAAAGCCCATGTATGGTGTCTAAGCCTAATGAATCTAGGCAACCTTCCAGAAAGGTATCA
Organism: Bettongia penicillata ogilbyi; assembly: GCA_023548195.1. NCBI lineage: Eukaryota > Metazoa > Chordata > Mammalia > Diprotodontia > Potoroidae > Bettongia > Bettongia penicillata. The sequence goes on along the minus strand of JAJHZJ010000573.1, from coordinate 887,947 downwards.
TCATCTCTATTTTATAGACATAGATTAAGCAATTGGCCCCAGGGACCTAATACTACATTAATGAGCAGGCTGGGGCTGTTAGCCTGTGCTAACAACATGGGTTCTCCAGACAGGGGGGAGCCACCAAATATTGTTCCACTGTGATCACCTCTAGGCTTTTAGGAGGGAGATCCCAAACCCTGTCTGTGGTGGGCTAATCTCTCCATAACTGCTCTACACCCCCTTGGCTTAAGAAGAATTCTGTGGTGCTGTGGATGCTTAGAGATAAATTTATCTAAAAGAGATGAGGACTTTTTCTTTAATAAATTAAAAGTCCTAAACAAAGGTAGGTGTGTGTGTGTGCGCGCGCACAACCTGCTTAAAAACCAAGTTACTAAAGTGAGGAACCTTACACCTGTCCCCGCTGCAGTGTGGCTCACAAAGGTCTGGCTGCCTGGGCTCCAGCTAATGTTTTTCCTTGTACTCACTGCCCCAGGTGTTACTCAACACCACCATCAGTGATTCCAGAGTTCATGAGATTCAAATCAAGATTGGAACAACTTACTTACATTAGAATCAGCTACACAGAGGCAAGGCTACCAGTCCAGACTACAGGAGAGAAACAGCCTCATCACTATTTCTGTTGCCTAAATAGGATGAGCTCATGGAAAATGTGTTTTGAAAATGGCTTCCCAAGGTACAGGGGGATTATTTTTAGTGTATCTTTTTAGTGACTACTTAGCAGGGTCCCTAGCAACACATATAACTTGTGCTATAAATACTAAGGTCCCTAGAGCTTAAGGAGCTATGGTAGAAGATGCAGAGGCTCAGAGCCTGAATGTGACAGAGGGATATGAGAGGGAAGAGAGCTCTCTGAACATGTCAGAGTGAATTCTCAGTCTCTAGAATTTACTTTAGGTGAGTGAGCTTGTTATGCTGGGAAGGAGGCACCCACAAGAAACTGAAGCTTGACTTAAAACATGCTGGGATGGTAAAATCTAGCCTACCTCCAGGGCTTTCCTCCTAAGGCTCAGGTCTTTGGTTTCATTTCCTAGTTAACAAGAAGGCAACCTAACAACCCTGAAACTCTACAGGTTTGTCCCCCTGAAGCCCTATTTGGAGCAGTGTCATTTAGAAACCAAGGCTATACTGCATTTTAAAAATAATTTTAAGTGGCTGAAATTCAACGTAACTCTCAATTAACTCGAATGTAGATGAAATTAATTTGCTGACAAAACCCTAAAGGACTTCTTAGGGATGCCACATTCTAGTCGGGAGGGGTGAAACTCCATGCAACTAGAACCAGATATAATTAGGAAATGTTTAACAAAATCAATAAAAATATGGCCCAACACTGATAGTGTTAATTCGTGGTTTCACCAGGATTTGTTTCTATTTGAGTCTGACACTTCCAGTCTAGACTAGCAGCCTTCTAAATTCAGCTAAAAAGTATCTGAAAGCTTAAAGCTTTCAAATAATAGTACACAGCACAATGTGAGTTCTTTTACCAGGAGTTTAGATGAACATGGAGCTGGCCTGACCTGGAGCCCCAGTCTTAGTTCTCTGGTGTCTAGGGACCACTAGACATGCCTGAGGCACAAGAAGCACAGAGAACACAGCTATTCCCAGCTCCTCTCATGTCCTATCTGCTCCCAGAGAACAGAGAAGTTTGCACTTGTTAACAGTGGTTCTTAGGTGTGGTTCTGGCAATACCATTACAGCCAGAGGAAAGAAACGATGCACTGAGCACAAGTCAGTGAGCCCTCCTTAAGAGCAATGCCAAAGGTCAGGACCACATCACAGAGATCGGGTTTGACCCTGGGCTGCTTTCTCTCTCTGGCACGACTGATCCCTTTGGACTCTGGTGACAGGAAACAAGACCAGCCTGGGAAAGAAGGTGCTTTAACTTTGCAGAGACGGTCTTTCCAGAGAGCACCCCAGGTCGAGGGGAATCTAAACAAAGGGAGAAGAACTGGAGAGACAGGGAGGGTTGTGAAACCCTCATTCCTGAGTGTTATGATTGTGTGAAAGGGAGAGGTGGACCGGACAAATACTGGCTGACTTGCCCAAACCACACAAAAGGTGAAAATGCTTCTCCCTTCTTAAACCTGAATGGGAGAAAGCTGCTCAGAGGTGGTTAAAAACCCCTGCATAAATTCTAGCATGAAAGTAAAGGCAATACATGATAAATAAGGGAACTATCACAGCTGTGTGTTTCTGGTGATCCCCAACAACTTCCAAACTGAGTCCAACGCTGCTGTGGATAACTGGGAATTTCTGGGACTAACTCTGGAATGAAAAGTTCATAAACCAATGCTTTTGGGGGAAATAGTGAGACATTGGTTTCCAGATGCCTTAGTTGAGCTCACTGGGTGGCAGTACTCTCCTGGGGTCTGGGTCCCACCCCCAGCAGGCGCTGAGTTCCACTCTAGTTTCAAACCAGGAAGTCTGTGTGCTGAGACACCTGGCAGGATTTCCTGAAGCTTATTATCTGGACAGCAAAGATTTGCTTAGCAGCCACATTCCACAGTCTTCCCTCCGCCACCCCCCTAAGGCTTCTCCAGAAAATGAAATGGAAAAAAGGAAAGTACTAAACCTTAGTAACAAAAAGCAGCACAGGCCAAAGAGATATGTGATGGCTTCAGTTTCAAGATTTAACATCCTGTTTAGGCCCAACAAAGATGCATGGGCAAGCCTCTTATTAACAAATGTTTTCTGAACAGAACTGAATTCAGATGTGCCTCAGGAATCCAGTTTTCTTAAATACAGAGGTAGATGATAAAGAATATAAGGCTTGGAAACATCACAGTTTATGACCACAGGTAAACACCCCAGATGAAAGTCTGCATACTTCACTCAGGGGATACTGAGGAATCAGGCCTGATGGGCAATTTGGTGGCCCAAGTAAACTAAATTCTAACTGATGAAGATAAGGAGACAACTGACTAACTGACTTTCCCTAGGAACATGAACTAACTGGTTAACAGTTGTTCCTTATAGTGGGGGAAGGAGGATGGGAGAAGAGAAGGGGAGGGATGACATGTTGTTGGGTTTCACTGCCTCATTTCTCTCCAAACTTGGTGTCTAGGACCCACACCTCCTCAATTCCAGTCTTATGCACAAGGATGCCTATTTCAATACCAAATGCAAAAGCTATTTAAAAGGGAGTTTCTTTGTGCTCAGCACCGTACCTGTCATTAGAGGAGAAATCCATCCCGAGGACAATACTTTCTTCAGTATCTTGCCTGCCATTGGTTGAAACTACCACCATGTATCTCGTGCGATTCTGGTATGTGCTTTCCAATCTCACAGCCTGTAAGGTTAACACAAACCAAAGGAACTTCAAGAGACAGAACTACAGCCATATTGCGGGCCTTCACTTCTGTTTAAATAGGAATTTATAGTAGATTTTCTGGTTACATTTCTATCAGGTCCTTGTCCAATAATAACCTCATAATTCCATCAAAACTGCTCTCTCCAAAGTTACTAATGATGCCTTCTTCAACAAACCTGATGGACTTTTCTCAATCTTTACCCCTTTTGACCGTTTCCATCACCTTCTTCTCTCTAGGTGGTTGGGACATACCTCTCTCCTGGTCCTCCTCCATCCTCTCTGACCATTCCTTAGTCTCCTTTGCTGGAACTTTCTCTAGGTCCTGCTCACTAACCATGGGCATCCCACAGGACTCAGCCTTGGGCTCCTCCTCTGGACTATTTCACTCGGTCATCTCATCAGTTTCCATGGATTCAATTTTCACTTTATGCTGACAGTTTTCAGGTGTATTTCTCCAGCCTTAACCTCTCTTCTGACTCTGGCACCATCTCTCCAGCTGTCTATTGGACATCTTAAACTGGCTATCCTGTAGACTTCTCCAACTCAACATGTCCAAAAGGGAACTCATTTTTCTTTCCAAACCCTGCCTCCCTCCTCCATTACTGCTGAGGGTACCATCATCCTCCCAGGCTGTAGACCTCCATGTCATTCCCTACTCATACGCTCTTTCACTGCCAAGGTCTGGGAATTTTAACGTCACATAATCTCTCAAATACATCCCACTTTCTGCTCTGACATTGCCACCATCATGGTGTAGGTCCTCATCACCTCACACCTTGGCTGTTGCAACAATTTCCTTGGAGGCAGATCTTCCTGCTTAAGTCTCTCCCTGTTCCAGTGCATCTTCCACTCAGCTGCCAAATCTTCCTAAAAGGCAGGTCTGATCATATCTGTCTGTCAGTCAGTCTGTCTGTCTCTCTCTCTCAAACACACACACACACTCCTCAATAAACTCTAGTGGCTCCCCTATCACCTCCAGTATCAAGCAGAAGATTCTCTGTTTGGGTATTCAAAGCCCTTACTAACTTGCTCTTCCCGCCTTCCCCATACCCTACTCCCTCCAGTACTCTCCAGTCCAGTCTCAGCCTCATGGCTATTCCACAAACAAGACACTCTATTCTCCAGCTGGGGTGTCTTCACTGGCAGTTGCTCCTACGTGGGATGTTCTCTCCTCATCTCTACCTCTTGGTTTCCTTTGCCTTCTAGCTAAAATTCTTATCTTCTACAGAAAGTCTTCTATGGGTTCCTCTGCCGAGCTCTAATTTATCTGGTAGACATCTTATTTGTACAAAGTTTTTATGTTTTCTCCTCATCAGATGGTAGGTTCCTGAGACTGTGCCTTTCTTCACATCCCCAGTACTTAGCACAGTCTTAGGTACTGTGCAGCACATAGTAGGCACTTAATAAATGTGACTGAAAACAAACATTAATTAAAAGACTTTTTAAAAATTCGAGTTTCAGAAATGACATTACTTCTTAAGAAGTTTCTTACATTGATTTTTAGCAGCACTCAATTTACTTAATCAATAATCTGTTGATCCTTTGAAGCCCCACACAACTCTCATTTCAGCTCTCAGGAGTAAAGTACTTCAGATTCCCATAATTCTCTCTTCTGATTGTGCTCAGGAGAGTGGAATTACATCTGGAATTTCTCAGAACCAACTTTCACTAGGTCATCTCTTGACCTGTTTGGACTAGTCACACTACCTTCTACTGGAGTTTTGCTGTGATGCCCTACGATAGGCCAACAAGTGACTGGTTTCTTGAAGGGTTTCCCAAACACAAAGTTGGGTAGGTCGTACCAACCCAGAAAGACTGGGTACAAACCCAGTGATGGAATGTGTATCTATCATCTGAGGATGAGCCAAATCAAGTATCTGTAGAAGCTCCACAGAATCTCTAGACTGGCCATCATTGGATGAATTCTTCTGGCCATGGTAACTCATGAAAGGGATTAGATATGGAAGGCAGGGCTGCTGTCTGTAGAGTATTCATAATAATGAACTCAGATCTTTCAAAACATAGCAGGCCTGGCCTCTGCCCAAATGTCTGGGGATAGGGATTAAGGACCACAGAAACATAGGTACAGCAATTGAATTTGGAGAAGTAAATGGGGGAATTCTTTTCTCCAGCGTATCATCCTAAGAAAAGGCTGGGAAGCACAAATAGCAACATACTTACACACGCACCCGCATGCGTGCACACACACATACGTTTCTAACAAAAGTTGACCCAATGAGAACATAATTCTGGTTTCGTGTTGCCAAGTCTACAAGATGGAGAATTATAATGTGTGTTCCAGAAAGCCACATCATGGTAATTCACTTAAGAGAAGACAAGAGGAACTAAAATTTTAAAAAAATAACATAAACAAAAAAACACCACCAAAAAACCGGAAGGCCAGCCCTAGCATGCTAGGGTCAAATTAAGGGAAGGCACAACCTATCCTAAGCCAGAGGCCGGCAGAGATGGAAATGCACCCAGGCCCCAGGAGGCCTGGCCAATAGTTCCTCTTGCATTTCAGGGCTTTGGGAACAGCTCCCAAGGTGGCTACAATCATTTTCATCATGAAACCCAATTAGGGTAAACTGGAACACCGTAATAAATGAGATTTCAATGATGTTACACATTTGAGTCTTGGTCAGCTCTAACTGAACATAAGTAAGGGAACCCTCTTCTCCATCAGGTTTAGCTTCCTGAATATGTCAGTGTACCTTTTCATTTTATTCCAGCTCTGGGAGTTTCTGGTTGGGATTCTTAAAACACATCTGGCATAGGAGTAACCATCTTGCTCACTCCTCTTACACCAAGGGGTAGCAATTAAGTGACTGAATCAAAACTGATAAAGGGGAAAAATCTCTAGAAAAAAATTAGAGGCAATCCAAGTTACTAAGTTAAGTGTGGAAGTCCTTTGTAAGAGACATTTCATGATGACGTCTGATATTTCTTACCTAGATAGCTAAGAACTTTTAAAACAGCTCCTCTGGTATTTGGGTCTTCTTTGCATATTTTAATTATACATCAAAAGGCAGGTTATATTACATTCAAATGAAAGCTCACTCACCCTAGAGCAAAGAACCCACTAGTACAACAGGTAAGGTTTTTGTGATTGAGTCTTTTTTCAATTGTGTTCAAATCTTTGTGACTCCATTTGGATTTGTCTTGGCAAAGACACTGCAGTGATTTGCCATTTGCTTCTCCAGTTCATTTTCGTAGAAGAGGAAGCTGAGACAAACCAGGTTAAGGGACTTGTCCAGGATCACACACAGCTCCTAAGTATCTAAGGTTGGACTTGAAATCAGAGAGATCTGCCTTCGTGACTCCAGGCCTGGTGCTCTATCCATTGTGCGATTTAGCTGTCCCAATGGGTAAGGTACCAGGTATATATGTCAACATGAGATGGGATGAGCTTCTAGGACCATTCTGTTCTAAGCCCTTTAGGTGGATTAAAGATTGAAAGTACTGTTTCTTAGGATTTAATCACAACTCTCTTGACAGCATGCAGAATACAGTCTGAGTCTTTACTAAGAGGAGTCTATGATGTTTTATATTTAGATATCCTCTAAGAGGTGTGAGAGGAGAATTTTAATTTAAAATTCCAAATCCTGAGAGGCACAGGCCTATCTATACAAACAACAAAAAACTTGCCCTGGATCCAGCTTCTGCATTCTTCTACAGCTACCGCCACCCGCCCCCACCAAAGGATTAACATAATCTAATTTATTTCACTAAGCCAATTTGAGTAAAAGCAATTTTAAAAGACATCCTTTGCCTAATAATTCCTAGAATTCATAGTAGCTTCCAAGTTTCTTTTGGGTCAGGAAGCGATGTGGAATATAAGACTAGAGAGATCCTGATTTGAAAGCAGGTAAGAGAAGAATCTTTTGTGCAGCCCATGGACAGGGCAGACAAAATGTAGAGTTGACACTGAGGCAGAGCCTTCCAATATATGCACCTTCTTTCCCTGGAGTCTTAGTAAATTATGAATCTGCTGGCATTTTCTCTTTTCAACTACTGATATTCATAAGACCCAAATTTATATTCCCAGAATCAGAGCTATAACCTGAAGTTGGTAGTGCCAGGACTGTTGTCCTCCTTTACTAAGTGAAAGAGTGAAGATTCACGCTTCAATGTCCATGTGGTCTCACCTAGCTAGGGAGTTTAAGAACAGGACCATGAACACAACTTATTGACTCCAAGGACAGGCAGATTTTCTTGTGACTTCACCATGGGAGCCCCTGCAGCTATCCTATGTCTTCCTTCCTAGGATGTATTCCCTTCTTAGAATCCTTTTCTTCTTTCAAGGTACAGTACAAGGATAAATTACCATATTCCTGATTCTTCCAGTGTGTCATGGCTCTTTCCCTCCACAAAATACCGTCAAATTATTTTACTTATGTGTCCAGGTTACAACATTCTCAGTCAAGGTAAATTCTTTTGAGGGTAGAAGCTGCCATTTTTGTCTCTGGGTCCCTAACAGTGAAGACAGGTCTCACATGTGCTTGATGAATTGAATTCCATTGATATACAGTTACCATTTTAACATTCAATATCATTCCCATCGAGAAGCCTTTAAACCTGAGGGCCTCCTTTCTCAAATGAGCCAATTTCACAGACAGACTTCTCTACCAAAGAGCAGTTATTTTCTAAGTATCTATTGACTGAGAAAAATTTCTTGACAAAAGGCTGCTGTGATGAATTCAGTGAAATTTTAAAAGAATTTATTTTCATCACAACAGCCTTCAAATGCACCTGAGAAACAGCCCCTATGAAACTCTTCCATTTCTCAGAAGGAATGCCTGCTTGCGCATGCACATGTTCACTGGAGATGCCTGATGGCGCTCAGCACCTTACAGGGCCTCCAAGTCCATGGGAAGCATCAGCTTCAACCTTAGCTCTGGCTTCACATCTTACGTGTTTTGCTTTCATTTTCCACTTAAACTTCAATAAAATAAATGCAGAAAATCCTCTTTCACTCATAATTCAAAATACATATGTTTTCTGGTCCTAGATAAGGATCAGGGTGGTAACCATACTTGTATGGAGGGATTTAAAGACTCTGGGCAATAAATTCCTCAAGATGCAGCTTAATGCCATTTTTTGCATACAGTTTTGGTAAAGATGGAGGAATACCTGACCATCACCCTCTGCATAGTAAACGTTCCCATGCTACACTTAGCATGCTGACTTTGGGTAAACATACCAACTACTATGCTCCAAAAGGATTTACCTTTACAACAAAACTATTATTTGATAAAAAGACAAACTTCTCACTACCCATGCCTCTTCCCACCATCCCTTAGCATCAGAAATGTTCCATTAGAGCTGCTAGGACTCTGCCTTAATTGCAATTCTTTTTTGTTAACAAAAAGAGCCTTGTTTATATTGGGCCTTTGTATGCAATACTTCTCATAAGGAAAATTATATTACGAAGGCTCCAAGTCTAGACATGGGGCTCACCTGCTCTGTCAGAGGTTCAATAGTAGGTAAATATTGAGTTCCAACCAGCCAAACAACAAAGCAAAATCTAGAGCTCAATTTAAACAGACTTCACACATGAAACAAAGTTGGAAGATTCTTTCCTTCAGAAAACAATGATCAAGGTTACAGGGATACACCCGTTTCCAATCCTTTTTGACCTTTACGAAGGCTCCTGGATGCACCTAAGATCAATGAATCCTAAAAATAATCTCGATGGTTTTTGAAAAACCCTGCTTCTAAAAGCACTCTCCTTGACATTATCCCAGGGATGCTGTAGCTGAGGGCTAGGAACACATTGTGCAGATGGAGCCCAGCATTGAGGCCAAGCATTGAGGCCAAACCTAGGTGAGCCCAAGGGTTACCAAAAGTCTTAATTTTCTTCTTATTTATTCTTGGTAGGCTTGGTCTAAAAGGCCTGCTTTTTGTATTGATACTTGGAAGTTGTGGCCCAACAGTGATGTACTCAGAGTGTACATTCTTCATAAGAATTCACACCGCAAAAGGAAAAGGCTGCCCTCATTCCAGTCACTTGTCATCTTTCTAATCTCACTTTCAGAAAGAAAAAAGTGAGAAGGGAGGGGGGATTAATGTCTCTGTTTATTGTTGAGTTATTCTGAAAATAAGAGAATGGAGCTTCCAGCTGACTACAACTTTTAACCTTATGCAAAGTCCCAAGATGACACTTTTAACATTCCTCATTTAACCTAAAACAAAGGGCTGCGCTTGGACTCTACAAATGCTCCTTTTAGCTACAAAAAGCATTAACTGGTCAAAAGTCACACAATGTAGCCAGTGGTTTGGCTTGAAGACGACTCACTTAATGGTCTGCAACATGACTGAATATTTAACAATCTGATAAAATTGTAAAACATTGTGTCATGTTCAAATTCCGGGTTAGTTCAGAAATTTCATCTAAATCTTCTGAATTCATTTAAAAAAATGTTGGAACAGCTGAAACCACATGTTCAACTCTAAGAATTGCAGGTTTATACATTCAGACCCTGAAGGGACACTGGAGGCCCACTAAGAAAAGCAAAGATTGAACTGTCAACTCTAGCTCTGACTGCCACTAATAGGTAGTTCTGGGGGAGTCGTTTTCCCTTTGGTGGCCTTGGTTTTCTTAACTGTAAAACGGTAAAAGGTTGGACTAAATGATATAGCCATCTGGGCTAACTGAATACTAGGTACAGAACTTTGTCCCACTGTTTAGATAAGACATCATCCCTTTTCTCAAAGAACTTGCATGACTAGTGAGGGTGGGTTGGGGCTAAGACATGAGCAGAGACGAATATTTTTTTATACTGTGACATGCTAAGTATGGCAAGGTGGAAAGATAAGAAAAGGCCCAGAGAAGGTTTCAGGGAACATGTTGCCCTGGAGCTGGACTCTCAAGGACAGCCACGGGAACGTGGGCATGCCAGGCAAAGGAAACTGTGGGATGCTGCAATGCCTACTGGGGAGCCAGAATTACGCCTGAAGCAGAGAATACGTCCAGAAGAATGAGATGAGATGAATCTGGATCGTAAAAGTCCTTGGAAGGACAGGCTAAGGAGCTCCAACTTTACACGGGGCAAAAGAGTTAGGGGAAGGATAGGAATGGAGGCAGACAATCCTACTGCCATAGTTCAAATGGGTGATAATGAGAGTTTATATGAAGGTGGTAACGTGGGAAGGGATGGATGTAAGAGGTGTTAGGAGGTAGCACAGTACAGTGGGCAGAGAACTGGATTTGGAATAGAAGGTCCGGGTTCAAATATCGTCACAGGCACTTATTATCTGTGTGACCTGGGGCAGTCATTTCTCTGCTATGGGTCTCATTTTCTTCGTCTGTAGAATGATGAGGGATTGAACTCGAGGCCCTTCCAAGTCTAAACTTCTGATCATATGGAGGCAGGATGGAGGGGTGAGGGAAAGGGAAGAAGCAAAGGTAACACCAGGATTCAAAAGGGAGGCTGGGAGACGGCTGGCACAGCTAACAGGAATAAAGAAAGTTAAAGGGAGGAGCAGATTAAGGGAGAAAAGAGTAAAAGCTCAGGTTCCGACATGCTGAGTCAGGGGTGGACTGAAACTCTAGAGGGAGAGGACCTAAAGATGTCTGGATGCTTAGGTCTGGAACTTGGAACCTGGAAGGAAAGTCAAGCCTGGGCACAGAGACTCTGGCACCACTGGCACTGACACCTGACAGATGGTGGGCAGGAGGAAGACAAACGGGCCGAGGACAGATCCATGGGGAACCATCCACACTGAAGCACCACAAAGAGGATGAGGAACCAAAACTTCCTCTCAGCTCTTAACCTCCTATGACCTTTCTTGAGAGCAGAAGTCACATCTTATCTTTCTATCTCCAGTGTTTATCACAAGCCTAGTACAGGGTATCTGTTTAATGGGCATTTGCTGAATCAAATAACTTCCAATTCCTGTTTGTCTCTACTGCTTTAACTAATTCAGAGGTGGGGAACTGACAGCCTTTCTGATAGTTTTACAGAACAAATTCTTTAGTTAAGGGGATTTGTTCTGTGAAGTTTGGATTCAGTCAAAGGGACTTGAGGACCTAGAAGGTCATGTGTGGTCTTGAGGCTAACCCAAAATTACTTTTATACCCAGGAAGTACAATTCAAGTATCAGAAAGGTCACCAATTGAAAAAGATTGAGAAGAGAAACCATGAAATTAACCCAGTTCATCAAACTGGGATTGGTAGCATTGGTAGTAGACAAGAAGCCAGCCTGACCTGTCAAGATTCTCAACAACCCGATTCCATGTCACTTCTCCTATTGGACAAACCCTCCCAACCTCATCAGCCTGACCTTCTCACTGTCTTCAGCACATATATGCCTTTGCTCAGGCTAGGCCTGACTCCTGATTTTTTCTCTTTCCCTCAGATAACTTAAATGACAGTCATCCTTCAAAATCCCACTTCCCATAAGAAAGGCAGGCCTTACCTATTCCAACCCTGCCACCCACCATTTTTGATCCTCCCGAATTCCAATCACATAACTTGTAACACATTTTAGCACTTCATTGGATACTGCCTTGCTTGATCTGTACTAGAGCGTTCCAAGCTTGTCCTGGTCTGTTCAGCCGCAGTTAGATGCACTGTAATTTGACTGTAACATAGTGATGTCATTTGGGTCCTCTTTGAGAGCAAAGGACAACATCCAACCAACCAACCAACCAACCAGATACTACCTTGTAGCCTGTTTTACAGGTGCTGGTCTCATCTCCAATAACCACAAGAGTCAGCTGAGAAGAAAGACCATCATCCTCTTGGTTTCCCCTAGAGGCCTGGTGCTAGAACCAGAGTGCTGAATAAACACCCACTGAATGAGCGCTTGAAAAACAGCTTTGACTCGAAGGCTCATTAATCAAAGACACTTACCAGTCTAATGTTGTCTTCAGGGCGGAGTAATATGAACATGGCCTGCAGGTGCTGCTGAAGATCACCTGGAGAGGTTCACAAAAGACAGGTTGAGGCTGGCTCTAAACTCTCTTAGAACTTTTGCACAAGGGAAGCCAAGATTCACAGATCGACTCCGAGAGAAGACATCAAGTAAGCTGGTGTCTTAATGGTGGGGCAAGTGATTTCTCACCTAGTCAAGATGACTGGAAAGTGTATTTTTCCTTACATTTTGAGATTTATTGTTTTACTACATTAATTTCCTTCTTAATGGCCCCTGGAAGCAACCAGTGAAAGACCCTGGTTGTGTACTTTGGCAGAGTAAACAGGGCCATGCAACCTGCTAACACAGAGTTAATACAATATCCATCTTACACCGAGGGAAATTTTAGGAGACCATGGTTCCTTTTGAATACAGGACAAGCATTAGATGTAACATTCCCCTAGCTGATCCTGATCTGAAGCTAACTATTTAAGATATTTCAATTCACAAAACATAAGAAATATTTTAGATGCCTTCCTTTTATGAATGCTGCCTAGAATATCAGAATTTTCAACATCTCTCCATTAGTGAGCAGTATTCAACTAGAAGGAAACCCCAATCTTTCTACTGATAATAGTGCAAAAGAGACACAGTGCTGTGATTGGGGTCAGGGAGAGAATCGTGTGGGTGGAATTGAGATGAAATACTCTCACAGAGAGAACAAGCCAGGGAGTAGAAAAATTTGACGCTGCCCAGCTCAGCTCTTTGGTATGAAAAGATGTCATTTCTTGAAGAGTGTGTGGCCCAGATAAGGCTCCTACTGTCTCTCCAAACCATATTCTGTCACTTGCCCTGATAGTTGCTGACTGTAAAAGAGGTAGGGAAGAAGGTGAGAAAAGGAGAGCCTGCAAGGCACCATGTCAAACGTATTTCTCTTTCTAGATGGTTCTTAAGAGTTATTTCGTGGGGAGCTTGTTTTGGACAGGGAGGGGAAAGGAGATTATCTGCATTTGAGTCTCCTCTTCTTCATTTCAGGGATGACCACTTGCCCTCTCCACAATGTACAATCTTTCAATTTTCTTTGGAAAAGTTTTTAAAAAATTTCTTTCGTTTTTATATTCCCTTCCTTTCTGAACACCTCCCTCCATCAAGCCATCTCTTATAGCATAATTCAAAATAAAACACAACAAAAAGAACAGGCACAAAGGATTCCGGCAAAGCTACGCAAAGTATCAACTGATCTGGGAACTGAAGTTTCCAAAGCAGCACAGAGAGACTGAGCAGAGTAGTTCAGCTCCACTTGATTTCACCATAAACCTCAAGTCTCCTCAGCGGAAGTTGGACTGGGGAGGGTCAAGCGTTACCCTATGAAGGGTGAGCAGTTCTCCTTGCTACATTCCATACTGTATCCTGCCGAGGGAGGTCTCTGCAGCTGCTCCATCACTAGCCAGTGTGGACAGGGACTACCAGGAGCAGAATCAGTTTGGGAGAGTGCCTCGAAGAGCACTTGGTACACAATAGGTGTTTAATAAATGTTTTATGACTATTTCAATCCTTTAGCATAATGATACAGTCAAATCACATGAAAGATGGAAAGGAGGCAGACAAGTAGCTCTAGTCCTAGAGTAATGGGCACAGGGATGTACCCCTTAGAAAAGAGCTGCCCATGTTCTGTGAATTCATCACCCTTCCTGCACGGCCAGTCACTGAGGGGGCAGACCAGAAAGGGTGTGACTTGAGGCCAGCTGGGATACCCTTTTCACCCTTTAAAAATTCCATCTGCTGCTGCCAGGAGGTAAATTTCAACAGACAAATAGTTTTTACAACTTGACTGGGTCTGCTTTCCCTTCACAAGGTTAATAGGCACTATCCTTTTTATCATTTATTTGGTGAAATATTTGAATATTCAAATGTTGACAGGAATAGGTTCAACACATTTGCTCCTCTGACTATAAGGAGCAGGCACAAGAACATGATCTCTTCTCATATGCTAGCAGATGTCTGCAGATCTCTTGATGTTTTTGATTCCAAAAGCATCAACAGTCAGGTAATAATATGAATTGGGCTAGGCTGACTCCAGAATGTGTCAGAGTCCCAGGTTCAGTTATTGGGAGCTTGTATTTATACTGACAGGGCTGCTCTGTTCTGGCCCAGATCATAAATCAAGCTCATTCAACTGGTATAGAATCTGTTCTCCCTCCCTTTCCTCCCACTCTCTTCTTTCCCTCACCCCCTGCTTTTTTACTTAGTAAAGGAAAAAGCTGAATTACTAAAGTCAAGTGGAAACCTCAGCTGAGGTTGTTTGAGGAAGTTTAGGCAAAAGAAGAAAAGGTCAGCTAGGGCTATGAGCTTTAAAAGCTGCTGACCCCACTCCCCATTACATGCCAAAGACAGATTTCTCGGAACAACTCATTCAGACAGGCTGGATTGAAAGCAATACTTTGTCTCTTTCTTCCTTGTACTGTACAAGATGAGAACCCAACATCATTCTGATATGCAGAGCCTTGCTAGGGCTAGTTCCTCCCTGGGTGAAAGTCCTTTGGGGAAGTAAGGCGAAGCAAAGAAAAATTCGGGGGGGTTTTAAATCTGAGGGCAGATGGATAAAAAAGGCTGCCCCTAGTCACCCAGATCCTTAGAAACGCTTTTGTGCTTAGGATTTGCTGTGGAAGGACATCATCACCGACACGATCAATTAGAATTCGACATGGTGACCCGGTAGAGTGGCACCACTGCCCCTAAGATGCCTGAGATCACTGGGCTATAACAAGAGTCACTTATGGCTTCAACGGGAGCCAGGATCTGGGGGTTTGACCTCTGACCTACTGGAGGTCTCTAGGGTGGTCTGACCCACTCCAGGCCTGGCTTCTTCCATCCCTGGAGGCTACAAATGAGTAAATGAGCACAATGGTCACAATGAGTAACAACTTCTTTCCAGAAGACTAGCTTGGGCCATCATCTCTGACCACAGTCCTCAAGCTGACATTTTCTAAAAGATCTTTAGAAAGGGGACATGTCAGGCAGACTGGCTTCCTGATGCCCCATCCCCCCACAACCTCCTTTCCTCTAAATTTTTCCAGAATTTATATTAAAAAGTTTCTCACTTTATATGAACTGGTCTCTCAGTTACATGACTTCAAACGTACCTTACTTTAAGCAAATTCAATATATGAAAAAGAATAGTTCATAGCTCAGGATAACAGAGAGATGAAAGGAACCTCAGGGACCGCTAGTCTAATTTCACTTTATTGGTGAGGAAACTGAGGCTCAGAAAAGTTAAGTGACTCGACCTTTGATCCATAAGTAATAAATGACAGAATCAGGATTCAAACTCAGGCCGGGTGACTCCAAATTATAATAGCACTGCCCTCCTAACAACCTTGCAAAATAGACTCACAGAATTTCATCAGAATTTCATCTCCACTTAATGGACTAGCTCAGAATGAAAGTGAATTGTCCACTTTTGGTAAGTGATTAGAGCCAGGACTCAAATCTACACCTTCTGATCCTCTTTCTATCTTGTTTGCTCTCAAAATTCAAGTTTGGACAAATGAGTGTTTTATAATTTATAAATTGTCCTTAAACTAATTATTCAGTCTCTTTGCACTTAGGTATACACTCTTATTTACCTGCCCTGTCTCTTGTAAGCTCTGTGAAGGCAGGCAGACATATCCTACTTAGTGTGTATGTTCCTTTGTATCTTGCACATAGTATGCACTTCATGTTTGTTGAATGAATTGTTTTTTGGAATGTACATATTTAGGATTATGGGAAGAGGCTTAATGGAATTATCTTAAAGAATTTGTATTTCAATCTGTATTGAAACAAGCCTTGATGTCATGGGAACTTAAATGTATCTGATTATTTATTTTATTTTCCCTGTACCATCATTAGAAAACATAAATCAAAGAAAAATCATTTACTTATTAAGTACCTACTGTGTGCCAGGCACTGGACTAGATGCTGGGGAAAACAAATGATAAATGAAGCAGCTCCTGCCCTCCAGGAGATTATATTCTAGTATGGGGTGACCAGGCCAAGGAGTTTGGTGGAGGGCATTGCAGAGATTAGCATGGGACTCCTTCAGGGCAATCTGGCCTCTGTCAGGACCAATGGCAGATCCAGAATTGGAGCCCAAAGGGCCCCTGAAGGGGGAATGACTGGAGGGAGAGCAGACAGCAGGGTGCCTCACGAAGGCCTACTTTTCTGGCGGATGCTGGATGGGGTATGAAGGAGCTATAACTAACATAGGGTTAGTGAGCTGTCACTCATTTCTCCACCAGCCAGGAAAGCTCAGCCCCAGAACTGAGTCCCAGTGTTGAGTGGATTAACTGGTGGCTGGGAGTGTTCAAAATTTCTCGAGGTCAGGTCCAGAGTGTGGCTGTACCAGGTGGGGAGCAGGAGTGCCACAGGGCAGGGAACTCCTGGTTTCCTAGTAGATTTTGGCTGGGATGTGACTCATGGTCTATGGTTGGCTAGATTTTATGGGCTAGGGTAGTCTGCATTCACTTCACATAGAAATAATCTTAAGGGCTTTTGTTTGGTTAGTTAGGAGATGAAAATGATATGCTCAAGTCCGGAGTTTCAAAGGCCTTTGATTTTCCCAGAATTGTAAGGGAACATGCCCACTGAGACATCTTCGTCTTGGTCCCACAGGGCTAAGAAGGCAATTTCAGCTCAGTAAGGACAATTTTGTCAACTATCCAGGGCAAGAATGAAGTGGAGCTCCTTCCATCTCTCAGATCCTGTGAGTCCAAGGGAGAAACTCCATCCCATTAGAGTACTTCCCACATTTTCTGTTACCATTGCAGGACAGTTAGAGAAACCCGAAAGGAGCAAGGTGATCCAGGGGGAAAAGTGGGCTGCTTTACCTGCATGCTTGTTGCGTCTGTGACTGATTCTCGGTGTGGATGACCCATTTCCCCGTGGGAGGAAGAGGGCTGCACCTTTCACAGTGAGGAAACTTTCGCTGATGCTACATGGAAAAACCAAAAGGGAGAAACTGGATTAATGCAGATTTAGATGCAAGAAACTAATAGATAGAAAATAAGACTTGCTTTAGGGGACATGCTTTCCACAGTGATCACCTACACCCAGAGAGAAGCCACAGAGGAACAGTAATGCCAGTTCTCGTCTGCAGGGTGCTTTAAGGTTTCGGAAGAACTTTTCTCACAATCCAGTGATGCAGTATCATTATTATCATTACCATTTTGCAGATGGGGAGACTGAGGCTTTGAGATGTGAAGTGACTTGCCCATGGCTGCGCAGTTTTAAATTTTGAGGGTGGGACTTAGATATGAGTCTTCTGACTCCAAGACCAGGATTCTTTAAAAAGACAAGCCTTTTTCATGCAGTCTTACTTTCTAGATAAATGTTTCAATTCCAACATAATACTACCCAAATGACATCTACTCAAGGTATACTTGGTAGTGAGCACAATGTTGGCAGAATAGAAAAACCCATTGTATTGTAATGATACCTACACCAAACCTTCAGACTTGGAGCTGCTAGCTGGGCAGCCATGAGCTGCCTGTCCCGTGGTTGGTTCTGTGCAGCTACAGCAGCTATGTACTGGGTGGCTGTGTAGCTACAACCAAATCACCGATTTTCAAAAGTCCTCTTTGGACTCCAGGTTCTAACGCACACCTCTGAGAATCTGCAGGCCCGGCGGCTGACTTCAGTTACAGAATCACCATAACAATATATAATAATAATATAGAAATATAATAACAAATGTCCTTAGCTTTGGAAGGGGTCTATGAGATCGTCCAATTCAAGAGTCGGCATGATGGGCCCGCTGCCCACAGGCTAAGAATGATTTCTGAATTTTTAAATACAAAAAGTGAGCTCGCAGGCCTTACAAAATCAGGTGGGAGGATCCATCATGGTGTGCTGATCACTGAGAGTCCAGTGTCTCCATTCTGCAGATAAATTAACTGAGGTCTATAAAGGTGGAGTGACTGGGCCCAGACCCACACAGCAAGTTGGTGGCAGGGGGAGGACAAGTTCAAGGTTTCTCTGATGCCCAGGTCAGGGAACTATTCACAAAGGGCATTTATAGGCAGGCTATGACCTGCACACACTCACTCACCAGTTGAAGAAGACTTGGACTTTCAAAACATGAAAAAAAGTGATGCAAAGAGGTGAGAGGGACTTTGCGTTTTGTTGAGTTGCTCATGTTTTTTCACTCTTAAATTCTTGGTTATAAATGTTGGTTTTCTTGGGAAGAAAAGGGAAAACAGACATATCTAGAAATAAAGGTGATAAGAGAAAGCTAGCAAAAACTTTTAAAAAAGAAATGCAAAAAGGCCCCATCATCTCAGACTTCAGTGAGACTGAAAACCCTGGCTCATGGGGAGTAGACACATATCCACATTTATCCCCAGATGAAGGGGCTAGAAACATGACTCTGAGGAAATCGAGTAAGAGGGAAACAAACTTGCAGAGGGGGTAGCCCCTCTTTAGGGTGAGCATTTACAAAGTGCCTTCCTCATCACAACCTTGGGAGGCAGCGACATGAACCTTCCTTTCTGGACAAGGAGCCTGTGAGGCAGAGAGGCCAAGGCATCTGTCTGAGACTCCTGACCTTATGCTGCCTTTCCCACGTGGTTATTATGAGATGACCCTACTTGGCTGAATTTTGCCCTTTTATCAGTTAAGAGTGAAAATAACTCTATGAGATAATACCTACATGGAGAAATTGAAGCCCATCTCCAAATTCACAGACAATGGCACTCCCTGAACTGGCGAGCAAGCTGAAGGGAAGTCTTGGTTTGTTTTGTTTTCATTTTTAAATAAAGCCTTGAGCTTTTGTGGTCTGTTGCACAAACTATGTCTCTTGTTACATCTGCGGGGTGCACACGTCATCCTGTTGTGTGGGTCACTGTGTTTCACTTACATTACGGGAACAACTCAAAACAAAATGTCTGAGTGACAGGATGAAGCCAGCACAACACAGACAGGAAACAAAATTGACATTTCCACCAAGGCAACAACTATTTTGCTTTATAAAGTGAAAATAATTTTGAAAAATATTAAATGTTCAATTTAATCATCAGCAGAGTAACAGCTTTGGGCACGTGGGATTCCAGTAAATCAAATCACTCTTTATTTCTACAAAGGGACAATGGAAAGCTCGAATCAACTGTCCTGAGCAGACACGAAGGAAGGAAACACACATGTATTGGAACCTATTATTTGCTAGGTCCAATGTTAAGTGCTGTACAAATCTGAGCTCATTTGATCGTTACAACAACCCTGAGAGTTAGGTACAACTATTATCCTCATTTTATAGTTCAGGAAACTGAGGCAGACAGAGATGAAATGATTTCTCCAGGTTTATGCAGCTAATAAGTATCTGAGGGCAAATTTGAACTCAGGTCCAACAGATTCCAGCTCATAGCTCTCTATCCACTATTATCACCTAGCTTTCTCCTTTTGCTACTAATCCTCAAGGCAAAGGTCGATTTAGGGCCAAGTTTCTGGCCTTTGACATTTTGTGATAATAAAATGAACTATACTTGTAATTAATTCAATATATGTTACGATTTATTTATTTTTTTTAGAAGTAGCAGACTTCTCTGTCAATACAATATTGGGCTCCACTTTCCAAAAAAGGGTGCCAGGACTCACGCTGTTATTTTCATGGAGGAAAATACATCATCTGCCTAACCCTGACTAGTCAACCCACCAAAGTGCTCGGCCCCAGCAGGTCAGAGGAAGCCTAAGCTCAACAGCTGATCACCTTTCCCACGAACACTTCCCAGTACTCACCCAATGGATCCCCTTTGTCCCCACCCTTCCCCTTCCAGCTGTTTTTTCTCCAGCGCTTTGTAGATGATTGAATTTTGAATGGCAGGTCCAAAGTATCCTTTCTGATGCACAAGGTAGAAATTGTTTTTCCATTCAGAGAACACTCAGCCCTGAATTTCCTCAGGGCCAAAATTTTTTTTAAAAGTCACTTCCATTTAACTTCTTAGGGTAGTTAGTCCCAAACATTATTTATTGAAAGTATTTCATGAGGGAAGGCACTGTTAGAATAAATCCAGGCTACCAAGATAAGGTGAAGAGGACCTCACCCTCGAGGAGTCTATGGTCTAGCAAGCAACCTGACCCTAAACTGCCCTGTTTGTATAGGGAGATAATAATATGAGAATCTATCACACATTTGGAAGCAGACAGGTAACATAGTAGATGCAGTACTAGATCTGGAGGAGGGAAGACCTGAGTTCACATATGGTCTCAGACACTAGCTGTGTGACCCTGGGTAAGTCGAGTCATCCTGTTTGCCTCAGTTCCCTCATCTGTCAAACAAGCTGGAAAAGAAAATGGCAAACCATTCCAATATCTCTGCCAAGAAAACCCCAAACGGGGTCATAGAGTCAGACGTGACTGAAGTGATGGGACAATGAACAATTTTAGCAGGAGAAAAATCATCATGTTTCTTGCCTTAATAGCCCTCAATACATTTGTGAAAAAGCCAATCTTCCTCAATAGCTGCTTCTGGAGAAAGTCAATTGACAAGGCCAGAGTTTATGTCGTCCCTTAAAAAAGCAGGTATCCGGAGCCCTCACATTTTCAAATTTTTTGATTTCTTTTAGGCCTAGTTCATGAATATGCAAAGTTCTCCAGTTTACTCCCCAGAGCCTGGCTCAGATGATGTCATTATTTCTACATGGCCCCTGAGGAAAGACAGCAAATACAAACACCAGGGAACTTAAGATCCATAACTTGTAGGTTAAGAAAAGGATCAATGTAAGAGCATCTAAAGGACTCAGAGGTATTAGCTGATGTAAAAAAAAACCAACAAAACACCAACATTCTAAAACAGCCGCTTTCTCTTGGCAAAGAGTAGACATGATGAGAAAAAGATATGTAAGGCATTGATAGTGTCATATTTCCAATCTGAAGGAGCAGCTAAGTACTACAGAACTTTTTATCTTTGCATGATCGAAAGATCTATTTCTTTCTATGGGATGTGCTTATTAGATACTGGCTGTGCTAAAGACTGTTCCAGACTAGAGTTAAGGGAAAATACACTGGAGACCTGGCTGTCCTAAGAGATACCAGTGCAGTGACATTCAATAGTCCCTGTTAATGACAATGAAGGAATGGGGGTGGGCAGCAGTAGGGTATAGGTCAAGAGGGTCCAAACTCATCGCACTCTCAACTTTCACATTCTTCTTTTTAAGTCAGGACCAGAGACAGAAAAGAGGGAGCTGAGGAAAGGGGATGAAGGATGGTGACTATAACAAATTCCGTTTTTTCGAGGACAGTTCTGATTTCAACACATGCAACATTTTAATTTGGCTTTGCAAAAGGACTATCCTTTTACAACAGCCCTCCCTCACTCAAATCAAAGTCAACTGCAAGCCACATCATCATCTCGATGCCATGATCCTCTTTGAGAACGAAGGACAAACATACAATCCTTTTACGTAACTCTCTCTCCAAAATGATGCATCGCTACCTGCTTTGCTGTTGCACACTAAGGATAATAGGGCTCTAACTTCCCATATGTGCTGTCCCTTCTATTAGAGTGAGAGTTCCTTGAGAGCGGGGGTGTCTAGCTATTTGTATCCCCAGGGTTTAGTACATGGCTTTACACAGAGAAAGTGCTTATTAACCAATAGATTTTCATTCATTAATTCTTCAGACCATGTACTGATTTGGAAAATGTGGTCACTGTAGGGTGATGTTTGGGTGGTAGGGGCTTGGGCAGTAAGGACAGCTGGGCACATCTCTTTAGCCACTTAGTTCCTTGAGAGCTGGGACACCTTATTTGGTGAGGAGTGAAAGAAGAAATGAGTTCCTGGATAGTGTAGTAGTAGCTCTTAATCTACAAGGTGGGAAACAATGGCTTTTAAAAGACACGACCTGCCCATGTGGCTAGAACTTTACTCCACTGATAAAGCTCATGTTATAGCCATGCCAAGATTCAGCATCTTTGAAGTGTACTCAGCAAAGCCACTGATGCCTAGAAAAGCATTGCTAGTTATGGCTCTTTTTCCTAACTGTTGCTGGGGTGAAAATGGAGCTGGGAGAATGTGGAGAATGATCTGTGCGTTGACTCCAGCCTCCGTTGGGCCTCCTGACAGAAAAGGAGAACCAGGGGATTTTGAAGCCAGCAATGACTGTAATGCTAAACTCTGAGGCAGAGTGGTTTGGTTTTGTGCTGGAAGCCACAATTTGCACAATATCACCCACAAGCAAGTTGTTGGAAAGAGTGTCTCATTGCATAAGGTGAGGTGGCTGTTTATTTAGAATTTGATTTCTGCATTGGTTCGGCTGTTATATTTTAGTTTTAAAGGAGAATATTCTTGAAGGGGAGCTTTCAAAGTTATTTTTCCACGTACACACCAGATTCCCCCAAACATGAAAATCCTTCTCAACTCCTGTTCATTTACCCAGAGAAATGACCAGCTATATATGCTTCAATAATAACTCATCTTGCAGCTCAGTGTTTGGGAGGCTCTTCAGGAAAGTGGGAGAGAAGAGATATTAGACTGACTACTGAACTGAAGGTCTACAGAGCCGTTCTGCTGATCTCATTGTTGTGTGCTTGTGAAAGCTGGACAGTACATCAGCACCATACCAGGAAACCAAATGACTACTTTTTGACTTGTCTTAGGAATATTCTGAGGATCACCTGGCAGGATAAGGAACCAAATACTGAAGTTCCTTCTCAAACAAAATTGCCAAGCATTCAAACTCTATTGCAGAGATGTATGCTTGCCTAAAAGACTATTTTACAGAGAATTCACACAAGGCAAGTGTTCACATCGTGGACAGAAAAAGTGATAAAAGGACACTCTCAAAGTCTCTCTTAAGAACTGTGGAACTGATTGCATGACATGGGAGACACTGGCACAGAACCACCCAGCATGTTGTGCCCTCATCAGAGAAGATGCTGTGCTCCATGAGCAAAGCAGAATTTCAGTACCTTAAAAGAAACACAAGATGTGCAAATTTAGAGAATCCACCCCAAATGTTCACATGGACTGTTTGTGCCCGGCCTGGGGTACAGCCTTCTGAGCTGGGTCTGATCAGTCAGTCGGATGCACTGTAATGTGGCTCTAACATAGTGGTGCCACTTTGGTCCTCTTCCCTACCCACCCACCTTGTAGCTCATGGAAAAAGTGCTTGTCTAGAAGGTACAGGTTCAAATGTCAGCTCTGGTACCACAGAGGCAAGGCACTTCCCCTTTCTGGAGCTCAGTTTGGATCAGCTCTATCTCTGGGCTCCATCACAGACCTGTGTAGGCTCACAGTGAATGAGTATAAGGTTGGACCTGCAGCCAGATGCCCAGGGCTCACTCCTTTAAATTCCAGCTGCTTCCCTTGCATTGCAATAGTCACAGAAAATTGGACACATCATGAGTTCAAGACAAAATTAAAACATCATTGCAGGAGAAGTGGCACAAGACCCTATTTTAAGAGTACAGCCAAATATCTACCTGTCCATCTTTTCAACAGTACCGTCTCCCCCACAACTAAACCAATCCTATGAAGTGAAAGAATTCTGATGCATTAAGAAAGACTTGGGGTCCTAGAGTCAGATAAGCTGGGTTCCTGTAAAGACTCAATATATACTAGCTGGGTGACAATGGGCAAAGTACTTAACCTCTCTATGCCTAAGTTTTGAAAATAACATTTTGAATGACTTCCTTGGAATCAGAGAACCTTAGAGTTGTGAAGAACATTTAGGAGTATGAACTATTATCATTTTTTCAAATTGGTTCCAACATTTGTACTTTTCAAAGTTTTCCTTCTTTTTAAAAGTAACTTTTTAAAAAACAGGACATCTCTCAAACTTCCAGGACGGTGATATCAGAAGCTGTTAATTTAACTGAATCATAAGATCTCAGGTCAGATCCAAAACAAACAACTAAAAACCCACACACAAACAACGTTCTCTGCCCACTCTAATATTTTATCACTAGCTACAACCTGCCAGGGCAGTTCTCTGTCCACAAATTCCACTATGTATAAAGACAACTAGCTTCTCAAGTGTGATCCAATCGCAGAAAAGGGGTTTGGATAATACAGGAACTTCTATAGGCCAAAGGACCACTCAGCTTCCTTCTATAGAAATGTGTCCTAGTACAAATAAATACAAAAGGGGCAATCAATGCTGTACCAAGATACTCCAAAAGACTGGTCAAATCAATCCAAAAACCAAATCTGAACCAAAAATGGAGGGAAACAGTTAATGGGGTCTTGATGTATGAAACCGGAGTCTAGTTGTCAATTACATCTCCAGGCTATGAGCAAACTAGATTCTGGTGATCCCTAAGGGAGTTCAGATTACCTCCCGGGTAAGTCAAACCCAAACATCATCCCCCTTCCTGGTAATAAGATCTGTGTTTTTTTGCCCCCAAACTAAACCACTTTGCCATACATCCAGGGACTTCAGCTCGAGAAGTTACTACAGTCCACTGGGCTATAAACTTCATGAGGAGGACATGGTGTTTTCTTTAAGCTCTCTCCGTGTCCAGCACAGTGCTTCATACTAGGAGGTACTTAAGAAATGTTTTCTAAGTTATACCTACGATCCCAGCTCCCAATTAGATATTCTGAAGGGGCCGCACCGTTACCAGGAAATGGGCACCAATCACAAAGCCAGTCCACCTCTAGCTTGGCTCCCGACTTCACACTCCAGATCACTTTGCTGCATAGTGCCACGCCCCACCACACCTAGGGGGCTTAAGACTACTTCCCCTTGAACCTCCGTGCAGGTTCACCCCTAGCTTTCTTTTTCCCATGACTCTGGGAGCCCACATTCTACATTAAGACACAACAAGAGCCTTCAATTGTTCCATCTTTTGCCACTACCAGGAGTTGCTTCTCCGACATCCAATAAGCATTTTTTGAATAGTGGTTGTGGGGGTACGGTCGCACATTATCATCCAAACCTCCTGACCATAGTTCCACTGAACTGTGAGTGCCTTGAGGGCATGACTATTTTTACCTTTCTTTGTATATTTTCCACTTATCAGACGGCCTGATACACAGCTGGTGCTTAATATAGGTTTGGTGTTCACTTGATTTGAAATCATGAATTTTACCTTCTATTGTCTGGAAGAGGAGAAAGATACACATACAAATAAAGCATGGCTATACCATAATGTCAGAAGTGAATACAAAAGAGAGATAGATATGGAGGGATATGCAAGGTCCCAGGAAGATTGCTTCTAATCAGGGAAGGCTTCACAGAGATGGTGACTCTGAACTAGTCTTTGAAGGATGGGTAGTATTGCAATGGGCTAAGACAGATGGGGAAGGCATTCCAAGGGTCAGGAACAAAGGTAAAGACAAAGGTTCAGAGATGGGGAAAAAAAGGAAATATGCAAAAAAAAAAATTTATCTGTCCAGGCCCAAATTAAATGGTCCCTTGATGCTACAATGGGATACATCATTAACACAATCTTTATAAAGAACTGTTTCAATAAAGTCAAGCAGTAACATTTCTTAAGCACCTACTATGTGCTTAATATTGCCCTAATCATTGTGGATAGAAAATAATGTAAAAACTAGCTACGAGGTTCATTCTGGCCACATTTCTCAGATGACTGATAGTCTGCCTGCTTTAAGTGTCAAAATTTGCTTTAAGATCTTTACCACTATGGACTGAAGCAACATTCAGGGAACCCAATCTGATCTCTTCCTTAAGATCCAGATGGGTCATTAAAATAAATGTCAGCTCCTGTGCTGTCAAGCAATGATGCCCTCAGGTATCGGGGCCAATAAAGCTCTTTCCCATTGTACCATTGTACCAAAGGGCTTGAGTCCATTTGAGGTGGGTCTTCCCTTTTGCAACTGACTGTCATTTGGTCTACAAGGAGTGGACTCTCTACCCCTCCCTTCACTTTCCTTCAAACCTACTGCCCTTAACTTGCTATAGGTCAAAAAGTCTGGTGGTATGAGGATGGGACCAGGGGCCTTACTCCTCTGACCTACACATCTCCATGAAGGGCAGGAACCTCCCTTGAGCCTTGGCAGACAGCTTCTGTGATATTGGGCAGCTGCTCAGAGATCTTTTTGTCTTATTCTCTCATCCCGTATCCTTCATTTCAAAGGTGATAATATGGTATCACGAGTGATGTCAACTTGCCAATGACTTAAGTGCACAAAGTTGTCCACCTCCCTCTCTCTTCCAGAGTCCTTGAAGTCCAGTGGCAGGACAAGATACAGTATGATTGGCAATAGCCTAGGATTCAGTGGATGACCTTGGCAGAGATTAAAGATCTCTGACCAAGCTCTAAGTGTTCTATAGAACCTGTTTCATGGCCATTAGAACAAATTGTTCTCATGTGCCCATTCTCCTGGGGGAAAGTCTTCACATGCTTGAGATAGACATCCCCCTATCTCACCTATGGGTTGCCCCTTAACCTGGTCTAGCCTCTCTACCAAGAGGTTTCCTGGGGTGCAGCCGCTGCACTGGAGCCATGGGTGTGTGTGTTAATCCTTCATTGCTGAAGAAGACCATGTCATCAGAGAAATAATGACATGACTTGCACTTGACTTTGTTTTGAGTGAGGGAGGGTTGTGCAGGTCACTAGCATCACTTCTCCTCCAGAGCCATCTGAATCCAGTGACCAGATATTCATCAGGATGACTGGAGATGACCCAGGATGAAGCCATTGGGGTTAAGTGACTTGCCCAAGGTCACACAGCTAGTGAGTGTCAAGTGTCTGAGGTGAGATTTGAACTCAGGTCCTCCTGACTCCTGCACTGGTGGCTCTATCCACTGCACCACCTAGCTGCCTGGAGCCACAGGTAAGATTTAGATTAAAGGTGACACCAGAGGTGGATGAACAGCCCTCCCACCAGAGGTGCTAGTCCTCTGGAACATTCCATGTATCTCTGTGTGGGGGTGTGTATCACTCTAAGACAGCTGGATAACTCATCTATGGAGCAAAAGCAACACTTGAGTGATGTTTGTTCTACTTTATATTTGGTGATATTGGCTTGAAAGATAATGTTCAGGCCTTGTAGAAAGACTTGGGGACAGACCTATCCTCAACTAATAAGCAATTTCATGCCAGCCTTAAAGGCACTTTTTGTGCCCTTTCCCTTTTAAATGTTAACTTAAAACAGCCTGGCTTCAACCTAAAATAACAAAACTTCTGGTCCTAAGAAATGAGCTGGCCTTGGAGCCAGAGTGGTGTGGTAAGTGGGGAGCATGCTGGATCCAGGGCCCAGGCTCAGAGTCTTCACCTCTGATCTGCTCTCTTTAATAACTCTGTGACTTTGGCCAAGGCACTTGGAAGTTAGGCTAGGCTACCTCCAAGATCCCTTTTCCAACTCTAAACCTATGATCCTCTGAGTCCATGAACTTTTCCTCCCAAATAAATTTTATGAAAACAGAGCTTAGGGCTCTGTTTCTAGACCCCTACAAATTCATCTCTGCCTAGTTCCTTCACAGTCCCATGGCACCACATCTAAATTTAAATGCTTTCCTTTCTAAAGGGGAATGCTGGGAAGGTGTAGGGATCGAAATGTAAATGACCCGAAGAGCACTCCTCCAGTATTTAAAAGGCTGGGCATGTTGGTTACCAAGAAACTAAACATTAGCCTGGCCCCACATTCACATGTAGCTGGGAGAACAGTTAAAGGAAAGCAAGCCAGAAAGACCACATAGCCTTTAAAGAACCTGATCCAACAGCAGCATTTCCAGGTACTCAAAACAGACCTTGACTGCAATTCCAGTTAGATTTTAAGTTGTGGACCAAAGATAGCGAGTAAGTGCATTCTCAGCTAGATAACTTAATTTCTTTACACTTGGTATCTATAGCTTGGAGCTTCAATCTAGTGTGTGTTATGAATAAACTAAACCAGAAATTTATCCCTCAATCCAGCAACAGTCATCACCAAAGCCCAGATAGTCACACCAGAAAAAAATATTCCCACAAGGTACTGAACGTCATTCTCATCTGAACTGGTCAAAGGAAGGAAGAAAACACACACACACATAACTGGGTACAGAAATACATTTGTCTTAACAGGAAACAAGAGGCAAAGTGAAGGGGAGAGAGAGGGTAGATTAAGGGAGGGATTGGTCCTAAGTAAAACAAACTCTCTAACTAAGGATGTATAAAGACATGGCAGCTTTTTTTTTTTTTTTGGTGGAGAATGAGAGGAAGCTGAGGTGGAACTCACCAACTGGGTAATGGCTGAGCAAATTATCATATATAAATGTGACTGAATACTCTTGCATTGCAAGAAATGGGAAACCTGGGAAAATCTGTTTGAACGAATGCAGAGCGAGGTGAGCAGAATCGGGGACTGGTTTGTACAGTGACAACACTATAAAGACAACGTTGAAAGACTCAGGTACTCGATAAACGGAATGATGATCAAGAGACTCATGATAAAATATTCTGCTTACCTCCTTACAGAGAGTTAATGGATTCAACTGACACATATATATATTTTTTGGACATGGTCAAGGCAGGAATTTGTTTTACTCAAATATTACACCAGAGGTTTCTTTTTCTTTTTCAGTTGTGGAGTGGGGTGGGAGAAGGTTGGAGGTAAAGGAATATTGCTGATTTACAAAAATGAAATTTAATTTTAATTAAAAAAAAGATGAGGGCACTGAGGCTTAGACAGGCTAGCAAGCTTATAAGCCAGGATGCAGACACAGGTATCCTGAAGTCAAGTAAGTTATTTATGTCAAACAAGCACTCTTCCAAAGGCCCAGAAATCAGAGTGTGAAAGAGATAGTGTGTGAAAACCGAACCTGAAACAACTTAGGGCCTGCCACCTGACCTTCTTTAGGTTCACTGCCTGACATTTTAAACCTAAGACAGACATATGCATTTTTTTATTACATGAACATATCTTGGACTTTAGGCAGAATTCTGGGTACTGCCCCATCTAGGGTCTCAGACAAGGGTGAAAACACCCAAAGGACCAGAGTCCTGGACACCAGGACTGACATAGAGCCAAATGTATGTGTGGGGTATCTTCTAGGTGTCCCCCATCCTTTGGCATCTGGGATGTAGCTTCTGAGTTGGGAACATCTGAGTTCCAACTAAGCCCTGGGGACTAGCCCCTGACCCCATCTGTCCTTTGATAACTTGCCATCACAGGACCCTGGAAGATGAAAGCCCTGAGCTCCTTCAGCAATTCTCCAACCCTCTGTTATGAAACTTCCCTTCCTTTTAGCCCTCTTCTTTCCAAACCTTTTTCCTGTCTACTTGTATTCATGAGTATAAGGCTCTCTCTGCAAAATATTTCCTCAACTCACTAGCCCAGATGGGAGGGGGGTACACTAAACCTTGTTCCCCACCCTGCTTCCAGATCACAACTCTCACTATCACTGAGCAACCTTCCCTCCATCCTCATCATCCAGGCCAGATCCTTGCTGCTGGGACTTACTAGTCTCCTGGTACTCCTTCTCATTTTCTCTATCCTAACTGCCCTCACATGTAGGTACTCACTATACATACTGATGATCCTTCAAACTATAGTTTCATTCTAATTTAGTCACCCATGGAAACAGCAATGCCTTAGTTTAGCTCCAAGCCACCACCCCAGCCAGGATTCGCCAGCCATGGTTCTGAATGAGCTCTGTTCTCACAACCTAAGAGTCTCAACTTTCTCTAGGGTTCTTCAGGGGATAACATGGAAGAATTCTTTCCCCAACTGCCTACATAAAGAATTTGAACCTGGAATGGATCTTATAGGTGAGGTCGGCTCATCCAGGCTTCTCATTTTGAAGATAAGTCAATTGAGGACCACAGAGTCTAAGTGACTTGTCAAAGGAATCTGTGTCACCTAACTACTAATACAAAGTGATTTCTACTGTCACTACCACCCATCCACTCCTCAATGCTGGACTTCTGACTTGTGCTCAGCTGAAATTCCCCAATCCCAGATTACCCATGATCTTAAAAAATGCTAAATAGGATGGCCCTTTTCCTCCTCCTCTTCCTCCTTGATGTTTCTGTACTCTGTGATTTTGCTTTCTTGTTTCTCCTGCCTTCCTGAACCACTCTTTAGTCTTCTTAAATTGACATCACCCATCTCCTATGGGTAGTGTGTACCCTAGGGCTCTGTTCTGGGCCCACTTCTCTACTTTCCATTCTCCTCACCCTCCATTTCTTCTGCTTTTATGGGTTTTATGATCCTATTTACACATGTATATGTATATAGTTACACACATACATATATTCCCTCAATTTATATATCAAATTCAAATCTCTTGCCTGAACTCCAATCTCATATTGTATTTTGCCTCCTGACCATATTGATGTCATTTCAATTTCAACTGGCATTTCAGATTCAACACATTCAAAAGGGAACTCCTATTTCCTCACTAAAGCCATCCCTCCCAACTATTTTTCCATGTGCTGACAATCCCATCTTCTCATCCCCCAGCTTTACATTCTCTTCTTCTAGCTCATCCAATCAGCTGCCAAGCTACCTTCTCTGCCCTCCCACTGCTGCCACTCCTACTCGAGCCCTTATCACCTCTCTATTGTAAAAGTCACCTTCCAGGCTTCAGTCTCTCCAAACCGCCCTTAACCCACGGCCAATTTAATCCTCTTAAGGCGCAGGTCTAAGCATGTTACTCCCTGCTCAAAAACCATCAGGATCTGTACGGCCTGTAGAGAAAAAAACACAACAAATTTCCCAGCTTGCCATCTAACCCCCTTCACAATCTGAGTCTAATCCACCTTTCCTGATTTATTTCACATTACTTAATTTTACCCATTCAAGTTTCAGCCCAACTAGACCCCAAACTTGACCCTTCATGTCCTGACCCTGTGCAGAGGCACAAGTCCAAACTGCTCCCCCTATGCCTAGAATGAATTCTCCTTTTCACATCTGCCTCTCAAAAGCCTCCTCTTCCTAAGTGAAGCCTTCCCGGATTTACTGAGAGTCAGTTCCATATCTGCAAGGTGTTCTCTCCCTCCTCACTTTACCTTGTTCACTTGTCCACCTGTTGTATTTCTCGGTAGGCTCCCTGAAGACTTGAGGGGCAGACCCCCTCTTCCCCCAGCCTTGAAAGTAATAAGCAGTAGGTATCAAGATGAACTGAATTTGTAACTCTTGGTCCAGAACACTTACAGTGCTAAGTATACAGATCATGTCTGGGAGGGTTTCTGTGTATTTCATTTGTCCCAAACCCATCCCAGGAAACCCGGGAAAATCTCTCAGCTAGGTAGCCCAGAAAGCTGATAATACTTTTCCACTTGTGTGTGTGTGAACAATGTATCAAAGGCAAGTTTCCTCAAGAAAGAGGAAAACTCTCATACAACAGAGATATCCTAAGATTCAAAGATCCTACCTAGCATGCTTCTCCCTCTCAGGGTCATTTATATTCCTGGTAACAAGGAATCTCTATCTCACAAGCTCCAATGGACTCAACTTGGGTCTCGCACAAGCCACCTGCCTAACATGCCCACTCTTCAATGGTCATCACCTGGCAATTGGTCAGCTTCCCTCTGGGGGTCTGTCCCTTCTGGACTTTGTTCCCCTCCCTGTACCCACCAGGAGGCCTCAAAAAGTGACCACATTTTCATGATCTTTGGTTTTCTGTTTATTCCCACACACTGGACACCAAGAGTCCTAAGAAGTACGGTGTGCTAAGTAGGAGAGACAGATCTCGCTGCATCTAAAAATCACTTGGAGCAGGATCTTGGTGTCATTCACACACAGGGATGCATTCATCTTTCCTTTCTAGAGCTCCCTACTGCTCCCCCTCTGTTCTATTGATGTGTTTTTAACGTTACATTTAACTCCCACTTTAAAAGAGGTCTTTTGTAACAAAATACAACAGTAAAAGATTTCACATCTGTAACAGAAACATTTCTCTTTTAAATGAACAGAAATCTATTTTCTTTCCCTCCCACTTCTTACCCTATTGGAAAAAAAAAACAAAAACAAAAACCAAACCCAAATATCTTGCAACAAACATTCAGAGTCAAATAATTCGTCCCATGGTTGCTGAGATACCTACATGTATAGATGTATACATAAACACAGATTCATGTCTGTGTACGTCTGCCTCACTCCGCGCCTTGAGTCTGATCCCTGTTCCCTTACAGTCATGAATGGTAACTGCACTGATCACACCTGACGGCTTTCAGGCTTGTGTTGAGTGTTTTCTATACACTCTTCTCTTTGATTCTGCTCATTTCCTTCCTTAGTTTAGAAAAAGCCTCAGTGTTCATCATTTTTATAACATCCATTTTATAGCAGAAATTATTCTTCTGCTTGTGCTCACTTCACATAAGTCAGGCCTGCACAGCATGTGACCTATGGGCTTCAGGCGGCTGTCACACGACCCACGTGAAATCCTTGGGAGGCCCGAGAGCGGCTTGGGGACCACATGCTGTGCAGGCCTCACAGAAGTCTTTCCATGTCTTTTTGAAATCATCTGCTTGGTAATTTCTTACAGCACGCTAGTATTCAAGCGGGGAGGGGGGGTAAACATCTCTGTAGCACCTACTATGTGCCAGTCACTGAGCTCAATGCTTTACCAATATCATCTCATTTGATCCCTAGGACAACTCTGAGAGGCAGGGGTTATTACTCCCATTTTACAGTTGAGGAAACAGAGGTTCAATGACTTGCCCAAGGTCACCCAGATAGTGAGTATCTGAACACAGGTCTTCCTGATTCTCAGTCTAGCACTTTACCTGTGGTGCCACCTAGTTTTCGCACAACATTCCTCAGTTGAGTCATTCCTCAGTGTTAGACATCCTCTTGGTTTCCAAATTTTTGCTTTCTAGAGAATTCTTCTCCATAACTGCAGTCTCTTTTGTCTTGTCCCTGAGGGCTGAAGGGAGAGGTCACCCTTCCCTGATTCCATAGCTTACTTAAGCTAACCTGTGCCTCACCCAACTTGCTAGGATGAATCTTCAAGCAGAGGACACTGCAGCTCTCTGGGGTCTGGGAAGCTACCCACTTAATTCCTCAGGGCACTCTCATCTGGTACGGGGCACAGCATACGAATCAAGCGTGGCGGTGCCATTTTATTCCTGTCATTTCCCAAAGAGGGAAAAAGAAATGGTAAGACACCAGGAAGCTCCCTGATCTGAAGTAGAATGTGTGTGTTTGAATGGAGAAGGGCAGATCTAGTGTGACGCCTTCAGAACTACAGGTTTCAGTTTTTAAAATATATTTTGAGTGCTATTCCCTATTATTCCTTAGCTAAATTCCAGACTTGGCTTCTTGAGGTTTAAAGTACTCAGTACTGCTGCTAGAAGGCACAATGGTAGGATAGGGGAGTGACCTAGATATTTAGCAGGATGACTGATCTCTGTTGGTGGTGTGATACTGAAAACTTTTTAGGAAGGCTGTACTACAAATTTACCAAAATGGAACAAAAAAGCTATTGGGTTTGTGGCTCAAGAAGAACCATCTGGTGAGGAACTCAGAAATTGCACTCCATTGCTGGATAATTAATATAGTAACATTCTGCCTTTTGGTAGGCTCAAAGAAGGCAGTACATAAGCTAATTTGGATCACCAGTAATGGAGTGCCCCAGTTGTCTCATGTGGAGCAACAAGCTGTCACACAAGTCACAATGAAACAGTTCTAACAATCTTCATGTGTTATATAGTTCTTTGGCCCCATGGTAACATATAAACCTGGAAGCCTGGTAATGTTATTATTAGCCTAGGGTTTCCAGATTTACTGAAAGGTAAATGTAACAAAAAACATTGGACTTGAAGTCAGAGGATTCAGGTTCATGTAGTTGTGGTGGAGGTTGCCTGACAGAAGAAATAGATTGACAGTCAGAGAATTTATTTATTAAGTTTTTAATTAAGTTATTTATTAAGGCTTATTATATGCCAGGTCTGATGCTAAGTGCTCAGGATGCCCATACAAACCAGAGAATCTCTGCTCCTCAAGGACATAATTCTAATGAGGGAAGACAACACATAAAGGGGAGCTAGACAGTTTGGGGGAAGGCAATGAAGGGGAAGAGATATTAAGTGGCATGGTCTGACTGAGAGAACAGCTGTGGAGGCCTAGATGTAGGCAAGAGAAGGCCAAAGCTGGCCCCTCTTGGTCCAGAGGAGCTTGGGGAAACTGTGTGGTGTAGGGGGAGGTGAGAGTGTGGTTGATGTGCAGGGAATGGTGAGTAGCCCACTTTGGCCAGAGTAAGGAGTTCAAGGAGAAAGCAGCAGAGGGCTGGAATGAAGATCTTGAACGTCAGTCCATAAAGTCTGAAATGTGGGGAGACCTTTCAGGGTTTTAAAGAAAAGAATGATAGTGTGGCATCAGGGTAAGGATTAGAGAAAAACTGCAATGCGAGTTGGCATTGGGATAGGGGCAGTGACAAGAGAGGAGGAGACAAGTACAAGAGATACGAGGGAAGCCAGGTAACGCTGCCTTTCTGGGTCTGCTCTGATCTCAATGCTGAATGTAGTCGAGGAGCCTGCACATTGGATTGATCTGACTTTTCTGCCTGATTTGGCAACTAACCAATGCCTTATTCCCCAAGTTTACTAACTACATTTTAGGTAAGTTCCAAAAGGAGGAGAAGTTTCTGCAGCCAAAGCCCTGCCTTCCTCAATGGACATATTCACCTTAGTCTCTCTGCTTTCTCCTGTGGCCTCTGTGCCTTTTGCTCCTTGGCTGGGGCAGCTCCCACAATCTTTGCTAACAATGGGCTGAGGAACACGGAATGCCTTCTTGCCCCATTTCAGAGAAATAATGAATAAAAGCCAAAGGAAGTAATTTAAACAAGTTGCACTAGAGTCCCCAATCCATTCACCCCTCCCAAAGGTGAAATACACTTCCCAAGCTTGAAAACAAGTTGCAGTAACCCACAAGGGTCTTTCAGCTCCACCCTGCTCTAGACAGAAAGCAGGAGGTGAGGAACTGGAGAAAACCTTCCCAAACAGTCTAAGGCCTTCCATGTTTGTGGATGTTTTCATTGGGCATCTCTGAAGGATGCAGGAGGTAGCAGGTCATGATATTTAAAAAGAGACCTCAACCTCTCTTGCCAGGTTACTGACTCCTTTTGCTCTTATAGCACTGGGAGAAATGAATGTACTCTTCCCATGTATGAGGCTTAGGCACTGCAAGAACTATGACGTTACATGAGATGCACAGAGAGTCTGGCCAGATACAGTGAATTGACAGTTCCAAATCAGATGACTGCCACAGACCACACTGTGCAGGTCCTAGTTAGTTTCGTAGGCTTTGTAAAAAAGCAAAGATGGTAAAAAAAAAAGTTTAAAACATTATCTTCTTTCTCCTCCAAAGCTGTTTTTTGGCAAATGCGTTAAAAACGCCTGGCCCTGGTGGTCATCGTGGCAGAGGCAAGAAGTTGTCTTGACAAGATATTAAAAATAAAATGGAAAAAATTCACATTTTTTTTCAGATAACCAGGACATTTAGGCACCAACAAGCAGGAATAAAAACAAGTGACAAAAGGGCAGCGAGTTACTGAAAGGATATTGCAACTAAGCTACAAACAGCTACCATCAATGATGCCGGAGGCAGGAGGAAACAGGGAAGTGGTATTAGGACCAAAGCAAGTGGAGAAGTTGAGACATCTGTAACTTTAAAAAGGGGGCACAGGAAGAAAACACGCCGTGGGAACAGAGCCGAGCACACAGATGTTTTCTGTAAGCTGCATTTTCAGAAACATCTGCATTTGTGCAAGATTTGAAAAAAAAAAAAAAAAAAAGCCGTTCTTGTCAACAAATCTTCTTCTGCCCTTTAGAGGTGGAGCCCAAGAGAAAGTGGAAAAGCAAGAGGAAATCTCCAGGCCAGGAGACAAGAAGTTTCTCACCTACAAGTACCTTCCCAAAGGCTTTGGTGCCAGTGAAGCCCACCAACATAAACCATCGGGGCAGAATTCACAAGGCTGCTCTGATCAAGCTCTTTGGGAGACCCTGTGCTGTTAACAAGCCACTTCAGCCTTATCCTCACCTCCTCACACTCCCCCCCTCACTGGTATCAGCTGCCAAGTCTTGTTTCTGACTCTACCTATTACTTCCTTAGTTTGGCTTCTCATCACCTCCAGTGGTCTCTTCATTTTCCTGCTTTCAGGCTCCTCACTCTAGTCCAATTCCTGAAATGCAGCTCTGACCAGGTCTCTTCCTTCCTGGCCCCAACTCTCCTCCTGCACTCTGTGGTTCTATCAGACTGTTCCTCTCTTAGTACCTTGCGCACAATTCATCTCCCTTCTTTGGGCCCTCATGCCTGCAATGCGGGCCCTCCTCACTTCTGCCTCTGAGTATTCCTGTCTTGCTACAAGCATCTCCTCCCACACTAGACCCTTCCTGGGTCCCCACACCTGCCGAGGCCCCAGTGCTTCACTCCTTGAGATTCCACTGCTTCTCTTTGGTGTGGACTTACTGCCTTCCCTACTTGCCAGTAGGGATTATTTTATTCTTTGTATCAGTTCCCCACTACTTAGAATAGGGTGCGGCACAGCAGGGCATATATAGGAAATGATGGAAGAGCAAAGAAAGCAGAACCAAAAGAAGAGCCAACAGAACATGACCGCGATGATGACAACAAAACCACCACAAATGCAGGGACCAGCCCCATCCCTCTTCTTGTTGCACACACCGTCAGACTTGGTTGTCTGGGGGGCAGCCAGGCAGATACAGTGCCGCTCCTGGACTCAGGAAGACCTGAGTTTAAACTCAGCCTTAGATGCTTACGGGCTGTGTGACTCTGGGCATGTCACCACCTCCCCAGGCTGTTGTGAGGACCAAGTAACATAATTATGAGGAGCTTAGTCTAGTGCCTGGCACATAGTGAGTAAGTGCTACACAGGAGTCAGTTATTGTTATCATTGATAATAACATCATTCTTCCCCAGCACCTGTAAAATGGGGACAGTAACAGGGTTACTGCGAGGCTCACACTAGATACTGTTTGCACAGCACTTAGCACAGAGGGAATGCTACATCAGTGCCAGCTGTTAGTGTTACTTCTTATTGTTTTGTTGGTCAGTGTTCCTCACCTGGTTTCTTTGTTACAAGACAAAATTCAATGTAGGGGAAGCAGAGGGGGAAATGACTGATGGAAAAATCAGACTCCCATTTTCTTGATCCAATTCCAAAAACCAATCTGTATCACACACAGTAAAGTTCATGCAAAGACAAAGAAAATACTTAAGCCCATCTGGAGTATTTTTTGTTTTTGTGGGTTTTATGTCATTTTTTTTTTGTATGTGAATCACCTACAAAAGCTCTGTGCTTTAGTTTGTAAAATCTTGAAGGGGCAAAGATCCTCTCTGTTTACTCTGCTTTGTATAGTGGCTAACAGAGCCTTGCTCAAGAAAAAAACCCATCACTAAGGTACTAAAGAATGATGAAAGCTCTTGGATGTATTTGAAAACAAGAGCACTGAGGTCCCCATTAACACTTCCCTGGGAAGGAACAAGGAAGGTGGTAAAGATGACACTAAGTCTGTCTCTTCCAAGTCAAAAACTTTCAAGAGGAAAAGCCCAATATATGTAGGGCTTACTGCCTGTCACATCTGATGCCAGAGAATCTGCTTTCTACTTGCAAGTTCCTGAGGATTCTTGTAGCTCACTACATTGGGCTTTTCGATCATGGCTTAGGGCATATGAGGTGGGGCTCTTTCCTGAGAAGCTGGCACGTTGTAGGGTTACTAACCAGCCTGGGTAAGCTGACCACACACAGTGGTTAAGTTCTCAGACATACATTGCTACAAAATGACAATCGTGTTGATTACAAGGTTTTAATTTTTTTAACATTCATTTTTCTGAGTTCCCAATTCCCTCTCTCCAGCCCCTTCCCTTCACTGAGAAGACAAGCAATGATACCCATTATACATGGGAAGTCATACAAAACATATTTCTATATTAACCATGTTGCAAAAAAGCAAGAAAAATTTCATTGAACATTCTGATATGCTTGTTAATGCATATGTAACATATATAATTGAGTAGTAGTAGATTATTGCCAATTTAGTCCAATCAAACTAGTATTTACTATGCATCTACTATATGTAGAGCACCATGCTAGTACATGCATCCTGGGGATGCAAAAAAAAAGAGTCCCTGTCCTTAAGGAGTACATACTCTAAATAACTTCCGTCACATCTCTGTATGCCACTCAAGTCTTCAAACAACCCAGTACGCAATCCAGCAATGCCTGCCAAATAAGGATTTCAACTACAATTGGGAATACTATCAGAAGGAAATACTGAGCAATCAGTCAACCCACAGACATCATTGGCTAACAAGCGCTTGTTAAGGGCTGGCCAATATACTAAACTCTGGGGATATAAGGAAAGGCAAAAACACTGTTCTTACACCTGAAGCACCCACAGACAACCCAGAGGAAGCAGGCAGGAAATGTATTCTACAAAGAAATGTTCATCTAGAAGAAAAATGAGAAAGAGAAGGCTGCTCCAACTCAATTAAAATACAAATTGCTAACATTCTCAGTTATAGTTTTGTAGGTGCCTCTCATTAAAGGATTCTCTGTAACAAAAACTTTAAGACAAGCTCAAAGACTCCTGGCCAAAAAGCCATCCACTACATGGCTATTCATTTCCTCCCTCCCCATTCTTGTTTCTGCTTTATTTGTTTTTGACACAGGCCCTACAAATCTACCTCGGAGTTTCCTTAAGTATAATATTCTCATCCTCGGGTTGGCCTGGGAGCTTCCAGCTGATCTCTAATCTTCTCCCCCAGGCCAGGGACTTTCAATTCGATTCTTTCCCTTGTCACTCTGTTATCAAACATGTCTGTATCATTTCCTGTCAGGCACCAGACTTTCAGCATCAAGGAGGACCAGCTGAGGAAAATACTTTTACACAAAGGACTTCCCTTCTTCCTCTCATTGCCTTTTCCACAAATATTCCATGCACTGATGGTTTAGCTCAGACTCAAGTTAAATGAATAAAAATCCACTCAAGCTCTGAAAATGCCATAAATCCAACCCTACCCAGCTTAGCTGCCAGTTTGCAGGAGTAGCAGAAGCCTGGTCAGTTGGGGGCTGGGTGTGTGTAGAATATGCAGTGGAATTTTACAGCTTCAGCTGCAGGAGAGGGGAGTAGAGAGAGGGGCTCCTGAAAGTTTCAAGATTAGAAATAAATGTATGTGATCCTGAGCTAAATTAAGTTAATCACCAATGGAAAAAAAGTATAGTCCTCAGAAGTGGTTATCAGAACCAGACCTAGTTATTTCAGGTTCTAAAATAACACAGGAAAAATTTCAGTGTACACAGGGATGCAAAGCACATTTATGGGTTAAGGGTGATTTGCAGCATATTGAAAGAGTGGTAATTCGTAGTGGTAATTCTAACGTACCTGGCTTAGTCACATCAAAACCACTATGAGGTAGAGTTCTGGATTTGGACATAGGTGACACGAGTTCTAATCCTGGCTTCAGCACTTGGGTAAGTCACAATTCAATTTATGAATGACTTTACTATGTGCAAGGCTCATTTTGCACACGCAAAATGTAGATGTAAATACTAACAAGCAACCATTCACTACAGCGTTCCTCTGATGCCTCACTGTGGTTGGGAGGCAATGAGGAGGCAACGATGGGCTCAAAGTCAGTGCCAACTCTCTGGGGCAAGCAGCTGAAGCATCACCAGCCACAACAAACCACCAAGTCTCAAAATCTTGAAGAGGCTCCTGCTGCCTCCAGTAAGTTATTATACCATTCACGA
The DNA here is from genome assembly GCA_023548195.1 of Bettongia penicillata ogilbyi. Classification (NCBI taxonomy): domain Eukaryota; kingdom Metazoa; phylum Chordata; class Mammalia; order Diprotodontia; family Potoroidae; genus Bettongia; species Bettongia penicillata. Next base: position 848,139 of record JAJHZJ010000573.1, on the reverse strand, counting down.
AGAGGTACCCTCAGGGGTGATCAGCCTCAGGGGAAGGAAGCACCCACAAATGATGAAAGTGACATAGCTGATCCACTGACCCACTACCATGTATTCAACCTCACAAAGATATGCACGAAGGAGGAAGGACATGGAGGGGAAATCACTCACTGGATGGAGGTTGCTTGTGTTCTAGTCCTATCACTAATTAGCTGCACATTCTTGGTCATATCACTCAACTTCACTGGGCTTTCAATTTCTTAGCAATAAAACGAGGGATTTTGGAACATTATTGTTGGGAAAACATTGATGTAAAGTGCTTTGAGTTCTTTAAAAATGTCCCATCAGTTCAAAATGACATCATTACAATTACTACAGCACTGGATTTTAAAAATACCAAATGGAGTATTCTTTGTAAAAAAGTTAATTAAACCTTAAGGAATGCCAAAATGAGTCAGTTTACAACAGGCTCAACTGTTTTATAAACCCTACCTCTGTTCAAATCCATACAAGTTTGTTTGTTTTCCAATGAACAAAAAGTAAGGGGAATTCAGATTTTCGATTGAGGGTTCAGAATTAACTTCTATTTGGTTTTTAAGTTCTAAAGATAGAAAGACCCTTCAGGAAGTTCTACATCTATTGGTAAGAGGGGGAAGAGATAATTGGTAGTTTGAATGTGTGGGGAAAAAGCTCTAGAACCAAGTTCCAGTCCCAGCTAGTGTTAAATACCTATGATCCATTGCAAACCACTGAATCTGGACCTTCATCTGTAAAATGGAGATAATGATATTGAAACCACAGGGTTAAGCTGATTCGTTAAGTCAACTGTACCTATCTCAAAGGCAGCAAGGTGGCACAGTGGATGGAGTACCTGTTAGTTCTGAGTTCAAATCAAGCCTCTGATACTTACTAGCTGTGTAACCCTGGGTAATCACTTGTTTGCCTCAGTTTTCTCATTTATAAAATGAGTTGGAGAAGGAAATGCAAACCACTCCAGTGTCTTTGCCAAGAAAACCTCAAATGGGGTCATGAAGACTGACATGAACAGACTGAAATGACTGAACAATATGACCTAACACACCATAGTAATGAGGAACAGAAATAATGTCTAGAAAAGTATGCCCTTGAACAGTACATAAATTATTTTTTTAGGGACAGAAAACAGTTTCTCTCTTTTACTTTCACTGCAAACATTAATTTCAAGTCCATGAAATGTGAAACTCATCCACCTTATATTAATACCCATATGTTTCACTACATATACTGGGCTCTTCCTGAGAGTGACTTACTTTAGCTTTGGGAATAATAAGGCAGCTTCTGGCTTCAGACCCCGAGCTGCCTGCAAAATCCACAGGGTAGGCACAGTCAGTCATGTATAAGGTTAAGTTCCACATACTTACCAAGAAAAAAAAAATGATACTATGGCTTTAAGAATTACTGTCCCAGAACTAATGAAGCAAAACCTGCTAAGGCTACCCCGCTGTTCCTTTCCTGAATTAGTCAAACATAGACCTCTGATTTTAGACAAGGTAGGCACACTCCTTTGAACAGAGAAAGGGAACCAAGCCCTGGGCCCACTGGCTACACACAGAGAAGTAGTACCCAACAAAGAAGGTGTGTGGAAGCTACATTTACATTCTCTGATGATGGAGCAGAATCAATGTAGCCATCTTTGCTACACCTGAAGAAATGCAGTGTCTTCTAAGGGCAAATCATGCCAGGACTGCCACACCCTGGGCAGACGTAAAAAAGGACTGTCTACATCACCAGGGCGAAATGTTCAGTCTTCTGGTCTTTGGGGAACAGGAACAAACAGGTTTTCAACCTGGGAATCACCCACCATTGCATGGCAAACACTAGGGTTTGCCTAGGGCTATTACTCCATCTGCATTCTTGCTTTGTAGCCAGAAAGGGAGATGCCATATAGGGACAAAACTAACGGAAGTCCTTATAACAGCTATGACCTGGAAAATGTGTTTTTAAGAGAGATAATCCTGAAGACAGAACAAGCAAGTGGCACTCTAGGCAGGGGAAATCTTAATGTGGTGGAGTCTCAGAAATTGGAATTGCAAGAAAATAGGAATAGAGTGAACATACTGAGAAAAAAATACAGCCGTCTTTGAGAGACACTGAAACAAGGACAGAGAGATAAAGAGACAGAGAAAATCCCAGTTACCACCAGATGCCTATGGAGACCCCCGTCCCCAACTGTCAAAAAAATGGAATACATCTAAAGAATGCAGTAAACATACTTCTTAGTTATAACAAGCAGAAATCTGTTTATCTTCAGTCAAAGGAAACTGAACATTGCAATTATGAACATTTCCACTGTAGGAAAGATAAGCAGATGTTGGACGTTTTCCCAAAGCTTTTCTAGTATCCCCAAAGAGGCCAAGGGAATCTGCTAGAGTTTTACTGTTAATACTGAGATGGCAGCACTTGGAGGAATGATCTTCTTCCCCCATGAGTTTTGCATCCTCTACAATGAAGTTACTTCAACAACACAGACCTGGGGGCTATCAAAAACACAGTTTGGATATCCTGGACTCCTTCTTTTTGTACATATTCTTTCCCAATATCTATTTCCAAATTAATGGTAAAATAAGGTGTGGAGATTTTTAAGACATTTCAGTCTTCTTTAGCTTTCACTAAAAATTCTCATTGTGCTGAGAAAATGAAATATTCTCCTCAGGAGAAAACCCTTCAACGTTAAATAAATAAGTGTATCTTTTATTGGGTGACTAATCTCCCTCAGCGATAAACCAAACTGAGTTTTCTTAAGGTTTTATGCAAAAGCCCGCAAATTTTGGCCAAGACCAAATAGGCACTGGATTTAGGCCTAAATAAATAACTATGAGATGGCAGGATGGGAGAATTGGTGCAAAAGATGGACCCTCATACATATGCTGCTGAAAATTCACATCTGTATTTAGTGGACTATGGAAATCAGAGATGGCAGCAAAGAATGCTTTAATGGGAGTCCCATGCCCCCCAACTGTGTACAAGCCAAAGCCTCCAGTCTGTGTACTGCTCTAAAAGCCCAGAATGGGTGCAATGAGCCAGGACTCCCTAACCTCCCAATAAGCTTCACAAAGCAGTTCCATAAGCACCTGTTTTAAATGCAATCAGCAGGGCCTCTTCTGAAGCATAACACGGCAACCTTCTTTTTCTGGGAAGATCATTTGTAACTTTAATTATTTCTGCCTCCCTGGATATGGTTCAATGTACCACAAGTCCTTCACCCCCAATATTGTGTCTGTTTATCTTCTACTACACAGCTTGTGAACAGAAGCCCAAGCACACAGAAGCATCTTGGCCTCAGTGGAATATTTCAAGTCTCATTTAAGCAACTGCCATTCTTGGAATGCTTCTTTCAAGATTACAAGCGAAAGGGAGTCAAAAGGCTAGGGAGTTCTCCCCATTACAGAGAGAGAGAAAATGTTTGCTTGAATGCATTCAGTATTTGAGAGATGGTGCTATGTTTAAGGCATGATAAATATGTTTAAAATGGATCAAGAAATCTTACTGGCAAGCTCAGGGAGCCTGAAGAACAAACATAACGTTTTCTGGTTTCCAGCAAAATTCTAAACAGTCTAGAGAAACTTGCGAGCCTCAAAAGAGGAGAGGTGAGTGGTTGTAATACAACACTCCAAGAAATTCACTGCCTCAAGCAAATTCATTTTAGTGGATATCAAATGGACTTAATTTAAAATTTTCATCAATATGTTTTGTATCACCTTCATTTCCAAATATTTCCCTAACCTGTCTCCTCCCTCCAGACAGAGTAATTTGATCACCTATAACAAAGATCCAAATGAGAGAGAAAGAAGCAATCCAGAAAAACTGACAAATACACATAAGGCTGACCATACATGAAAATTTCAATGCCCATAGCCTTCTTACCTCTACAAAGAAGGAAAGGGGAACACATTTTTTCCTCTTTTTCTAGGCCAAGCTTGATCGTTATAACCACCTATCTACTTGACTTTAAAGAGAATTGATGATGGCATAAGGGCATCACGTTTAATTTTAAACTCATCAAAAAACATGAGGCAAATAAAAGTTTACTAGTTTCTTTTCTTCCCTAATACTTCTGGCTCTGTTACTTAAAAGTACACCAGAGACAAAATGGTCCCTCACCCCATGCACAGTGAAGCCCAGTTGAATCTAAGACAACAAAAGAAAGGGGATGATAATGTACTGTACATCAATGGCTCTAAGTGAAAGATCCAAATGCAATACAAAGTCCCCTAATATGGGGCTTTTGATTTATACTCATTGGTACACAAAAATATTTTCATAGTGAAAGAATTTTTGAAATGAGTAAAAGCCAGTTTGTAGTTATAGAGATAATTAGAAATACAGCTGTTATTGCACCCTTACAATTAACGTCCCCCTTTTCCCTTTCCTTCTCCCATCCTGAAGCTGGCCAAATGGCTTAATTAGATCTCACCTAATTGGCTTTCCACGCTGACCCTCACAAAAGGACCCAATAATCATGGTTCATTTTGGTCTTCTGACTTGCTTTCTGCAATCTCAAAGTAAATAGGGCAGCATTTCTGCAGGAGCCATCTCTGGGGTGAACACCACTCTACTAACAGATTCAATTAGTTCACCCCATTTAAAGAAAGTTTTGCTTCCTTTCTCTTCCTGCTAACTGCTGAAGTTGTCATTGGTTCTTTTTTGACTGTGGCTCAAAGATGGCTGATGAACTGAACATTTCCCAGGCTACAATTTAGTGTCGATGCCTGCAGGCCCCTTCTCAAAGCCATTCTGACCCCACACTAGTCCCCTCTGACCTTAGGACACCTTATCATTTCCACTTAGTCTTCAACAGACATCTCCACAGGCTGACTACTGATGTCACCCCTTCAGTGAACAAAGGCTTGTTATGGAAAGGAGGGGAACAGAGGCTTGAGATATCATCAGAAAGCACTGTTCTGAACTCCTCCTGTGTTGCAGGCATCTCTAACTTTCTAGCAGCATGTCCAGGACTGTTGTCATTACAAAAAGTGAAACTTCCCCAAAAGCACTTCCACTGACCATTACTTATAAAATCTTCAGGTGGGCAGCAAACAATAAATACCACTTCACAGCAGGAGCCTTGGCCAGTGCTGAAGGCACTGGGCTAGCCACAACACTTCCTTCCTGCCTCCTCCTCTGATGTCTGTCCCCAGCGCTCTAGTGTTTGCTCCTTGTCCAGCCCCGCTGGTGGCACCAAGAGTTAAAGTAACTGCTGACCCCTGGCTCGGATAAATAAATGCATGCTGTTTTCTCCTTTTGGCCAGTATGACTAAAGATTTTCAAACAAAGATTCTGGGCTTCACAAATTTATAGCTTTCCATCAGTCTCTATGAAATGCATAGTAACAAAGAAACAAACACAATTATTTCTACTGTAAAATTCTCAGACGCACAGGGCAAGAAGAAAACTTGATAACATGAGCCACCGTTTGTAATCAAAAAATCCGTGCCATGTACCTCCTTCTTCCCCTTAGATAACAGCTTATCAGAGTTGGAGGAAACCTGATCTATTCTAGCACCTCATTTTACAGAAAAGGAAACTGAGGCCCAGAGAGACTGTGACTTGTCCAAGGTAATACAATTCGGAGGTGGCAGAACTGGAACTAGAATCTTGGTCTCCTGACTCCCAGACCAATGATCTGCCTACTAATACCACACATTTAAAAAAATAGGTCCTTCAAATATGTTTTACATGACTGCACATGTATAAAATATCAAATTGTTTACCTTCTCGAGAAGGGAGAAGGGGAGGGAGGAGAGGATTTGAAACTTAAAATTATAAAAACAAAGACTGAAAATTTTTTTACATATAACTGGAAAAACATAAAAATAAAAAATGGTCCTTAAAGTGAATGACTGTACAAAGGGGTAAGTGTTGATGGCTAGCTGCTCAACAAGAAGATGGCCCTGAGTAGGTCACTTCCAAGGTTAGGGCTAAATGACCTCTAAGACCAATCTAACTCTGACTGTGCACGGCTCAGGGTGGTGAATATTCTAAAGAAAAATCTGACTAGCGCATCAACCCAAAGCAACAAGGCAAGCTGTAGTCTCAGAAATAGGGCATTCTATTCCACATGGCTTTTCCTTCACCGTGACCTAACCAACAGAAGGTGAGCAGAAAGGAGGCCCAGCACAATGAGGAGGAGGGAGGATCAGCCTTCTCAAGGATCAAAGCAGCTCTTTGTGGGGAGGCGAGAGTGCTGAGTTCAAAGGTGAACGTATTAACCAGCACTTACCTTTTTGCTTCTTAGAATTTTGAGATTACTGTCATTTGAAAATAGATTATTATATACTTTGAAGTATACATTTTACTATATTGATCTTAAGCACCAATAAAACCAGCTTTGTGAATAATTCACCCAAGATGAATATTCTTACCACCTACATATAAGCATTAAAATGCTCCTCTGATGTTTCACCGTATCACGGAAGTAACCTGCTATGTATGGTGGAGGACAGTACATATTCTGGCAGGGTCTACCAAGCTAAAAAAAGGTCTGGGAGTACTGCATGCCTGGTGTATGAGAACCAGAGGCTTATCACCAGGACGGATGCAGGCTCACAACTTTTCTGGCCCAGTAACAGTTGAAAACCAAGTTATAGAAGAACTGTCATCTGTCAGAGTGGGTGTAGAAAGGCTCTACACCAACATAATATCAGAGAGTTGAAGAAGAAAATCTATAATACAGAAAGGGCTGCCATAAAAATGGAGCAGGCAAAAGGAAGGTCTGTTCCCTTTTTCCTCTGCTCACTTACAAGGCAGCAGGTTCAGGTATCAATAAGATTCTGTGATCGCATCCATGTGGACATTGCTTCCAACAATGCAGATGTGACCTCTCTGGGCCTGCCCTGCCTCAGCATCTGGCTTGATCCTCCATCCAGTGGAAAGGCTGGGGTTTTTTTTCACTTTCTCCCTGTCCTTGCAAGAAATCGAGAAGGTGCACAAAGGTCACTGCCTTGTTATCCCTTATTCTTACCCCCTTATTCTCACCAGTGCCTCTTCTTCCATCACTTGTTTTCCTAATGACAGTTTACCCTAAGTCTTTTCAGAAGCTCCTTATCTGTCACAGTCTGCCCCCATTGACCAGTTGCCTCTCCACTGCCCTCTGTGATGATAATTTTTGATTCTTCTCCATATCTCACAGCCTTATTAAAAAAACCCCAATAAATTAATGGCATTAAAAAGACTGGTCTGTGCCTCTGATTAATGTCTGGGATCATTAAAGGAGGTCTGTAAAGTGCTAAACATGACCTGGCCCACTCTCCCCTTCCTGTCTAACTTAGGACTTACTTGTATAAGTGAATCAATAAAGCATTTATTAGGCACCTATGTTGGAAGCACTGTGCTAAGGGCTATTGTCCACACAACCGCATGCTATAGGGAAACAAACATTCTTTATTAACTTTTCTCATGTGGTAGTTAGGTCAAACTCTTCTCAGTTAAGTTTAAAGATCTTTTCTATGAAGCTCTGAAATGTTCTTGGGCTTGATATCCTTTCCCAACTGAAGCTTCTGGAAGTCCCCTCCATCCAGTGGAAATCCTTCACCTTCGCCTCTGTGCTGGATGCCTTCCACGAGGCTCTCTGGGAGTGCAAAACAGTGCTATGCTAGGCCTGGATTCAGGAAGAATGGAGTTCAAATCTTACCTGTATAACCTCTGTCCGCCTGAGTTCCCTCAACTGTAAAATAGGGGTGATAATAAAAGCACCAACTTGTCTCAGGGTTCCTTTGAGGGTAAAATGAGATATCTGTTAAGGGCTTAGCACAGTGCCTGGCACATATTAGCTGTCTAATCTTTCCTTTCACCATCCTTTCCCTCTCCTTTCTCTCTCACAGTGGCAAATATCTTTGTGGAAAATAAGTCTCCTTATTTCATGCCTCCTTAATGTTCATAATCAAAGAGTCATTGGCCAAAGTCCATTTGTTATTATATTAAAAAAAAACTGACGGATTTTGACGTGGATGGAAGATACCTCATTTGGAAGAGAGCCTTTAAGGTGGTACTTTGCTCTATATTAAGACAATTTTAACAAATATTATCAACAAATAATAAGCAAAGTTGGAACTGGTATTCTTTAGATTGTTTAATCAATTATGACTATGTGGTGGGTAAAGGTACTGCCCACTGTGAAATCTCACTTGTAAAGTCTGTCTATTCCTGTCTTGAGATCTCATCAAGGATGCCTTCAACGTATGCATAGGATTTCCATGAAATGTTGATATTCTCCATGGATTTGAACTCAGGTCTTTGACTCTGTGCCCTCTGGCCCCCTCCCCCTCCCCTGCCAGCTGCATCTTCTCATTAAGCATTATATAAATTGTTCTTATTTTGCATTGCTTTTCTCTCTGCTTTATGAGGCAATGTTACTCGTAATTTTCCCTTGTCCTTTTTCATGAAGTTTTATAAATCAGTTTATATTCTAACCTGGGGTTGCCTTTGGCTGCCATCTCTCTCTACCTGGTAAGTCAGTCAAGAGTTTATTGACTAAGGTTGCTTTTAAGCTCTTTGGGTCTCTTTGTGATGGTAGTTTATGCATAACATCTATTTAAGACTGATTTCCTTCTTTCATCCGTTGCCATTTTTCATTATCAATAACTTGTTTGAATAGCTAGAAATGAGTTGCTTCAATTGCATATCATATATTTTTCTCATTTTTATTCTTTATTCTAGCTTTGTACCAATGTTGATTTTTCCATTAAGGAGTTGATGGTCCAGTTGCACATAGATACCTCATTTAGCAAACATTCTGACCTGAGTAACAAGTTATTTTCTATCTGTGAAAAAATACAGTTTCCTTTTTTATAATCTTACTTGGTGCTTACCATGTTCAGTGGCAACCCATTTTTTCTTCAAAGTATTAATAATGTAGAAACATGAGGTTTTTGTGTAATCCACAATTTGGGGTCACTCGCATTCTTTATTCTTGACCTATGCTTTTCAATCTATTTCTTACCAATCTTTCCTATTCTCACTTTTGTGTTAAAGTCAATATAAAACCATGTTGCTTTCATCTGGAGGGTCTTAGTAAGTTCTCTGTAGAATTTCTTTACTTTTTCACCTTCTGCAACAGATGCTAATACAGAAGCTGCGATTATTTTCTTGGGCTTTTTGCAAATACTTGTCATGAGCCTTGTAATACAAAATGACCCAATGTCCCATGAAATGACGCTTCTGATTACTCTGGGGTGCACAATAAAACCAAATCTGCCACTTTCTTTATTTGCTTCTCTAAGGAAAACCTGAGAGCCACAATTCCATTTAGCTAAAATTTGTTTTTGTTTTCTGGTTTTGTTCATAGTCAGAATTACAAGATTGAAACGATTCAATTCCTTCTGTAGTAACCCATTCACTGAAACAGGACAAAGATCTCACATTCAGAGTCCGAATGGCCAAGCTGCAGTTTACAAAATGGTCTATAATCTACATGAGCCTTAGTATCTTTTGCCTTGTTTTCCTCTATTATAATCTTTGCAGAAGCAGAAGAGGATGGCACAAAACAGGTCCACCTGGATTTGTCTTTGTTTCATGGGTTGCCAAGGCCAAAGATTATCACCAAGCAGCCAGCCTCTTGGGAATGAGTCTCTCCGTACTCCCGAGATTGGACTGTGGACAGCATATCTGTCTGTTGCTAGAACCATACGGAGGTTAGAAAATTGTTACAGGTTTGTATTTTACTTAAATGATAACCATATCATAATATGGTCACTAAGAATAAACAAGAACAAAGAATAGACTAAGAATAAGCCATATATTGCAGAAAACAGGAAAATAAATTTCCATGTTATCACAGAATCATTTCCAGACAAAATGTAAGTATGCACATGCTGGGATAAAATGACAAAGCTAAGAGTTTGGGGACCAAAAGCTAACGAAAACCAAGGCATTTGTCAAATGCCTGATGTGCATAAGGCAAAAGAATGGACAAGTCTGAATACAGGAACAGAGATTACAAACTGGCTGCCATACACAGACCCAAGGACTTGACATTTTTAAAACTGAATTAAGTTGTTGTCTTTGGTTTTTATATCACCTGTACTTCCCAATGGCCCAACTTTCTCATCCTTTATAACAAAGAATTTTTAAATAGAGAAAAAGAAAATCAGTTCAGCAAAACTAGCTAATATACTAAATAAGCCTGATAGTACATAGTCTTCTGGCATGCATTTTCCTCTCTCAACATTCAAATCTCCAGCATTCTGTTTCTTCTGGTTACACTGTGGTAGTTGCTGTATATTGTTTTCCTGTTCTGATTACTTTACATTGCATCTGTACATACCTCTTTATGCTTTTTGGTATTCATCATTCTATTTCTTATAGTACATATGACATTGCTTTTATGTACTACAACTTGTTTGTCCAAGTCACAGTTGTCTATCTTGTTTTCAGTTTCTCACTACTATAAAAAGCATTGCTATAAATATTTCAGCATATTTGGCCAGCAGGTAACATGTATTAAGTGTTTACCTTGTGCCAGGCACTGTGCTAAGATTGGGATACAAGTGCAAGCAAAAAGAAATGATAGTCCCTGTCCTCCAGGACCTTAGTAACAACACAGGAAGGTAACAAAACAGAGAAGTGAAAGGAGGGGTGGGGAAGAGGAGGAAGGTCATCTTGGGGGAGCATGGTAACCAAGGCTAGAGACACACAGGCACAGGCAGGAGGAGAATAAAGCATGTTTGGCCTGAGTCATCCCCAAAATGGAGGCCCCCAGAAAGAAGACAGTGGCGGCAGAAGGGGGCTGGCATGCTGGAGGGAGGGAGGTCCCAGGGGTGAGAAGGCAGTTGAGCCATGGCAATGAAGTCAGGAGAGGGGAGAATGCCATACTGGAGAGGGAACACCCATGTTCTTTAATGGATACCTGCAACACAGAGACAAGACAAAAACCAACCAACCAACCAACCCCTTTCCACTTTTGGGTGAGAGATGAGATGAGTAAGTTCAACACTGCGTACCTACTATGTGCAAAATGCTGTGCTAGGCTCTGGAGGGATAACAGTGGTGACTAAGAAGCTGTCCAGTTCCCACGAGGGGCTTATACTCTAATAGGAATGATAAGGCTTGTACCCAAGTATCTATAACACAAAACAGAACACAACTGTAAATTTTATGAAAGTTCTACAAAGGGAGATCTTTTCTGGCTGAGAGGGAGGAGACAAGCAAGGGAAAGGAAGCCTGTCAGAATACTGTAGTCGTCCAGATATACTTCTAATGAGTGAAAAAATAAAACCTAAATCAAAATAAAATGAAGTCTTACTTTTCCATTTCTATTTCCTCAGAAGACATAAGTTGCTTCAGTGATTTTTTTTTTGTCGTAATAGATTATTAAGCTCTTACTCTGGCTTAGCATTTGAATGCTCATAATCTTAGTGATATGTTGAATAACTGCAGAAGTTGCCTGGGAGTTTTCTCAATCTGGAGAAGATCTCCAGGTTCCAGTCCCCTTCAATTAATAGGTGACCTGCTGACCACATTCAATTAACACGAGAACTGTTTTCTCAAAAAGATTAGGTTATAAACTAAGGAGTTTCCCAGAGCTTTTGGAACCATTCTCAACTAAACTGAGCCATTAAAAGCATGACAACTGAGTGTTCTTGGCTCTCCCTCTCTCTTTCCCAGCTCACACCACCATAAATATTACCAGAACTCTGGGGAGAGAAGACCTGGCACATGATGCTAACATACCATCAGCCCAAACATGGGGCTGGGGGGAGGTGGCTTTCCATGGGGGGCCATGTTACTAGCAGAGGCCAAATGATGGCTCCTCCTACTCCTTTTACATGTAGTTTCAGACCAGTGCTATCACAGATTCAATAGTAACCGTCATAAAACTGGCAGCCATCCTCCATCAGCTTTGTGAGTGTGTAATATTTGCAAAGTGGGGGGTGGGGTGGGATGACTGTGCTGTACACTTCCTGGATATGTAAGAAAAACTCGGCCGTAGATTGCAGACACACCTGGACCCAACTAGGGCAATTTCTCAGTGATCACCACCCATCTGCACAACTCTTCTGGGACACCACCTTCTTTCCCACCAGATGAAGGGCAGGAACTACTGGTGACACACTTACAATAATGCCACCTTTCCTATCAGGTAGGAGTCTTTTGCTCTCACTTTTCTATACATTTTTAGAAGGACCGTGATACCCTCAGGTGAACTGTGTACATAAAAGAAAGTCACTGTCCACCCCAGAATCTGGACCCATCTATGGATCGCCTAGAGCTGAGCTTAGGCCATGAATCAAGATTAGACAGAGCTAGGAGAACTCCAGTCATGTGAGAGTTGGTCCTGGGTCAAAAAGAAGTGGGGGTGGGAGCCTGGCCAAGGGGCCCTGGAGGGGTCCAGGCTGTTCACTCATTGTTTAAATCTGTTGTTTCAGTTGTCCTAGGAACACAAATCCTCTGAGTGTCAGTCCCTCCCCATCCCCAACCACACACAACTTGTGCAACTGAAGCTCCCCACAAAACCAAGTTCATTAAAGCAGCAGCAGCAGCAGCACCAACAACATGAAACCAGAGTGGCTAGCTTAGTAGCAAGGGGGCTTGGTCTGTTCGCTGGCTGTCCAACAAATCTAGGAACGTTTTCCAGAGGCCCAGCAAGTGACGTTTCTCTTGTGAATGTTCTTCGGGGGTCCAGAAGAGCCATCTGCAGAACTGGTGAAGCAAAAGGAGAAAAACAGGAAGAGACCTCACTCTGCTCAGCCCTTATCGACACCAGCTGCTAGTACAACACAATGTACAAAGAGTCATAGTGAGGACAAGATGTGAGGCTCCCAGACCTGGTCAACTGCTTCTTACTGGTCACCTGTGCTGACTAATACTGCAGGAGAAGTTTCCTGCTCTGCACAGAGGAAGAAAAGGCTACTTTTGCATTTAACCCCTCATAACCCAGTACAGAGGGCAAATAACTACCCCACTGAGAAATGCCAACTGAACCATTTAATTCACAGAATCTTAGATCTAGACATCATCTAGTTCTGCTTCCTCCTCTAGATAGGAACGACTCCAACTACCTGATAAACAATTGCAGAGTTTCTATTTGAATATTTCTAGTCACGGGGAGCTTACCACCTACATAAACAACCAATTTCAATTTTGGACTTTCAGCTTTGACTACCAGACAATGCCATTAGTTACTCCTCTATGAAACTCATATGATAAAATGTATAATAATGTTGATTTTGATCTCTGAAAATCAAAACTGTTACATGAAAATAATTGGAATAGAAATGGTTAATCTTCACTAGGAAAGAGAGGCAGCCCAAAGCATGTTCTATTAGGGTGGAAGGGGAGGTAATTTCTCTAACAGACAAAGTATACTCCAAATCTCCAGTGATGCCATAAATATAGGAGAGTCACACCCTTCTCAATACAAATTGATATTGCATATAGGTTATTTTTCTCCCAAGCAATGTGAAAGGAAAAAAAAAGTCCAAATTCACCTTTTGTTGTTTCAAACCTGCAGCCTATTTATAAACAGTTGGCTACATCCTTTCTGAATAGGCACGCCTAAGGAAGCTTTGATGTTCTTTGCACATTTCTTCAAGTTAAAACTAATTACATTAGGGGTAGCAACATCCTGCATCACCTAACTAAGCAAAAGAAAGCCTTTTCCTGGCTAACTTAACCCTTGGCTGTAAGAAATCCAGAAGCAGAAATCACTCTCTGCTTTTGGGGAAATCTATGTGTGCATATATTAGTGCTTGTCAGCTCAAGGTTACACATCTTCAGCTCAGTTTAATATATTGTCACTAAGAACACGATTTACATTTACCTAAAAGTTCCAAAGAAGAATTCATAGCAGGGTGATACCCAGAAGTATGAACCTAGCGTTCATTCAATGGGTCCAAAGTCTCACAAGACACTGAAATTTCCCTCTAGTGATCTTATTTTAGTTAGTGTTGAAAGTCAGAAGAATTTTCCAAATTTCAGGAGGGAATACAGGGGAAAGGTCTGATCAATAATAATACAAAGTCACACCCCCTTTCCCTCATTCATTCTTAGTATCAAGGGTATGGGTGTGGACAGTATAAAAAGCACCAGAATTAGCAGCTCCGGGCTTCCATTCTAGTTGTGTGATTATCTGGGTGACTTTGGGTAAATCATTTAATTTCTTTGGGCTTCAGTTTGCACATCTGTGGAATGGGAATAATACATGACGTAGTTCTTTCAAAGAGTTTTGAGCTTATACCTATTAAAGTGATTTGTAACTATCAAGCATTATATAGCGAAAATGATTACTAAGTGATTTATGCCTAGCCAGATCTACATCTATCAATAAACATTTTTTCCTGCCTTTCAGAATTTCACTTTATTTTTTTTAAATCTTTTTTTTTTTTTTTGGAAGCGGGGAGATGAGATAGGGAAGGAGAAAAGACAAAATTCTCTACTGGATAAAGAAGGCATACTCCAAAGGTAAGGCAGACATCATTTCCACATCAGTGAGGATTTAAGTCCAAAGTTTTAAATAGGTACATAGTGCTGAATACGAGTGACAGAGGGTAGTAGGGGTACAGGGTGAGTTGGCTTAGAGTTGGATAAATCTGGGGTCAAGTCCTGCCTCTGTGCTGACCACAACTTCCTCATCTCTCACGCTTCAGGCAACGCTGCTGAGCTAACTTAGACTGAGAAAATGTTTCCTCAGCTGGGAGGAATACATCCACAGAGAGCCCAAGTCTAAGCCCCATCCATGACCCTGCGGGGCAGAAGATGAAAACTCTTGGCAACAGGTTATCTATCTAAGTAGGGATCTCCCAAGACCTTCAGGCACACTTAGAGATCAAACAGTTCTTCTTGGGACCCTTTACAAACTGCTATAATGTTTATGGGAAACCCCAGTCAAGGTGGCCCCTCCAGTTTCCTTAGCAGAAGTATAGCTGCCCATAAATGCCACTGTTGGCCTGCTGTTCTCCCAAACCAGGAGGCAGGCAAGCCTCGTCTGTGGCTACTGGTGTCTTTTTGACATGCCCTAACACCTTCCTTTTCGCTATACAACCACATTTTTTTCCTTTGGTTGGTCTCTCAATTAGACAACTGTGCAACATAATTAGGGCAGATATTCTTTTACTCTCTGCAACTGTCACTTAGTATAAGTACCAACCCACATGTCATTTTGGAGCTACAAAGCTAAGGCTATCAATACATATGATATTGTTATAGACACAAGGGATTTGCAAAGAGGAGTCCTCCAGCAGCTGGCCTGAGAACTCACCACATTCAAGCAGAGCTATACAAAATTGAAACCTCTTACAATTCATGCCATGGCTCTGGGCCTGTTTCCTCATCTGCAAAATCTCTCTGTGAGCTGAATCCAAAGAAGTAATGTGAATTAACCTTGAAAAATAAAAAGCATTATAGGAATGCAAACATCTTGGTTATTATTAATACGAAAATGAAAAGGTTGTCAGATCTCTACTTTCTTGAAAAGGCATAACTTGGAAACTCATCCCAACAAGCCCATCTGTTGTGATGCTCCAGGCTTTCTAAACTCCTGATGTACAGCTGCTAAGTCATCAAACACATTTAGAAATGAAACCAAATAACTATGGACAAATATTTCAGGTCAAGGATAAAAAGGCTTAAAAGGAACCTCATTAACAAATCAAGTGATGTCTAGAGTGCAGAAATTCCAAGAGTTCTGCTGTAAGTTCTTCATAATAGGAACATTGTTTCAATTATAGCTCATGCCAGCATTTTATCTAATTATTCATGATCCTTGAACTTTCCAAACCATAAAAACAGCAACTTTATTTCTAGACAGGCCATGTCTGGCGGAGAGTAAGGGCAAAAAGGTCCCTGCTTCGTGAGCTCCTCTCAGGGAGTGTGTCTGCTCATTATATAACAAAGCAATTTCAATTTATTGGGAAGTTAAGATGTTTATTAGGTTCAAAAGTATGGACAGCCAATGGGATACAGCCTTAGTATGTTGTTAAAGGTCTTGGGGACTTTCCACCTTCTTAAAATTAGATCTGAGCACAAGTGGGCTTCTTTCTTGTTTTATCTAAGCCTTATTAATAGTGTTGACACTTTCTTTGAGTCTGAGCACAAAGGAAATGAACTTACTTTGAATGCCCCTCATTGGTGAACGTCTAACCAAAATTAGCTCCACGTTTTCTATTAACATTGATGTTTTACACAGTGACAGTGAAATCTGTAGTCTCTGAATTTAAAAAAAAATGAGAATAACTACTTTTTTTCCAGGAGGAAACAACTGAAAAAGCTTCTTATCTCTAAGATTCAGCCATTCAGCAATTTAAAATCATCCACTCAGTCTTAGAACTGGAAAGTACCTTGGAGGAAGGGCACTAAGTCTGACCCTCTGGTTCACATTGTCATTCAGTAGTGTCCAACTCTTCACCACCCTGAGAACCACAGAACACCAATACTGTCCATGGAGTTTTCTTGGCAAAAATACTAGAGTGGTCTGCCATTTCCTTCTCTAGTGGATTAAGGTTCAGGGACTTGCCCAGGGTCACGCAGCTAGTGAGTACCTCTGAATCCAAATCCAAACTCAGGTCTTCCTAACTCCAGGCCCAGCACTCTATCCACTGAGCCATAGGTTCACAGATAATCACAATATCTCCCAATGAAGGAGGTTAAGTAACCTTATCCCAGAGCACACAGGTAATAAACAGCAGAGCTGAGATTTGAATCTGAGTCTTCTGACTCCAAATTCAGTAAGTGTCTCACTGTGTCAGGTTTCATTTACCTCACTCACAGACGTGAAGGAAGAAGAAAGCAGACAAGGCTCCTGAACAGCAGAATCAGCCAACAAGCACTTAGACTCTGTGAGAGGACTGTATTAAGCACTGGGGATACAAAGCAAAATAGGAATGGTCCCTGTCCTTGAAGAGCTAACCTTCTAACGGAGGAGAAAACATGTCCATAAATGAGGATAGAGGGAATGATACAAGATGAACTGCAAGGTAGCATTGGGAGGAGGAAAAGAGCACAACCAGACAACAATGTCTATTACTAAAGCTCGTGTGCTCGCTCATCAAAGAATCCCACCAAGAACCCATTTGCTCTTCTTTTACACACAGTTCTAACATTCTTGGTTATCTAGTTTACAAGCCCATGGGAGGTGAGAAGCAGAAAACTGAAAATGGGTGGAGAGAACAAAAAGTCACGGTGGACAGCACTCATTCTGTGTAAGGGTGAATCATTTCACACCCCTTCAAGAGTCCCAGTAGCCACTGTATTCTTAATCATTTGGCCTTGTTCGAGAGGTTGAATTTGAGATCATCTGTTTAAAAAATAAGGAAACATGTAATGTGTTTCAAAAATGTTTCTAAACAAAATGGCTGAGTTAAAAAAAAAGTTTTGATGTCCACGACAATAAATCTTTGTCTTGTGAGGGTTCTGGTCAGGAGGTAGTTTCTTTTTAAAGGGAAAACTCAAGCACCGAAACCTTGAATTTGGATTTAGAGACCTGAGAGCTCACTCTTTGGCTTCCACTTATGATCCTGGATGGCCTTGAGCAAATCATTTAACCTCTCCTGGGTCTCAGGTTTCTACACCTGTAAAATGGGTGGTTTGAAACTGATGACCTCTAAAGTCCTTTAAGATTCTATAACTTTCTTTTGATCTCAGTTTCTTCATCCTTCAAATAGGGGTGGGTGCTTTTCACCTCTAAATCCTATGAGAACGGTCCCTTCACACTTCCCTGAATAGACTCATGGCATCTCAAATGACAAAGTCCCACCTTTCCCTACCCAGGCTCCCTAGAACTGAGAAACCAGCGAGTCACTTCGGCTAAGAAATCTTTCAAAGACAAGATTCATAGGACACATCTTTCACCAACCCATAGGAGTCACGCATTCAATGCTGTTTCTATAAGCTGTCACTTCAGAGAGAGGAATCTTCATTCCTGTTGAAGTTTAGTGGATTAGGTCCTATGGGAAGAACTATGAAGGTCACTCTTGCAATGCATTTGTTCAAACTTAAAACGAAAAAAGATTTTTAAGGGGTTTATAAAGACTTACTTAATATCCTTCTTGTTGCTGGGCAAGATACTCATGCCCAGTGAGTGGCACTCAAATGTTGACTCCAAAGGAGCAGTAGCAAATCTGAGAGTACTTTCAATGAAAAATAAATGCCAAGAGAAAGTCCCAAAAAGAAGGGAACATATATGTATGTTCTTTTGAAGCTTGTTTTAGAATTTTTGAATTGTCTATATTTTTTGAAGCTTAGTCATTTTAGAAATAAGACAAGTCTTTCTTAGTAAAGTGACTACTGTTTTTCAGTAGCAAGTCATGTCAGCAGTTTAAGATTATTCCTATAACTGCCAAATTGCAAGAAGTGACCTTGTAGGCGACTCAGGACATCTTGTTGTATGTGTGTGAGGAGGCTAGAAAGTATAAATGCGAAAGTTTTCCTTTTTTCAAACTCGAACTTCCTCTTAAAAAAGAAAAGGGAAAGTCCAGGCAGCTTTGCCATTTGGGAGTTTACCGACAATCCATGCATTCTCTTCTGTCTTGGGTCACCTTTGGTTATTTCATTAGCACTTTCTCCACGGGAGACAGTGGCCAGTCAAATGAGTCTTACTTGTCTTCAAAGTTAGTCAATGATGTGGTGGGAGGGGAAAGGGAGTTTGCTGGGTATAATAGATTATCTAAGATTTATTTTAGATATTTTCCTTCATAACAACTATGTGTGTATACATATGTGTGTATGTATCTATATGTATATATGTCTAGATAGAGAGCATACAGAACTGTGGGGATTTGCTGTATCTGAATTAAGCCCATGCAGGGTTGACTAGACAATCACAAAGCAGTTTTTCATAATCAAATTAAGTATTCTACTGCAATTTTTGCAAGGGATCCCATGTCTACCTCTCTAAAACACAGAAAGCAAGTTCAAATGCTCTTAGCAGCAGTAACCCCCATCAGCCCATTTCCCTTATTTTAGGATCTAGCTTCAATATAGAGGGTTTCACTACTTGGCTCTTCCCAAGTAGTACAGGGAAAATGAGAGTGGTTTGTATCTCACACGCTGCTCAGGTAGCGTTGGGTAACAATGGTGGGTTAGGACAAACTCTAGAAAAGCATTCAAGGTACAAGAGCTTGAACGTGGGCTTCTTTTTGCCGAGTTCAGGCATAACTTCTTCATTTCACTGAGTCCATTGTTGCCCCACAGGAGGCTCTAGGCTGCCTTGAAAACCAACCACCGGTCCTGAATTGTCAGGAGCGCATTCTCAGCTACTGGTGATAAACCAAATAAACTCAGTCAGACTACTTAAGTCTAGTTCCCAGAAATAACTCCAGACTCAAACTCCTAAATCCTCTTCTGGAGATCGCACTGGGAGCTTGTCAGAGAGTCCAAACTTTACAAAATAAGTGCTTCAGTCAACAGCAGGATTTCCACAACACTTTTCCGGGCTGGAAATCCTGATGTTTAGGAGACTCCCCCTTCACCCAGATCTCCATTTGCGGGGAGGGAAGACGAAAGGAATACTTGCATTTTAAGCGCCTACTAGGTGCCTGGTCCTGTGCTAAGCGCTTTATTAATGTCATCTCATTTGATTCGGGCCCCATTACACACAGGCACTGCCTAAGCTCTCATCCTTTCGGCTTCTGCTATCTTAGAAAACAAGCTTCGGCTTTAAAGTTTCTTCGTCTTTGGAAAGAGTTAACTTGAGATTCTTACAAATGAAGTGTTTCTCGAGGTCTTATACCCTTTTGCTACTGAAAACGACCACCTCTAACCCACCCTTTTCCATATCTTTCAGGGTACACCAGGTGATCTCAAAGTGCTTAAATCAAGGCTGCCTGTTCTCCCCTTTCTCGTCCATTCCCCTCACTGCTCTCCCATCCCTGCATAAAATACAGGCGGCTGCAGCTGCCGCGGGAGCCTCCTCCACCTGGCAAATCCGGCACTCTAACTGGGCACCGCAAGCCTACAGAAAAAGAGGCAAGTTGGAGAGCCAGTCCCAGCCGGGAGCTCATACTCACAGCTGATTGATGGCGTTCTGGGAGATGACCGCGTTGGCGGAGAAGTAGGGGATCATGTCGGGGCCAGCAAGGCTGCAGGTGGGGTGGGGGGCCGCCTTCCTTTCTGCTGCTCCCGTGCTCGGTCATGGGGTGGGCTCCTAGAAGGGAGCCCGGCTGGGGCGCACGCGAGGCGGATAGCGAGAAGCAGTCAGTCGGTCCTTGCTTCCGTCCAGCCCAACCCAGCTTAGCCCGCAG
Source organism: Bettongia penicillata ogilbyi (assembly GCA_023548195.1). NCBI lineage: Eukaryota > Metazoa > Chordata > Mammalia > Diprotodontia > Potoroidae > Bettongia > Bettongia penicillata. The sequence goes on along the minus strand of JAJHZJ010000573.1, from coordinate 827,950 downwards.
CTAGTAGCGCCCGAGTTCCAGTGATGCCAGATGTGCAGGCAGCGGCAACTTGGCCGGGGTTTGGGGCCCCAGCGTAGGCTCCCGCTGCCGAGCAGTTTGCTTTGCTTTGCCTGTGTCCTGGAGGTTGGCTGGGGCCAGGCTCAGCTCTGGAGCTCCCCCTCTCGCGGGCCCACAGGCCGCCTGTCTGTCCGGGGCGGGACGCAGTGCGCAGAGGCAGCTCGGGGGACAAAGTAAGGACGGCCCACCCTGGGGGCCCCGCCCTGGCAGCGGGACTCGGGGCGGGGGACGGGACGGAGAGGCCGAAGCTAAGCTGCTGGCAGCCTGCCTGCCCAGGGGCACCAGGCCCCCTTAGGGTGGCTGAGTCGTCCCCTGCCTGCACCGGACCATCGCTGGCACAGGACCCCTAGACGGGCAGCGGAGGCCACTTGGGCTTGCCAAGCCTAGGAGAAGATCGGTCGGGTTCCGAAGTGAAAGCGTGTGTGCGCCCAACCGTGGAAGGCGCATTTTACCGAAAGGAATGTTTTATGAAAACGGTTGTACCTCCTCCAGTCACTTAAATATGTATCTTGTACAGTAATGCAACACCCAATCTCATTTTCTCAATTGCCTGAAAGATTCAAAGTCACTGTTTTTGAGACTCTATTATAATTTGGGCTTAAAATCGACATTGAATGGCTGGCCTGCTTCACCCATTCGGTGTTTATTCTCCTTCAGAAATGCCAAGTACAGGTGATTTGGGATCCTTCTAATACTGTTGCTTAGTTGTCTGCCCTCAGTTTTCTAAGAGGACCGTGACATCAGAAAGGTGACGCCGTGCATGACTTGCCCCTTCTTTCTTCTGACTCAACTGATAATCTAAATTTTAGGCAAGTGTTTGCCCCATGGGTGTTTATTTGACTTAAAAAACACAGAAACAATAAGGTTGCCACATTAACTTCAAAAACACTGGCCACAGACCTAGTCTGTTAGAATGAGAAAAAACTGCCCTAAAATTGTTCCACAAATAAAAATCACTTTAAAAACAGCATGTGCCAGAGTCCAGACAGGAACCTATTCTCTGGTTGATTTATTTGTTGGATCCACTTCCCTCTAAAGTTACCAATTGTAAAGTAATGCCAATGGGGATGATGCAGAAACTCAAAATGGAGTGATTCATTTGACTTAGTCAATCCCAATTAGCTATCTCATAAAACTCAAAACTAGTTATAGGATCTAAAGAGTACTGACTATGCTAGATTGTTCCCTAGAGAAGATTTGTGTGTTATCTGGAGGTTCTCTTTTAGGGGTTAATTAGAGGGACAAGAATCAGACAAAGGGGCGGGATCTTAAAACAGCCCTTAGCCCATCCCCATTATTTGTTCATCTCTAGGAAGTGTGGCCACTTGTAATATTTATTCAGGCTGTGTCAGCAGGCACCCAAATGGCAATGGAAGAAAAAAAAATCTGCTGATACACCCTGAAATCAATTGCTTAAAATATCTGCCCAACTTGCCAGTTTGAAAGCTCTTCCAACTTGCAATTTATTACAATCTCCCACAGTGTTCCAAAGAAGCACCATGCCTATTTTAAATGGTGTTATTAAGGTGAATACAGCTCCCTTTGTGCAGAGCTGGGAGTTTATTGAAGACAACCTGAAACTATGTTGTTCAGGGTAGATGATGGCAGAGTAATCATCTCTAGCTATCTGAAAGGAAGTCTTCAGGCTTTGTGTACTACTCAATACTGTACAGAATTAAGACCTTTTGAATCTAAAAAAATGACTGCTATAATTTCATAAATTTGTCTACTTGTCTTTTACACAGAGATTCCTAAAATGATACTCAGAAGTTCCTGGCCCTTTGTTTCCCCTTGAAAGATCTCTGGCAGTGCCAATTCAGTAGAGCCAGCCAACTTTAATGCTCCTATCCAGGTCTTTTCATACACTCCTGGAAGTTAAAATTTTTTTGGTGAGATTGTGAAAGTGTTAGTGCACCTCTCCAGGCTTTAGGTCTTTTTTTTTTTTCTTTAAATAAGAGGATGTTAAGTCCTCTTTGCAAACTTGAATACTTTCAAGAAAGTTTTTTTTCCACTACTATCCATTTAAAAAACTGAACAAAATACCCTTTCTTTTTACAAGTTGCTGGGTGTCAAAATGTCAATCAATTGGGTTTCAGCTCAATTTAATCCTTTACTTTCAATTGCCAGGAAACAAGGCTGTAAGGAGGCAAGCTCTCTATCCCCGAGAACCTTAGGAATTCCTGAATTACTTCAAATTAGATTGAGCAGCATGAAGTGAACTAAGCCCGTTTTCCACTCCACATGGAGTCATAAATGGTCTTGCCAAACCAAATCTGCACATTTTTCTTCAACTAAGCTAGAAGCTAGATTTGATACAAGTTCAGCCTTATCTTTTTTCCATCTTTTCAAGTGTCAGGAATGGGATTTTTTTTCCAGGAAGTGTTAATAAATCTCTTCAAAGGATGAGACTCAGTCATAAATGCAGTTGGCACTCATGGTGGAACCCAGAACTCATCCTAGATGAGAACTGTAGGGGTGGAAGCAATATCAGCAGTGATAAATGACCAGATGGGCACATTATCACTCTAATATCTCCAATAGCATTATATGTAACTAGGCATTAGTATTCTTTTTTAAAGTAGTAAATGTTCCTGGATTCCATCTAAGTCATAGAATTCTAGAGATGAAAAGGGGCTTATAAATCAGTTCAGCCAACCCTCTCATTTCATAGCTGTGGCACAGAAAAGTTAAAGGATTGGCTTGCAACCACACAGTCAAATTCATGGCAAAGCTGAGACTAGAAATCAGTTCTCATGACTTTCAATCCAGTATCTTACCCGTGAAAGTTGAGGCATATTTTTCAGACCCTGTGACTCCTTCCATGTGTCCAAAGGTAACACCACTAATCTATGTATTATTGGAGATTATACTCAATCTAAACTCTGATGAACTCAGTCTTTATTCCTTCTTAGGAGAGTACTGTAATGATTAAAGGAGAACATGGGAAATTCTGGAGGCAGATCAAGATACTAACTTTGCTACTATGAAAAACTGAAGCCAAAGAGATAGATAACCTTTAGCTTGAATGCCTTTTCTTGGCCAGTAAGGTAAAAGTAAGTTATTTTGTGAATATAATTTGTTTTATGACCCTGCGTCCTCTTTTCTTTTCCATCTATACCATTTCACTAGGAGATCTCATCAGCTCCCATTGATTCAATTATCAAATCTACACATCTATCCCTAACCTCCAGCATCAGCACCTCCAACTGCCTATTGGATATCCAGAAAGAATGTCCTGTAGATATCTTATATTCAACATTCTGAAAACAGAACTCAATATCTTTCCCTGCTGCCTAAGGTTCCTCTTATTATTGAGTCATCTAGGCTTGAAATCTAGGGGTCATGCATGCTCTCCTCCCATCTTCTGCCAAGGCCTGTTGATTTTGTACTCTGAAGAGCTATCGCATATTCCCCATTCTCTGCTCTGATATTGTCCCCAAGCCCTCATTATTTCCCGAAATAGTCTGATGTTGGGTCTTCTTGCCTCAAGTCTTCCCCACCCCAGTCCATCATCCCCCATTCAGGAAGTGATTCTCCCAAAGTACAGGTCTTACCATGTCACCCTACCCCCAACTCAGTCAACTCCAGTGGCTCCCTATCACCTCCAGAATCAAGTATAAAATAAAACCCTTCATAACTATGCCTTCCCTTCCAGTGCTTTTACTCTTTACACCTCACTCTGTACTATGGACCAGTAACACTGGCCTTCTTGCCATTTCTTGAACAATACAATCTCCTGACTCTGGGCATTTTCACTGACTGCCTCCCATGACTGAAATGATCTCTCTTCTTATCTCTGCCTCCCAGCTTCCTTCAAGTCCTAGTTAAAATCCCATCTTCTATGGGAAGGTTTTTCCAATTCTCCTTTTAATGCTAAGTGCTTTCCCTTTGTTGATTATTTTCTATTTATGTCAGTCTCCTGATAGCAGGGACTGTCTTTTGCTTTAAAAAAACACTTTTTTTTTTAAAATCCCTGTCAATGAGCACAGTATAAGGCACATAGTAGTCATTTAATAAATGTTTTCAGGCAGCCCGGTGGTGCAGTGGATAGAGTGTTAGGCCTAGAGTCAGGAAGACCTGAGTTCAAATCTGGCCTCAGATATTTACTAGCTTACAGGGCAAGTTATTTGATGCTGTTTGCCTCAGTTTCCTCACCTGTCAAATGAACTGGGGAAGGAAATGGCAACCCATTCCAGTATCTTTTCCCAGAACACCCCAAATGGGGTCATGAAGCATCAGATACAACTGAACAACACCAATAAATGTTTCCTGACTGGATGACTGACTTTCCCCTGCCTGGGTTTGTTTCCTCATCCATAAAATGAGTAGGTTTTACAAGATTCTTTTAAAAAATCCTTCCCAATTCAAACATTCCATGAATCTATGAGTCCTGTTTATGTGTCAGAGATAAAGAAAAAACAGATGCTTGTAGCCTGAATGCAATTTTAAAAGTTTAGCAACAGGGGATGATGTCTACTTGAAAGGTTTACGAGGGTAGCAGGATACTAAACGTGAGATAATTATTGGTAATAGTGAAGTACGAGAGCACAGATAGTTGAATAATTAAGCCCAGATAATTCTGGACTTTTTTTTTGCTTTTTGTTTTAAATATTTCTTTTTCTGAAGCTTTTGTTACTGCTATTAAGAGGAAGCAGGAGTGACTGAATTACTTATTCTCTGCTCCTTGCCCTTTCCCATGAATCTGGACAAGGTGTTAATCAGTAAAAAAAAATGCTGAAAAGGTAGGAAGGAGCGGGGTGTATCAGCACAGGGGGTTGGATTGCCCACAAACTGGACATTAAACTGCTAAACAATAAAGGACTGGTTATAACTGTTTTACATCCCTTCTGAGAACTTGAAAAAGTTACAGTTGCCATAGAAACACACATAATTCATCACATGAACTGCCATTTCATCCAAATGGGGCTTCACAAAGGCATCTTTCTCTTATTAATTTCTGATCTGAGACAATGAGAAGCATAAAAGAGAAGCTCACTGGCTCACCTTTGCTGGCCACTGTTCTTGCATGCCACAATCTACAGCCTCTACTGAATATCGAAAGCATTCTAAATAACAATAGCACTGCCTTAATCAAATGCTGTGAGGTGGTTGGGTTTTTTTCCATGTTTTTTTTTAAAAAAAAAAAAAGACAAAGAAATGAGATACCCCAGTCAGAGAGAACTTATTTTGTTCTCCTTGACGCGACTTCTCTCACTCTAAGATGCAGCACTAGAGAAATGATTTGTAAGTTAATCATTCTGAATTTTCAGAGTTCAAAGACATTTGTTGTACTAGAAGTAGACTAGTTCTGCTTCTATTAGTTATGGTATATGACTTTAGGCAGACCATGGTGCCTCTCTGGCATTCATGTGTAAAGTGTGGGATTCAACTGAATCAGATAATCTTTAAGGTGACTTTTGGTTTGTATTTTGTGATTAATGATTCTAAAAGAGAAAAGCAACTGAGAGAATAATAAGCCAACAGAGTTTCAGAGAATGAAGCAACATTTTGTCTCCCATTAATCTATGAAACACAAAGATAAAACTTGAACCTTAAGTGAATTATCTTAAAAGCTGTTGCTCTGAAAGGTAACTACTCTCCATCAATGTCACAAAGGCACTTTTCATACAATGCAACCAAACCAAATGTAGTGATTCATTACAAACAATGGCCCTTAAAGCAATCAAGCTTTACAATCACCACGTAGCCAACAGTTTTCCAAAGGAATTAATTCTGAAAAAAGAAAACTTGACAGTGCATTTTAATATTCTGACCTAATAACGTAGCAAAGAGGTCTCAGAGAGCTCTTTACATAACAAAAGTAATAAGGAATATTGAGCAGATCTGAATATTATCACCTTGATAAGTAATCTCCTAAGCATTCATCTATCTACTGGTCTTACCACCATGTTTCTTCCTAAAAGCACTGTAGGAAGAGACACTGAAAAACTGCTTTCTTCAGGTTACAAAAGCCTTGCCCTCTATTGTTTAGCAAAAATAATAGGCATTTATAGATCACTTTTCACATTCAATACACCTTACAAAACATGAACAATTTAATCCCCAGGACATTATGAAGAATTTAGTACTTTTATCTCCCTAGGGAGTCTTCCTGTCTCGGCCTCTTCCATTCCCTGGTGAGACTCAATGCTTACAGTTTCCTGCATTCTTGTTCTTGGAGTTGCCCATGCTCAATTTTAGGGTTATTCATTTACAACTGGAGAGGGCTTTAGCGGTCATCTAGTCCAGTTCCATCATAGCAAGGAAACTGAGGCTCACAGAGGTAACCTGTCCAAAGTCCTACCAGTGGCAAGTGGCCAAGTCAAGATTCGAACCATGTCGTAGAACTTCAAAAGCAGCAACCCACCTTGCGCCTTCCCACCATACCCTGATATATGTCACTGACTACCACATGCTCTAAAATGGGATCTAGTGCCTCATACTAGGAGGTTCAGGGCAAGTCCCTAATCCCTGGTGGAGTATTACCTAATGTTTTCTAAACACACTGATGAATCCTGGGACGTAGGAAAGGCTGCTGGGAGTTTTAGACCTCTTGTTTAGGGTTTACAAGCTCAAGGGAGCCTAATATAGTGACAGAGATTGGGCAACCAAGGGTAATTCCCAAGAGATATATAGGAACCAAGGAAGTAGGATAAGGCAAATACGTCTATTCAATGCATACTCATGAGTAGAAACAGTTCAGGTGAAAGAATCAAGAAAACCAGGACCTGCCAGGCACACAGGACAGTGACACCGAAGACTTGGCAATGCAGGGGACCTGCAAGGGGCTAAAACAGGAACAGGGCAGGTCCCTCTTTCCTAGGACTTTTTGTCAGGGGGTTAGGCATGGCTAGAGCCTGATAGCAAATCAGCCCTGTGGAGGAAGGGCTAGAGCTTGGACCAGAGGGTGCACAGGCTCAGGCTCTGATATGATCAATAATCGAGTCAAAAGGCTAAGCCATTACGACTGCAAAGCAAATTACCCCAAAGTATGTGGGCCAAGATTGCTACATCTCCACAGTGGAACTGAACCTAACATTTTTTCATAATCTAACATTTTCTCGTAATTTATCCATCTTTTTTGTTGGTTATTTCCAATTTCTCCTGCCCATAGCTTGTTTGTACATAGTTGTATGCCTGTTGTCTCCCCAGTAGACCGGGAGTCCCTAGAGAACAAGGACTGCCTTTTACCTTTCTTTGTACATGCAGTGCCTGGCACACAGTAAGTGCTTAATAAATGCTTACTGTCCAACAGATATTGCAGTTCTTCATACTTTTGTAAATCTTTGTAATCTTACTTTTTAAAAATATTCCTATCAAGTTCTCAACAAAGTCCTCTCTGTCTTCAAAATATCTTGTTCCTTCTATGTTTATAGGTCATCTTTACAGTAGGATCACAGGTGAAAGGGATCTTGGTGGTAGTCCGATTCAAACCTTCACCGCCACCCCCCAGGTCCCACCTTTTTGTAAAATGGATGTTGAAACTGAGGCCCAGAGAGGTAAAGGGACTTGTCTAAGCCTGGAAAGGTGACAGCCAGAATGGGAGCCAAGATCTTTTGACTTCCCACTACAATGGGAATCCAACTCCAGAAGGCCTAGGAACAGGAGGTGGTGGATAAAAGCTCACTGCATTGAACTGAGTTTTGCTCTGATCAAGCCTGAACCCAGCCTGTCCTCCCTGCATACTCTGCTCACACCCAAGAGTGCTTCTCCACACCTGGGTGGGAATGCCTTTTTCTCTCTCTCTCTGGTTAGACACATATATTATGGCCCAGCTCAGATTCCACCTCCCATCCAAGCCTCTCATGATCTGGCTTTACATTAAGCTTTCATCCCTCCAACTCTCTGGGGAGGAAGACACAAAGAAAAAAACTATGCACTTGTACAAAGTAGGCGTTAAAGTATGCTTGGTGACTAGCTACACTCGATCAACATTCATTAAATGCTCACTCTATTTATGGTCCTATGCTGAACAGCTCGGGTACAAGGACAACAATGAAACAAGAAAGCCTCTACAAAGGAGAAGTCCAAAGTACTATGAGAAATCTGAGTTGGGAGAGATCACTTTCAACTGGAGTGACTAGGAGAGGTTTCACAGAAGGTGTGGAATAGGAATTAGGTCTTTAAGTGGGAAAAGGAAGAAAAGTATCTGCCAGACCTGGATTACAGGCCTAGAGGCAGGAGAAGGGACCCCAGAGGCTGTCTACTACAATCATTTCATTTTACAGATGAGGAAACTGAGGACCTGGATGGTTAATAGATCCAGAACTGGAAAGGACCAGATGAAGAAACTGAGGCCTACATAAATTAAGTGACTTGTCCAAGGTCACAAAGAGGATAAGCAGCTGAGTTGTGATTCCAATATAGGGAGAGAAAGAGAAGGTAAGAGATAAGATCAGATGGTATGAGGGAGTGGAGGACCTTGAATTCCAGGTAAAGGACTTATTTTTTATTCAGGAGTTAATGGACAGAGAATAAAGGATTTTTTTGGGGGGAGGGGGAGGCAAACAGGATTAAATGATTTGCCCAGGGTCACACAGCTAGTGTCTGAGGCTGACAAGAACAAAGGGTTTTGAGAAAAGAGAGTGACATGAACAGAGCAGTGCCATTAATAAGACTCTATGCACAAGAGTGTGAGGATGGATTAGAGAGAAAACAAGACAAAGCAGAAAGATGTTAGGAGGAGAAGAAAGGATTGGGCTATGAACCAAGGTGACTGTAGCGGAAGTAGAAAGGACAGGACAGATTCCCTATGAAGACACCAAAGTGCTTTTCCTAAAGCAAAGATTTGAACCAAGCGTGGGGAACCTGTGGCCTTGAGGCTACATGTGGCCTTCTAGATCCTTGAATGCAGCCTTCTGACTTGAATCCAAGTTTTGCCAAACCAATCACTTTAAGGGGATTTGTTTTGTGAAGTTTGATTCAGTCAAAGGGCCACACTTGTAGCCTTGAGGCTGAACTCTGAACCTTACCCCCAACACGCCCTGTTATCCTAAGATCCAACAGAAACTCCTCTGTCTGGCAGCTAAAGCTTTTTACAATCTGGCACCATCTTACCTTTTATTACACATTGCTGCCCACGGTTTAGTCTCCAAGGTACAGGAGGTATCCAAAGGAGCCTTCTCGATGTTCCTCATACCCAATACTCAAACTACGTGCAAAGCATCACGCTATGTTCTGGAGGTACAAACAAGAAGACAGTCCAGGTGCTTAAGGAGTCCGGGGTTTCTACTTCCTCACTGGCTAGTCACTTTGCTTGGAATGCACTCCCTCCTCACATGGGCTTCCTTCAAGACTTCACTTCTGCATGACGACTTTCTGGGTGGCCTTCACCACTGAACTAGCCAGTACCTGCCTTGTATGTATACTTCATATACCCCTATACCCCTGTGTATGTGCATGTTGCTTTCCCATTAGAATGTAAGTCTACTGAGGGTAGGCACTCTCGTTTTTGTCTTTGTATTACACAGTAGGAGCTTAATAAAGGCCTGTGGATTGACTAATAAAAATATATTATCAAGGAAGAATGGACATGTGTGGATGGCAGCTGATTAGGGTGTGAATGTTGGCATCTTGCCCCTAACTCTTGGTCCTTTGCTGTTCCCCTACTCCTCCCAGCTGAGCTGGGAACCTTGATGCCTTTACCTCCCCCTGCTCTTTCACTGGCTAGAGTGATACAGTCTACCATGCTCAGGGCCTGAATAAGGGGCTCAGTTGTGCTTCCAACACTGTACCTCCACCATTATTTGTTCAATGAACAAATGAATGAATGGTGACAAGGCTTTCATGTGACACTATTCCAGGGGATATTGTTCTTCTCTCATATCCTATGCTTTATAAGTCTGAGGGGGCCGATTACTCTTGGAGCCTGGTAAAATCAAAACCATGTGTATCCCCTTGCTTTCCCAAGTTGATCAACTCTCACCTCTGGACTCTTGTTCAACGCTGTCCCTAGCAGAGGATACAGTAGCAAGACTGGAGCATGGCCCAGATGGTAAGGCTGTTTCTCCTTTCCTAACCCTCCTCCCCCCTCCCCAGTCTGCCCTAGACTCTCTGGAACCAAAAGTTCAAATTGTGGCAGGATTGATTCAGCCCTTACTAAGGCAACTTAGTTCCATGCATTTGTCCAAAATGGTCAAATTTCCAGGTCCTGGCTGAGCCATGATGCCTTTATCTCTCCAACTTTCAGTGGATCAACTTCCACGGATGTATTTCACTTTTATATCTTTCCTTCCCAACACTGGAAGAGCCAGGATTAGTGCACATATCCCAGAGATAGGACATTAACGTCTAACATCTTCACCAAGTACTGGGCAAGAAACCTAAATTCATGATTAGAGGAGGTTTTTTCTTTTTGGACTAAGAAATAAATAATTTTCAAAAGTGAGAATTCCTCAACCCTAGTATAAAGGGAGCAACTGGTATCTCTCTCTAGCTATCCTATTAACTAACTGAAGTTTAAAGAGCTAACACACTTCTATTACTTTATAACAATAATAATGCTACTATACTACTTTCATAGAACACTTTATAATTCATGAAATGCTTTCACAAAAAATTACCTCATTTGGTCCTCAATGCAATGTTAAATAGGTAAGAGAAAATACTCCCATTTTACAGGTGAGGAAATTGAGAATTACAGTAAATGACAGAGACCAAACTTGGACCCAGGTGGCACAGTGGCTACAGGGTGGGACCTGAGTCAGGTAAAGCAAGCAACCCTGGGTAAATCACTTAACCTCCACCTTCCTGTTTCTTAGAGCTGCTGTAAGGATAGAATGAGAAAATAAATTTAAAAGCATTTTGCAAACTGAAAAAGTACTACACAAATGTTAGCTCTTATTACTTTTTTCTGATTCTAAGTCTAATGGTTTTTCCACTATGCCCACTGTCTTATTTTTTATAAGAAGATTTTGTTACCAGATGAACATAAAAGATTTTCAAAAGAAAATTCTGTACTGACCTAATTGCATTACAATGAATCCAAGGTAATGAACTGGTTGGTTTCTAAGAAATGTATTTGTAACAACATTGTCAGAAATGTCATTCTTGGTTTACAGGACCCAATATAGCCATGGTACTGAAATCAGAAGGGCAGCACACAACACTTGGTATCTTGCACACAACACTTCCCATCCTCTCCCCCTCAGGAGGATCTCTTCTCTGAGGTGCTTATCCTGCTCAGTGGTTGGACAGTTCTGGTGGGATTTCCAGGCAAGGGCAGTTGGGAAGTCTGATGGAGGGAAAAGGATCATTGAAGAACTGCATCTGGATGAGCAGGCCAGAAGAATGGCCAAAGAGCTGACCTCCATCCAGGGCCAATTTCCCTTCTCCTTTCCAGGGGCCTAATGCATGCACTCAGGCACTTTTCTATTTTCTTTGAAGGGGCATGGGGTACAGAAACCAGACATGGGATTTCACAACAACTGACTCAGTTCCCTATGTTTATCATATGCCAGGACCTGTGCTAAGCACTTTACAAATATTATATCATTTGTTTGTTTGAGAGATATGTGTTATTATTATCAGCCTTATTTTACACATAAGAGAACTGAGGTAAAAAGAGGTTAGATGACTTGCTCGGGGATCCCATAGCTAGTAAGTATCTGAAGTGAGATTTGAATATGCATCTTTCTAACTCCAAGCCCAATGTTCTATCCACTGTACTACCTAGCTAGGTATAGGAAATATCCCATGAGGAAACCCTTTTCTACCAAAACAGGTCAACAAATGCTCTGCAACTTAAAGTGATAAGAGAATTCATTAGAACAATTAAGTGACTTGTTCAGGTCATTCAGTCATTATGAATTTGCAGTGGGCAGGTCTTGAACTCAGTTCTTGACTCCAAGGGCAGCTCTCTAACTATTAAGCCACACTGTCTTCACTCAGGTACTTTCCTTTTCTTTCTCTTTTTTATTTAAAAAATATATATATATATTTTTACCATTCTATCACAAGAAAAATTTGAGTTCCAAATTCTCTCCCTCTCACTAGCCCCTCCCCCACCCATGGACAAGGCAAACAATATGATGCCCATTATACATGTGAAGTCACACAAAACATATTTCCACATTAGTCATGTTGCCAAAAAAAGGGAAAAATAAAGAGATGAAAACAATATGCTTTCATCCTCATTCATTCTTAGATCTTTCTCTGGAGATGGAGAATATTTTTTTCATCAGTCCTTTGTAATTGTCTTAGATTATTATCTTAGAGTAGCTAAGTCTTTCACAGTTGATCATTATACAATACTGCTATTACTGTGTATGGTGGTCTCCTAGTTCTGCTCACTTCACTTTGCATCAGTTTATATAGGTCTTCTCAGGTTTTTCTGAAGCCATTCTCCTCATCATTTTTTTTTTTTAGTACAATAGTATTCCATTATAACTGTATACTACAATTTGTTCTCCAATTTATGGGCATCCCTTCAATTTCCAATTCTTCGCCACCACACAAAGAAGTAGCAAATATTTTGATGATGACTGCTTTGTTATCGAGTTGTTTCAGTCATGTCCGACTCTTTATGACCCGATTTAGGGTTTGCCATTTCCTTCTCTAGCTCTTTTGATAGATGAAGAAACTGAGGCAAACAGGGTTAAGTGACTTGCTCAAGGGGTCACATAGCAATTATCTGGAGTGGAATTTGAACTCAGGTCTTCCTGACTCCTGGCTAGGTGCTTTATCCACTGTGCCATTTAGTTGCTATCCTTGCCTTTTTTTAAGCTTCAGCTGAAGCATAATAGATGCTGCTCTACTCCCTTATTTTAACTCTGTGTGTGTCTTTCGGTTTCAGGTATGTTTCTCATAAACAACATATTATTAGATTCTTGTTTCTAATCCATTCTGTTATCTGGTTCCATTTTATGGATTGGTTCTCCCCATTCATATTTACAGTTATGATTATTCACTGTGTATTTCCCGCAACCCAATTTTCCTCTGTTTATCTTTCTCTCTTTTTATCTTATCCCTCCTCTAAAGTCTGTTTTGCTTCTGACCAGTACCTCCCTTAATCCATTCTCCCTTTTGCATTCTCCCCTCACCTTTGTCTTTTCCCCTTCCCCAACTACTTTCCTGTTGGGTAAGATAGATTTCTATGGCCAACTGAGTGTGTATGTACATTCATATATTCTTCCCTCTTTTAAGGTTCAAGCACTGCCTACCCCCACTCTCCTCTTTCCCCTCCCCTGTAAAAGCTCTTCCTTGTAAACCTCTTTTATCTGAGATAATTTTCCCCATTCTACCTCCTCCTTCCCTCTTTGTCCGGTGTATCCCTCTTTCTCATCCCTTAGTTTTATTTTTTTAGATCATCCCAATATAACTGACTCATACTCACACCTTCTGTTTATGCAGATTCTTCCTAATTCGCCAAATAATGATAAAGTTCTTAGGAGCACCATGTATCATTTTCCCGTACAGAAATGTAAACAGTTTAACCTTATTGAGTCTCTTATGACTTCTTTTCATGTTTATTGGGTACTTATCTGAAGGTTTCACCTCTCCTCAGAAAAAAGGAATATCTGACATATAAGACTACTCATTGTTGATAATTCGTCAAAGCTAGATCAGGGGCCATCTGCAGTCATCCTGATCTCTATCTGGTCAGTGGACCCAGATGGCTCTGGAGGAGAGAGTGAGGCTGGTGGCCCTGCACAGCCCTGCCTCACTTCAGTCCAATTCACGTGCAGGTCATGGCATCATCTTCCTGATGTCATGGTCCTCTCTCACAACAAAGGACAAATAACAACAAAGCAAGACTGATGAAGTGTAAAGATCATTCACCGGGACACGGGATAATCACACTAGAGAGAACTTTTAATGAAGAGTTTGGTGTAAGGTGGTTTTCCCACACATTACGAATTCCCTTTTCCATTTCTGCATTTAATTCTTATTCTTGCCTCCCTCTCTGTGAGTTGATTCTCAAGTTGGTACAGGGGTAGTAAATACAGCAAAAATTTAACACTATTAATAAACAAAGCCTTCTTATAGAAGGTAGGATTTTAGCTCAGATCTGAAGGAGCCAGGAGGTAGAGATGAGGACGAAGAGAATTCCAGGCCTGGAGGAGGGGTAGCCAGTGAAGATGTCAAGAGCGACTGATAAAAGGAATATCCAGAAGGTTAGTGTCACTGGACTTAAGAGTGCAGGGGCTGTGTGTGGGGGTATAAGATGTAAGAAGCCTGGAAGGATAGGAGGGGACCAAATTATGAAGAGCTTTGAAGGCCAGAGAATTACATTTGACCCTGGAGGTAGCAGGGAGTCATGAAATTTTATTGAATGGGGAATGACATTGTCAGCCTGAGTTTTTGGAAGATCACTTTGGCAGCAGAGTGGAGGACAGACTTGAGTGGAGAGAGATTTATGGCAGGGAGACTATTATAACAGTACAAATGGAAAGTGATGAGGGCCTGTACCAGTGTCAAGTAGAGAAGGGGGAGTGTAGGAAAGATGTTAAGGTAAATTTAAAAGGCCTTAGCAACACATTAGGGAAAGGGCTGGAAGGGTGAGAGTGAAGAATCAGGGATGATACCTATGTTTCAAGTCTCGGTAACTGGGAGGACTGTTGTGCCCTAGATAACTGTGGGGAAATGCAGTCGGGGAGAGAATTTGAGAAAAAAGATAAAGAGTTCCAATATTCGACAAAACCTGTTGGGAAAACTGTCTGGTAGAAACTAGATATCTATCAATATCTCACAACAGATACCAAGATAAACTCAAAATGGATACATGATTTAGACATACAGCATGCCATAAAAAGCAAACTAATCAAACATGAAAGAAAATGCCTGTCAGATCTATGAATAGGGGAAGAGTTCATGACCAAACAAGAAACAGAGATTTTCACAGGAGGTAAGATAGACAATTTTGACTATGTAAAATTAAAAGGGTTTTGCACAAAAACCCCAATGCAGCTAAAATTAGAAGGGAAGCAGGAAACTGAGGGGAAAAATCTTCACAGAAGGCTTCTCTGATAAAGGTCTCCTTTCTAAAACACATAGGGAAATGAGTGAAATTTACACCAATAAGAGCCATTCCCCAACTGAAAAACGATCAAGAAATATGAATAGGTAATCCTGGATCTAAACTTGCCAACTGTGAGGTCAGGGCAAATCACTTCACTTTCTGGGACCTACTTTCTTGATCTATAAAAATGTCATATTACTAATACCTGGATTTTAGGAGATTGCTGTAAAGAAAGCTCTTCAAGAGCTATGCAAAAGTGCATTACTATTAGAAGAAATTCAATAAGGTCTTGATCAGGGATACAAGTCTGGTTTACAGAATAATAGCTTCCTCTACTTTCTTCTACTTTTTTTTTTTAAAAGAAAATATTAATCCATTAAGGCTGGAATAATCACAAGGTGATAAATAAAACTAAGTATAACAAAATAAGACTCATATAGTAAATATATCAGCAACAGATTACCCTAAAGTTGGCACCAGTTTTTATACTTAGAAAATGAATGCTAGGCTTTAGATAGGAGACTGAAACAGCAAAGGAAGATTTAGTTCACAATGAATGAATTATAATTAAGGAATGTAATTTCCCTTATATTGTTACTATGGGTAATCACTCTAGGTACAGCTAGAACAGAAGTGTATGATTAAATATTATATTAAGTTATTAGCACAAAGAGCTCTATTTTATCACCATTCTAGAACTCTTTATAGCTGCAAACTATTCTATTTGTAATTCAAAGTGGCAATTAAAAAGATGTTTGAGAAAAGATATTATCTTAAAAATTACTTCCCCCATTAAATAAAACAAAACTCTGACCATCTGGGAACATGTTGCACAAGACAAGCTTTTACAGTCTCCCAGAACACAAGGGCACAGCCAGATTCTGGACACTGGCATACAGGCCTGCTGATGCTCAGACCCTGGGTTGGTTCAGCAAGGAATTTATTTAAAGGCATCCTGAGTTGTCCAAATATTGGAGTTCGGATTAACCATGGCTCTCTTACCTTTGGGGATGGCAAACCTTGCCATCTTCTTACCCTGTCTTCAATCCATTATCATACTTTCCTCTCTTCTTTAAAAATGGGGGTGGGGTAGAATTGGACAGCAGAGTTCACTTTGAATTAGGCCTGGTAGATGCTGCCTTAATGGAAGTCATCCAAAATCAAACAACACAGCGCTTTGGCTTCATTCATTCAATTACATTAATAGCCAAGTTCAATTTCTGCCCAGGATAGAAAACAAGAGGAATAGATGCTGATGGTTCTGCTCCCCACCACAGTCTTCCGACCCAAGAGCTGGGTTATCTTCAGGCAGTGACGTCAGTCCTTGAACATGAAAAGGATTTGTGGTTTTCCTCAATTGATTTAAGCACAGATAATGTAAGTGACTGGCCCAGGATCACACAGCTATGTCAGAGGTAGGATTTTAATCTGGGTCTTCCTGATTTTTTAAAACATTTAATCAATCAATAAATTAACTTTAATAAAAGGCTGGGTTCTCATTATATTGCCCCAGCTGGAAGTACAGGGCCTCCTCTGGGCCTCGTCTCACTACTCACTGGCTCAGGAAATCTGACCTGCTCCATTTCCAAACTAAGTTAGTTCACTCCCTCCTCCCCCAAAGGGGTTTGCCATATGGATCATGAATTTATTTTTTAAATAATATTTTATTTTTTCAATTACATGTAAAGAGAATTTTTAACCTTCATTTTCAATAAAATTTTGAGTTTGAATTTTCTCCCTCCTTCCCTTCTCTCCTCCCCTCCCTAAGGGTAAGCAATATAGGCTACACACACACACATATATTTGTAATCATGTAAAACCTATTTTCATGTTAGTAATGTTATGAAAGAAGAAATAGTTTGTAAAATACAGTTTGCAAAAGGAAAAAAAAACCATGAAAAAAAATAAACTGAATGCAGTACGCTTTGATCTCCATTCACACTCCAATTGATGATGAATTCAGCTCCTGAGCTAGAGATCTGTCAGCCTTGATCTCCCTCGTGGCCAGGATTCTAGGTCTTCCTAATTCTAAGAAGAGCACACTGTTCAATATACCATACTACCTTTTACCAGGTCACAATACTGACAGGAAAAGAATTGGGATCTACCCTTTTGAAATGAGGTAATGCATTCTATCATGGTTCAATCTACATTTGTCCACCATGGGAGAAAAAAAGATCTGAAAAGCAATAAAAAAGACAAAGACCAGGAATTGGAATATGGTATAGACAATTCCTACTTTCTGTAAGATTGCATTATTCAAATTCAACTCCCCTGCAGGGCTGAGGTCAGAGCCCCATGGGGAGAGGGGGGTTGGCAACAGCAACACAGTGAAACTGTTCTCTCATAGTGATAAAGTTATCACAGCACTTTCCAATCATTAATTTAGATTTGCTGCTTGATGTTGTCACTTTTATTGCTTTTCATATTTTATAGATGAGTGAACTGATGCACATCAAAAAAGTTAGCAAAGGTGGCATAATACTGAGCAGAAAATGAAAATTCAAGTATGGGGATTTCCATTCAACTCTTCTTACTAACAGCATCTAGCACTCTTTCATACTCATAAATAAATCTATTAAAACTGTGAAATCCACATCTGAACTTAAATGTAGATGATCATTCTGCTTTTAGCTCATGTTGAGTATGATACATGTTTCTTGGAGTCCTAAGTTACAACAATTATATTCAGATATTTCTACAAAGAGTATTCCTTTAAACTCAATGACAAAATCATGAATTATAAGAGATTTTCAAAAGAATTCATCTTGGATAGCAGACATTTAAATCCAGTATAAAGAACTGATTCCCCAAAGAGCTTAAACTCCAGAAAGTGTTTCTACTAAAAGCAACTGTTTACTTACTCCACCAGCATGTTGTCATGTTCACAAATGATGAAAACCTGACCCCACCAGAGTTGTATCAGACTGTTGTGTCCCAGGTTGCCAGAGATATGTGTATGAGAAACACTTATGCTCCATTGGGGACCTTCACTTGGGATTCATGGGTAATATAGCTGGAATGACACCATCCTTAAGCATACAGGAAATCATCTTATCAATTATCCAATGAATGAGCACAATATCTGAGTTGTCCACTAAGCAGCATTCTACTTGAGTCACTAGACTACTGGCTTGTTAATTTCTCCGACTCACCAATAAGACAGCCTTCCTAAAAGGCTTCTCCATGAAATAGTGACAAGTTGGAAAACACCTAGACTGCTCCCTGAACTAGAAGTCCATGCTTTGGTAACAGTTCACTAAGCATTTTGGGTCACTTAGTTATATATGGTTCAATTTAGTTTGTAACGCTATTTGATGTTATTTAGGAAAGGCATGTTGAATGACAAAACAGGAAGATGATAAATGTTAGAGAAGATGGGGGAGAGTTGGAACACTAATTCATTGTTGGTGGAGGTGTGAGCTGATCCAACCATTTTGAAGAGCAATTTGGAACTATGCCCAAAGGGCTACAAAAATGTGCATACCCTTTGACCTAGAAATATTTCTTCTAGGACTGTATCCCAAAGAAATCATAAAAATGGGAAAGTGTCCCATGTGTACAAAAATATTTATAGCAGCTCACTTTATGGTGGTCAAGAACTGGAAATGGAGGGGATGTCCATCAATTTGGGAAATGGCTGAACAAGTTATGGTATATGAATGTAATGGAGTACTACTGCACTATAAGAAATGATAAACAAGAAGACTTTGGGAAAAAAAATAAGACCATAGAAGGTCACTTTCTTGGTGAACAGGTATTTCCTTCTATCCTTTCAGATGAGGAAGAACAAGGCATACTGTCAGAGGAAGTCAAGGCTTCTGATTCCAGTACCTCCAAAAGGAATATGTAATGGGCTCACGCCATGGAAGAGCTTCAAAAGTGGGTCAACAGCTTGTTAAAGGAGACCCCCAAAAATGCTGAAGGAAATAACACCTTTAAAAATAGTCTAACTCAACTGGAAACAGAGGTCCAAAAAGCCAATGAGGAGAAGAAGGCTTTAAAAAGCAGAATCAGTGAAATGGAAAAGGAGGTTCAAAGGCTCACTGAAGAAAATAGTTCTTTAAAAATGATTGTGGAGCTGAGGGAAGCTAATGACTATATGATAAACCAAGAAATTACAAAATAAAACCAAAAGAATGAAAAAGTAGAATATAATGTGAAATACCTCATTGGAAAAACAACTGATCTGGAAAATAGATCCAGGAGAGACAATTTAAAAATTATGGCACTACATGAAAGCTATGATCAAAAAAAGAGCCTAGACATCATCTTTCATGACATTATCAAGGAAAACCATCCTGATATTCTAGAACCAGAGGGCAAAATAAACATTGAAAGAATCCACCAATCACATCCTGAAAGAGACCTGAAAAAAGAAACTCCTAGGAATATTGTGGCCAAATTTCACAGTTCCCAGGTCAAGGAGAAAATATTGCAAGTAGCTAGAAAGAAACAATTCAAGTATTGTGGAAATACAATCAGGATAACACAAGATCTGGCAGCTTCTACATTAAGGGATTGAAGGGCTTGGAATAGGATATTCCAGAAGACAAAGGAACTGGGATTAAAACCAAGAATCACCTACCCAGAAAAACTGAGTATAATACTTCAAGGGAATAAATGGTCATTCAATGATATAGAAGACTTTCAAGCATTCTTGAGAAAAAGACCAGAGCTGAAGAGAAAATTTGACTTTCAAACCCAAGAATCAAGAGAAGCATGAAAAGGTAAACAGGAAAGAGAAATCATAAAGGACTTTCTAAAGCTGAACTGTTTACATCCCTACATGGAAAGATAATATTTGTAACTCTTGAGATTTTTCCTAGTATTTGGATAGGTGGAGGGATAATACACATACACACACACACACATACACACACATATATACACACACAGAGCACAGGTTGAGTCGAATCAGAAGGGATGACAGCTAAAAAAAACCCTAAAATTAAGGGATGAGAGAGGAATATATTGGGAGGAGAAAGGGAGAAATGGAATGGGGCAAATTATCACTCATAAAAGAGATAAGAAAAGTCTTTTTCAATAGAGGAGAAAAGGGAGGAGGTGAGAGGGAAAAGTGAAGCTTACTCTCTTCACATATGACTTAAAGAGGGAATAATATGCTCACTAAATTTGATAAGAAAATCTATCTTACACTACAGGAAAGTGGGAGAGAAGGGGACAAGTGAGGTGAGGGGGATGATAGAAGGGAGGGCAGATGGGAGAAGGAAGTAACTGGAAGTAAACACTTTTTGGAAGGGACAAGGTCAAATGAAAGAATAGAATAAAGGGGGAACAGAGTATGATGGAGAGAAATATAGTTAATCTTACACAATATGACTATTATGGAAGTCTTTTGCAAAATGACATATGTGTGTGTGTGTGTGTGTGTGTGTGTGTGTGTGTGTGTGTGTGTGTGTATAGCCTGTATTGAATTGCTTGCCTTCTCAGTGGGGATGGGTAGGGAGGGAGGGAGGGAGAGAAGTTGGAATTCAAAGTATTAGAAATGAATGTTGAGAATTGTTATTGCATATAACTAGGAAATAAGAAATACAGGTAATGGGGTATAGAAATCTATCTTGCCCTACAAGACAAGAGAGAAGATGGGGATAAGGGAAGGGTGAGGTGTGACAGAAGGGAGGGCACAATGAAGGAAGGGGTAATCAGAAAGCAAGGTGTTATGGGGTGGCGGGGAGGGGAGAGATGGGAAGAAAAATTGGAACTCAAAATTTTGTGGAAATGAATGCCATAATCTAAAAATAAATAAATAAATAAAATGTGTTTGATAAGAACATACGTGTAGAACCCATATAAGATTGCATGCCGTCTAGGGGAGGGAGGGAGGGGGAGAAAGGGGGAGAAAAATCTAAGACTTATGGAAGTGATTGTACAAAACTGAAAACAAATTAAAAAAGGAGAAAGGCATGTTGACTGGCCAGGTCTGAAATCAGTAGAGGGAATGAAATGAAATACTGTTCAAAATACTAAAATATGAAATCTATCAAATATAATTAGATCACGAGCCCTTGCCCTGTCCGGACTTTCTTCTCTGCATTCACAGGAATCAGAAATTTAGCGTGATATGATCATACAGCTGATTATATAATAATAAATGGAAAAGAATATGGTCAAGTGCTTTTATATTTAGAAAATCATCTCTACTCATTTCCTAAACCACCTAAAACTTGGAGGGTGGTGGAGGAAAGGCATAAAGGGAGAGGTTTCCCACAATCTACCTCAGCACTGTCAACTAAAAAACCAGGGAAGCTGAGGAAGAGGTAAAGGAAATCAATCTTACATTTCCCATTCTAATGGGATTCACAACAACTGGCTGCCTCAGCAATTCCAGGGGTTGCCTCTTCAACACTTCCCATCTTCTCAATTTTGGAATCATCACTTTTCCTAGCCCTGGCCTCTGGTCTTCCTCTCTGGGCATCTTGCCTTTAGGGCAATACTGGTCATGGCTTCTACGTTTCCCCATGTATTTTTAAGTCACTCACCACTTGCCTCTGTCATTTTTATGGCAGCCAGGACGTCTGAATTTATGATCAAAGGAAGGAAAAGAGGAATGCAACCCTAGAAACCATCATGTAAAGACTTAATCCCCCTTTCTCCTACTATGGGACTTCTCCATGTTGCAAGCAGTAGTTTACCAAGACTCCCATGACTAGACAGAGGCAATCATCCTCTGGCATGGATGCCAGGGTTATCAGAAACTACTCTGTCAATCTCTCTGTTAATCATCACTTCAGGCCCAGGGTTAAACAATCCAGATTGATGGGAGGGCAAACCAGGGCAGAGGTTACATTTTCTTTTTCAAAGAACCGAATCATCTGATCTCTTAGTGGCTATATGAATTTGAAAAGACCCTCTAGAGTCATTCTTGCCTCACTGTAGTGAGCAATATGAGCTGAATTTGTTGAGACAATGAGAATGTGAATGACTGGCCTGGCCAGATCCAGTCTGACATGGAATTGGTAGTTTAAGAGGAGAAAGGTTGAGAGAAAGACAGCAGATGTACAACTGCATTTTAAAAACAGGTTAGATGTGGATTCCTCAAACTAAAGTGGAAGAGTTTTCTGGTGAGTCAAACTTAACTGTACACATCCTTTTTCACATGAAGAAGCCAGACCCCTCCTTGGGCAGAGTTTGCATTTTACTTGGAATCATTCAACATTTTAAAAAAAATATAGTATGAGAAAAAGCCACCTAAGAAGCTTCACATAGTGGAAGCTGGCACTCCAGCTCAATGTCACTTTATCATATCTATCCTGTGGCTCTTACAGACCAGAAATAATAGACTGAGACATTATGAGGAACTTGGAATTGCAAATCCAAGTTCCTAGGCAATGATCTATACCCACTCCCTTCCCCAACATTTCCTCATTTTAACCACAGATGAAATTTTCAGCTTAAATCAACACTTCACATAAACCAAAATATTCCAGAGTTGGTTTTTTTTATCATTTGAAACGATTTGCAATCTTCCCTAGCACTCCTTTCCTGTACTTCCACACAGTCTATAAAGCTAAAGCCAACAACTGTTCCTGTCCCAGGGGATGCCAGAACAGCTGTTTTACGTTGGAGAAATACAGACCACCACCCTTTTAATGAGAGGCCCAAAGTTATGTTTCCTTCAGATTATGAGAATCACCCAGGAGTACTCCGGTTATTGCTGAGCCACTCACCTAAGGCCATACTAATTGATTCTGCCCTCCTCATTTTAAAAAGGGCGGTGTTGGAAGACAGGTTATTCGGCCAGTTCTTCTCTTCTTGCCCTTCTTCTAACAGCAACAACTTTGTGATGTAGGTGCCACATCAACACAGCTTCTTTGAGGGCTTCTGATCAAGCATATGAGACCCTCATATGATTTACTGCCTCATAAACCTAGTTTTGGAAGAACTCCTTTGCTCCTAATACCAAAAAGATGAACATTTATACACAAAAATGCACAAACTCTTATCTGCTTAAATGTTGATATTATTTTACAGGCAAAAAACAGATCATCAATAATTCTGCCTTTTTAAAAGCTCCTGAATCTTTATGCTCTGATATTTCAACCCAACAGCCGACCTGGGGCTGCACTAAGAAAGAGGCAACACCCTTCCCTTGCTAGTCATATTACTGCTCAGTTTGGGGGAAATTCCCAGTTAATAATTAACAACCTGATGTGATCCGGGAACAGCATTTACTAGTACAATCCATTTGCTAGTGGGCAGTACATGCAATACTAGAGAGCCTGAATCAGCTCCACTTTATCCCTAGATGAGTCTACCAAAGTTTGTTCAGATTTTGTCCCTGCCAATTTATGCCTAAAGTCCAGTCTCTTAGCTGAAGACATTATAAAGAGTAAAATCCTTCAGGGTTAGTTACAAAAATTACTTATCCTGCACCTCTTGGAGCAGCTTACACTTAGTAGATGCTCAGTAAGAATTTACTAAATGAACGAACCATGGTAATCCTCACCTTGATAGGAAACCAAATTGAACCAGATGAGATCTGTTCACAGAGAATGAGAAACTTCCACATTTAAATGGATACCAGATCAAGAGTAAAAGAAGAAACTAGACTGGAGTCTAATAACCCTTTCCTCTTCCTGGCTGCCCACAATAACTACTATGAACTTCTAGCTGCACATTAAACTGTGGATTCGTTTTCGAACATTAGAAATGCTACTAAGCCTTTGAAAATAAGGAGGGAGGTCCTGGGGGACAATCAGATTCACTGTGTAAATACAGAGAAGACTGAGTTTTGAGGTTGCAAAAACAAAAAAAGGCAAGGAGTTTGGGGGAATAACACTTCTCTATGATCTAGTGTATTACGCTCTGGAGTACTCTAAAAAGAATAAAAATTCATACTCTGGTGACAAACTTCTCTGAATTTATCCAGTAAGATGTAGAATTCATTGCCCACAACTGAGGCCACCAAGCTTGGTAGGGATTATCAGAAATTGGACTTTGCTGGCATAGACTTTAAGAACCCACGATCACTCCTCGCTATGAAGCATCAGAGCAGGCATGATGACCCTCAAAACACTGCTCTATTTTTGTCTCACACTCAAGGTTCTCAAAGTACTTGCCCACGGCCTTCTGACCACTAAAGAGGAGAACCTAGAACTGGCAGTGGCCAGTGAGCTTGCTGGTGAATCCTGGCAAGATTCTAGAATGCAAAGAACATTACAGAGATGGGGGTCACAAAGAACCAGCATGGCTTCAACCACAAACGAGTCATGCTAGACTGACCTCACTGCCTTTCTTTGACAGGGATACTGAAGTGGTTCGTGTAGCTCGCCTAGATGTGGAGAGAAGCATCTGGTGCGTTAGTCAAGCTAGCAAACAACCAACAAGCCTTTATCAGATGCTTACTCTGTGGCAGGCCCTGACTTCCTGGAGCTTACCTTCTATCAGCGGAGATAACGTGAATAAGTAAGCATATATAACATAGATAGAAATAATTTTGCGGATTTGAGGTTTTGTTGGGAGAGTAATCCACAGCATTATTGCATTACATGCATTGTATTGGATCAGGAAAGGTTTCATGGAGACAGTTTCAAAGTAAATAAAGGATTGTATGAGCTGCCTCTTAGAATAGGTGAGGAAGGAGTGTATTCCAGGAATGGAGTTGGGAAATGGAGGTCACATGTGAGGAACACGAAGTAGGCAAGATGCCAGGGCCTATAAAAGGTATAAAGTGGAATAAAGTATAATAAAGCTGGAAAAGTAGGCTAGGCCAAGTTGTAAAGGGATTTATGTTTGATCCTATAAGGAACAGGGAGCCATTGGATTTCTTGAGTAGAGGAAGGACTCGTTCAGATCTGTAATTTAGAAAAATCACTTGTGGAGGTTAGCTCATAGAAAGAAAGAGCAAATAGGAGGCTACTTTGATAGCCCTGGTGAAAGATGAGTGGGGAGCCTGGACTATGGTGGGGGCCAGATTGAAGAGATGTTGTGGAGGGGAGAATCCGCCAGACTTGGTGATTAAGTGCATGAGAGCACAGGGAGAGGGAATGATTGAGAAGGCAAACCCCAGAGACTGAAGGCATTGTTTTATCTTTATCACAAATAGCAAAGTGAGAAAGGGATGAGGATTTTGGGAGAAAGGGATTTATTTCTGGGTTAAGATACTTAAGGGACATCCAGTTCAAAATGACCAATAGCAAGTTGGTGATGCAGGGCTGGAGCTCAGGAGGTAGCAGGGCTGCATAACCCCATCTGACAACAATTTAAGAATAATCTGATTTGCATAGAAATGATCATTGATTTAATCACTAGGAAAGTTTAGAGTGAAAAAAGAAGGCTTGTCACAGAGCTCTGAGGTAGCCCCACACACAGGATGCAAGATCTAAAAATGAAGGAGTCACTAGACAGGTGGAAAGTTAGAACCAGGGAGAGCCGCAACATGAAAACCAAAGGAGAAATGATGCCTAGTGGGTGATTGGGGGACCTTAAGAACAAAAGAAGCTGAGGACAGCTTTGGTGGCAAGTGGTAGGGAGGAGCAGAAGGGTTATCTTGCAACCATGGGGTCCAGTTGCGATTAGATAACATATATCTGTTATATTTGTAGTTGACCCAGTCTGGCACCATTCAGCAGCACTTAAGTAAGGGTAGAGAAGGCAGATGGTGGGGGTAATTAAGTGTTGGGGTAAGGAAGGCATAAGTGGTAACAGAACAAGGGCACAAGGGTTTCCAGTATAAATGACAATATTATTATACATAAACTGGTTAATCATTAGGTCAATATTGTAGAGGAAAGTAAAGCCGTGGAATGATGGCCTGAGAGAACATGGAGGAATAAGGGAACTAAGGATCTTGGTGAGGATGAAATTATTCTTCATTAAGGTGTAGAAGGAGTGACATACAAGGACATATGGAAGGGGGTTCCCCTTAAATAAAGGTCTTTACTATGAGGCTAAATAGTCACTTGTTGCTGAAGTATTGTTCAAGTACTAGTTGGAATGGATGGCTGCTGGGGTCTCTTTCAATTCTAAAACTCTTGGATATCCAATGAAGGAGGCAGAATGAGTATTAGTATCCCCATCTGACAACTGAAGAAACTGAATCCATCATAGTTAAGTGACTCGTTCAAGGTCACAAAGCTAGTAAGTGGGAGAATAAGCACAAAACTCAAATTATAGGATGTCTAGTCCCATGGTCTTTTTATAACATTGTGATTCTGGATGTTCAGATTTTGTCCAATGCCTCTTGTTGTGAAAAAATCATATATATATATATATATATATGTATATATACATATACATACACACACATATACACGCACATACAGGAGTATATCAACTATGTAGACTTGGGCCTAACACTGGAAGGCTAACAGTGTAATGCAGAATTATCCATAAACATCATATCAGGGTGAGGCTGAATTGATCTAATTCAATTGACAGTTATAGCAGAGAGGGACAGAAAGATTTGTATAAAAGTCTACAACTGAAAGGCTCATAAAAAAACCACCATCGTATGGTGAAGGATAGCTGTTCTGAGATAAATAATGCCCATTTAAAGTAGAAAATCACTTATTCTTTAGTTCTTTTGTACCCTAGGTACCTGAAAGCAGGGTGGCAAATATTTCAAATGAAATCTTTCTAAGCACCTTCACTAAAAATAATAATCATAATCAACTTGTCAATTTTAGAAAATGCTATTAATTTGATTTTATTTATTTCCCTACCAGATGGTTTATTCATCATTTTTGAGAGACTCAATTATCAATGCTGACAGTGAAGAGACCAGTAATCTGGGAACACTTTTTTCTAATTATGTTGGGAATCTTTCTGTAGTCATTATCCCCTTTCAAAAATGCTTCAGATGTATCAGGGAATAAAGATACATGCAAATAAGTCCTGCAAGTATCTACTACCTATACCCGTAAGTAAAAGGGCATCAAAACTGAAGTTGGAAAAAATCCAGAGATTTTATATTAAATTCAACAGTTCTGATTTGCAAGCTTATAATAAAAACTTCTTAAGGATTGATTTGTTCTTTAGCTACCATATGGAAAAGGATAACAAAAAAGATAATTAACTGCAATTAAAACAACTTTAACCTGCCACATTTAAACAAACTACTGAAGCTGAAAAATAGCAAATGGATGGAGGAAAGGTCATGGGTAATACCAATAGTGAAAAATTCCACACTGAAGTTAAACCAATGTAAATGGCTTGCCATAATGCCTTAAAAAGCACTTATGTCAGCAAGTAGATGACTTAACTTGCTGAGAGGAAAAACATGGCAGCCAAAGGCAACACTGGTTTATAATACAAACTCATTTATAAAATCTTATGGAAAAGGATATTGGAAGGTTCTAAGCTGTATCACCTCGTAAAACAAAGAGAGGGAAGAAACACTTTAAAGAAAACTTGGCAAGAGACCCAATTAAGAAAGAATTCTGAGGGCAATATAAAGAAGAAATGGAAAGGAGGACCAAACAGATAAATGTTGGAAAATATCTTTAAAAAAATTTTTTATAACAAATTATTTTTACCATCAAGGATGACAGAACCCTCCCCCAAGGATTCTAAAACTATATTCCCAGATGTGTTTAAAGAAGAAAAGGAAGTGACACTGAGGAAGACAAGGGAAACAGTGGCTGGATAAGAGCAATATATGCAAACGAGTTTCCAAATGTTCAAAGACACTGAGACACCAATCTCTCTCCCCCCACACCCCTCATGAACCTGACACACACACACATACAGACACACACACAGACATACACACACCCATACACCACACACATACACAAAACACATACCACATGTACATACACACACACACTTAGCTAATTTTTTTTTTAAATCTGAAAAATAAAGCATAGTCCAGCAAAACAACTTTGGCTGCGTTTGAAAGACTGTGCTTCTTACTTCTCTGACAACAGAAGAGCAGCATCTTTACCATTGTATAGACTATTCACCTAGCTGTGCTCACTCTGAAGCCGTCCATGTCTTCATTCCTTACTGCACAACATTCCATGACATTCCAATACTACAATTTATTTAGCCATTACCTGATGGCAAGATGGCCTTCCTCAGGTCCAAATTTTTAGCCGCCATGAAAAGAGCTTGTTACAAATACATTTGTACACATAGATCCCTTTCCTCTGTCCCTGATCTCCTGGGGTTACAGGTTTAGTAGTGGCAGAGCTGGGTCAAAGGCTTTAGTAACTTGGGAAACACCGTTCCAAATGGCCACACCAATCCACAGGTCCACTAGCAGTGCTCTA
The DNA here is from genome assembly GCA_023548195.1 of Bettongia penicillata ogilbyi. NCBI lineage: Eukaryota > Metazoa > Chordata > Mammalia > Diprotodontia > Potoroidae > Bettongia > Bettongia penicillata. The sequence continues at coordinate 799,696 of JAJHZJ010000573.1, read as the reverse complement.
GTAGACAAACCCTCCAACATTTGTCATTTCCCTGTTTCGTCATCTTTGCCAATCTGATGGGTACAAGATGGAAACTCAAAGTGGCTTTAATTTCCATTTCTCTAATTATTAGTGATTTGAAATATTTTTTTATATGATTACTAATAGCTAGGATTTCTTCCTTTGAAAACTTCTTGTTTATATCCTTTACCCATTTATCTGCTGGGAAACAGCTCTCAGTCTTATACATTTGAATCAATGCCTTATATATCTTGGATATGAGACTTTTAGCAGAGAAATTTGATGCCAAAGATTTTTCTCCTGGTTCTCTGTTTCCCTTTTAATTTTAGCTATGTTGGATTTATTTGTGCAAAAAATTTTAATTTTGTATCATCGAAATTGTCCATTTTATCTTGTGTGATCCTCTCTATCTCTTCTTTGATGAACTCTTACCCTATCCATACATTTGAAAGGTAATTCAATCCTTGCTTCTTTATCTTGTTTATGATGTGACCTTTTATATCTAGAGTTCAGGTGTACATTTGGAGCTCCCCTTGGTAATGTTGTGAGGTGTTGATCTAACTAAGTCTCTGCCAGACTGCTGTTTAGTTTTATTCAGGGACTTTTGTCCAATGGTGAGTTCTCCCCCCAGTAACTGGGTCTTGGCGTATTTGCTTCTGTCTGTTGCATACCAAATCTGTTTCAAACCAATACTAGATCTGAATATTTTAATGATTACTGCTTTTGCAGTACAGTTTGAGATGTAGGACTGGCTGGCTCTCTTCTTCCTCATCTCTTTTCATTATTACCCCTGAGGTTCTTGATCTTCTGGTCCTTCAGACAAATTTTGTTGCTATTTTTTTCTAGCTCTATAAAATATTCCTTTTGGTGTTTGGCACATGACTAATAAGTGAATTAAGGCTGTTTTGTCATTTTTATTATACCGGCTCGACCAATCCATTTCTCCAATTATGTCTGTCTTTATTTCTGTTAAGTGTTTTATAATTGGATTCATATAGTTCCCAGAGTCATCAATGATTAAGGGAGGAGAGGAAGACAGTGACACAGAAACAAATCTCAGACCTTATTATTACCTCCAAAAGGTGACCACACAAACATCAATGACTAACCATGCATATGTATAGTTTAGCCTGTCTATCTAAAATTCTTATGTGAATTATCCAGATGTGCTTCAAGGCCATTCTTCATGAGGGTATTAGAAAGGAACATGAGGGGCGGAGCCAAGATGGCGGAATAGAAGGACGCACGTTTACGAGCTCTGAAACCAAAGCCCATAGAATTAATGTAAAAAGAGACCCCCATAACTTCTGGGTCAATACAAGGTGTGCAGAAATGGAGTGGAAGAGATTTCTGTTCCAGGGAGCCCTGGAGACCCGTCCCCAGGGTCCAGCGCGCCCCGGAAAGTGGAACCCACCCCCAGCGCTGCCCTGGCCGCGGCCCCAGAGAAGCTGATCCGAGCAGGCTTCAGAGATGGAAGCTCCAGCAGCCGGGAAAGTCCCTCCGCCCACAGAAGCTACAGGTCAGTGAGAGAGAAGGCCGGGCTGGAGGAGGCGAGCGGAACGTCTCTGTGACTCGGGCCCCATTGGGAGGAAGCGGCGGCGGCAGTGACAGGGGCAGGAAGCAGCGGAGGCAGAGGTGTGGGCGGCGGCTGAGGTGGCAGCAGCCCAGGACTCAGGAATCCCCCAACAGCAGGCAGGATCTTCATTATGGAAGATTCCCGCATAAAACCTGACGGAGCTGAGCCTGGGAGACGGCCCTGCCCCCACCCCGCTCTATTACTGAAGGCTTCTGTTCAAAGCCCCCAAGGGAACTGAGATTGAGCCCACCCCGCCCCCACCCGCTCCATTCCTGAAAGTCTCTGCATAAAGCCCCTGAGGGAACTGAGCCTGGGAGGCGGCCCTGCCCCCACCCCAGCACCTGAACTAAAGCTCACTGATTGACAGCCGGCAGGAGGAAAGCCCATTTAAATCTCAGAGGCCAAGCACTAGCTGGGCGGATCCAGGCGGGGGTGGAAAGGAATCTCAGAAGTCAAGTAACTGGTTGGGAAAATGCCTAGAAAAGGGAAGAAAAATAAGACTATAGAGAGTTTTTTCCAACAAATGCAAATGATCCCGACCTTCGGATCTGATGACGAGGACGTATCCTTGCCATCAGGGAAAGACGTGGAGGGCGGGACCTCAGTACCCCAGACACCCCAGGGGGGTGGCGGGTGGGCTCAGGCCCTGGAAGAGCTCAAAAAGGATTGTGAAAAGCAAGTTAGACAGGTGGAGGAAAAACTCGGAAGAGAAATGACAGAGATGCAAGAAAAGTATGAAAAACAGGTCAATACCTTGGTAAAGGAGACCCAAAAAAATGCTGAGGAAATTAACACCTTGAAAAATAGGCTCACTCAATTGGCAAAGGAGGTTCAAAAAGCCAATGAGGAGAAGAATGCTTTCAAAAGCAGAATGAGCTAAATGGAAAAAGAGGCTCAAAAGCTCACTGAATTTAATAGTTCTCTCAAAATTAGAATGGAACAGATGGAGTCTAATGACTTTCTGAGAAACCAAGAAGTCACAAAACAAAACCAAAAGAACGAAAAAATGGAAGAGAATGTGAAATATCTCATGGGAAAAACAACTGACCTGGAAAATAGATCCAGGAGAGACAATTTAAAAATTATGGGACTACCTGAAAGTCATGATCAAAAAAAGAGCCTAGACATCATCTTGCATGAAATTATCAAGGAAAACTGCCCTGACATTCTAGAACCAGAGGGCAAAATAAGTATTGAAAGAATCCATCGATCACCACCTCAAAGAGATCCAAAAAGAGAAACTCCTAGGAACATTGTGGCCAAATTTCAGAACTCCCAGCTCAAGGAAAAAATCTTGCAAGCAGCTAGAAAGAAACAATTCCAGTACTGTGGAAATACAATCAGGATAACCCAAGATCTAGCAGCTTCTACATTAAGGGATCGAAGGGCGTGGAATAGAATATTCCAGAAGGCAAAGGGACTAGGACTCAAACCAAGCTAAACTGAGTATAATACTTCAAGGGAAAATATGGTCTTTCAATGAAACAGAGGACTTTCAATCATTCTTAATGAAAAGATCAGAGCTGAAAAGAAAATTTGACTTTCCAATACAAGAATGAGAAGAAGCATGAAAAAGTAAACAGCAAAGAGAAGTCTTAAGGGACTTACCAGAAGTGAACTGTTTACATTCATACAGGGAAAGACAATATTTCTAACTCTTAAAACTTTTCAGTATCTGGGTAGTTGGTGGGACCACACATACACACATGCACACACATACACACATGCACACACATACAGAGATAGAGAGCACAGATTGAACTGAATAGGATGGGACCATACCTTAAAAGAAATTAAGGTAAATGGTGAGAGAGAAATGTAGTGGGAGGAAAGAGGGGGAAATGGAAGGGGGTAACTATATGTCATTTAAGAGGCAGGTAGAAGTTTTTCTTAGTGGAGGGAAAAAGAGGAGAGCTGAGAAAAAAAACAAAACAAAAAAAACAAGAAGTTTACCCTCATCACATTTGACTAAACGAAGGAGTGAAATGCACACTCATTTTGGTATGAAAACCTATCTTACAGTGTAAGAAAGTGGGGGAGAAGGAGATATTGCAAGGAGGGGGGATGATGGAAGGGAGGGCAAAGGGAGGAGGGAGCAATTTGAAGTCAACACGTGGGGAGGGACAGGATCAAAAGACAGAAGAGAAACAATGAGGGGCAGGTTAGGAGGGATGGTAATCCAGTTAGTCTTACACAACACAACTATCAGGGAGGTCATTTGCAAAACTACACAGATATGGCCTATATTGAATTGCCTGCCATCCCAAAGGGAATGGGTGGGGAGGGAGGGATGGGGAGAATTTGGAACTCAAAGTTTTAGGAACAACTGTTTAGTATTGTTGTTGCAACTAGGAAAGAAGACATACAGTTAATGAGGAATAGAAAATCATCTGGCCCTACAGGAGAAAAGAGAAGATGGAGACAAGAGAAGGGAGGGATGACAGAAGAGAGGGCAGATTGGAGATAGGGAAAATTAGATTGCTTGGGGTATTGGGGTGGGAGGAGGGGATAAAACGGGAGAAAATTTGGAACCCAAAAATTTGTGAAAATGAATGTAAGAAATTAAATAAATAAATAAAATTTTTTTAAAAAAAAAAGAAAGGAACATGAAAGGTATTGCAAATGGCACTTAATTACAGATAATATCTCCACCAACACATTGACTATAGAGAATACAATATCTTACTATGCTCATCATATATGTTGACTATAAAAACCAGTATTTGATTGAGGGGAACAAAAGCCCATCTTGAAGGGTACCCTATGGAAATACATCTCCTGTACCTATGTCAAAATTATACAAGATGTCTTAAGAGAGGGTGTGTGTGTATATGCGTTAGTCCTTCGTTGCTGAAGAAGACCATGCCATCAGAAAAATAATGACATGACTTGCACCTGATTTTGTTTTGAGTGAGGGAGGGTTGTGCAGGTCACCAGCCTCACTTCTCCTCCAGAGCCATCTGAATCCAGTAACCAGATATTCATCAGGATGACTGGAGATGACCCAGGATGAGGTAACTGGGGTAAGTGACTTGCCCAAGGTCACACAGCTAGTGAGTGTCAAGTGTCTGAGGTGAGATTTGAACTCAGGTCCTCCTGACTCCTGCACTGGTGCTCTATCCACTGCACCATCCAGTTGCCCTCTTAAGAGGTAACTTCTACATACTACCACCCTCCACCCCACCCGCAAATTACCTTGTATTTACCTTAGATATGTTGTTTCTCTTGATAGGAAGTGAATTCAGTGAGGGCAAGGACTATTTCATTTGTCTCTGAATTCCCAGAATTTAGAATGATGCCTGGCACACAGTAGGTATTGAATGAATGTCTGTTGGTTGATTTTATATATATTATATATAAAGCTAGACACAAAACAAGAAGTTATTTGCTAAAGGTTTTCACCACTCCCACAGAGGACATCCAGGGCCGACACCAAGATAAGGAAAGATTCCTTACCAATATTCTCTTTAGGTACTCCTTTTTACAGATGCCATTGTGTTCATCACATTAAGCCCCAGAAAGCTTAAGTGTGATTTATAATTATTCTCTGCTTCAAGTCTCTTTCCTCCCCAGTCCATCCTCTAAGCAGATGCCAAAGTGGTTTTCCTAAAGCACCAGTCTGACAATATCACTCTCATACTCAATAAACTCCAGTGGTTTCCTCTTATTTCCAGGATCAGATATAAAGTCCATTGTTTGGCATTTAAAGATCATGACAAATGCTAAATGTACATTTGCTTAAAAGACTACTTTACAGAGAACTTACACATGGCAGGAGCTCACATGGAGCTCTGAAGAAGTAAAACAAGAATACTCTCCAAGCCTCTCTGGACAAGGAAGAAACTGTCACGGGACTGCCCACATAGTATGCCTGCATTAAAGAAGACGCTGGGCTCTGTGAGCAAAGCAGAACTGCAGTGGCTCAAAAGAAACATGAGATGCGCCAATTTAGAGCCATCTCCAGTCCAAATGTTCATGTAGACTAATTGTCTTCTGATCAGCCATAGTTGCACACATTGTACCTTGATCCCAACATAGTGATGTCATTTTGTCATAGTCTCTTTGAGAACTAAGGACAACCACCAACCAACAGTTATAAGTCAAAGAGTACTATGTGTTTTGAAAAAAATGAAATTGAACATAGCACAAAGACAAACGTATGGCTGAGTACAAGCACACTGCAGTACATTACCGCCAAGGAAGTACTAGGAAGATTATGATGCCACCAAAATAACAAATGGCATCCAAAAATGTAAAAGAGGAAAGGAAGATGAACTGGCTACATGGTAGGAGGAAGTGGTAAAGGATTAGCAACTTATAGGCTTAAAATGGATTCCTCCAAATGCCAAAAGAAAGCAAACAAGGTGCCCAGTTTGATGGGTGGACCCCCTCTGGTGAACCTAGGGGGGACAAAAACAAGAGTCACTTTGACTGAGATGAGTTTCAGTTTAGACTGACTGACAGCGATGAGTTTCAGTTTACGTCCCTGGGAGGAATACCTGAACCCATGAGATCCACCTGAGTTTCTGAGTCTCAAGAAAAGCAACAGCGCTGCAAGCAGAAGGGGTTATCTGTCCTAACCACTTCCAGTTCCCTAATAAGCACACAACTGAACTACGGGAAACAGTAACAAAAATATGCTGAGCAAAGAACTAGGATCACACTTCCACTTTGGCTGAGGGCATTTTTCATTTGTACTTTTCATTCAGGAATGTGAGATTTTTGCTCAATACCAACCTGGTTCTGGAAAAGGAATGAGGGATAAAAAAGGCAAGGACCACAAGGGCAGTTTCTCAATTCGAGGGAAGGTATTTATAGGGGTGGCCGCCATTCATAAGTCATGCAGCCAAGGCTAATTCTTAGCAGTGCCTGGCAGTTGAGGGTTGATCAGTCTTTCAGTTTGTACAATAAAGGAATGAGATTTTCCAGGAGGTGGTTTTGCAAAGCCAAGGAGTGTGGCGATGCCCCAAAGAGCAGCATCTTAAAAAGGAACCAAATTATTTACTTAGTCTCTAAAAAAAAAGGCACTTCATTTCCTGACGGCTTCTACATTACTTGGAGTCTCCTTTCAAACCAAGTTGGAGATTTATGTCTTTTGTGTCCTAATGAAAACCTTGGGAAAAAGCAGAGACTACAAGTCAAAAAATATGAAAGAAATAAGAGGGTTTGGGAATGTATTCTTTCAGAGACAAAAAATAGTTCACTGAAATGAGAAGGGGGGAATAAAAATAGCCTAAAAAGAGGGGCTCTTTGCATGTCAAAGAGGTGCCCAGGAAACAACATCCAGAACAAATGCATTGTGCTGGGGAGGGAGGATAGTTCTATGCGCCCCCTAATGGTCACATCTGCCAGGTCCCAGAGGAAACAGCAGCTCAACTACTCTGGACAGGGACAGCAAATCACACCGTGCCTTTTTCGTTACCTGGTTTGCTGCTTGCTGTCATGTGCAGTCAGGTCCAGAAGATGGACAGTCCATCTCTAGCACATCCGCACCTTGCCCGTGACCTGTCTCTGGCTTTCCCCCATGCTCCACTGCTTCCACACATGCTCACCTTTGACCTTCTGGGGAATTCCTTATTTTTTTCTCTAAATTTATTAATTTATTTGTTTTCAGTTTTAAACAATCACTTCCTTAAGTTCTGAATTTTCTTCCGTTCCCTCCCCAAGATGGCATGCAATCTTATATGAGTTCTACACATATGTTCCTACTAAATACATGTGCACATTAGTCATGTTGCACAGAAGAATTAAAACAAATGGAAGAAATCATGAGAAAAACAAAACATAACAAAGGAGAAAACAGTCTGCTTCATTCCGTGTTCCAATTCCATAGTTCTTTCTCTGGATTTAGATCACATTTTGCCTTTGGGAATGTTTTAGGTCCTTGAAATGCTGTGAAGGGCCAAGTCTATCAGAAATAGTCCTCACATACTGTGGCTGTTACTGTGTACAGTATTCTCCTGGTTCTGCTCATTTCACTGAGCATCAATTCACATAAGTCTTTCTAGGGTTTTCTGAAGTCCTCCTATTCATCATTTCTTATAGCACAATAGTATATTCATATACCACAACTTGTTCAGTCATTTGGGGAGTTCCTTACTTGCCATGTCTTGCTTTGGCAAGTTTCATGCAGCGTGCACAATGCCTTGCACACAGCAGGTGATGACTAAATGTTTATTGAACTGAGTGACCACAAGCTTCTGGCTTTTGTCTTTTGCTGCAGAGAATCATTCTGATGGGAGATCATGACTCGGCAGTGCTGCCCACTTGACACTGCTGCCCTTCACTCTCATGGAGCAAGCCCTAACAGACGAGGGTGACTAAGGCTGATCCAGCCACAACGCATCTTCTGGTTACTTTTTCTGCTCATGCCACTAGTGACTGAGGCAGGCACTGGTATGTCACCCCCTCCTCTGCGTCCAAAATATCCCTATCCACAGTGCCTCAGGGGCCCTGTCATTTCACAATGTCCTTGATCTACTGATAGCAGTAATCTGCCACTGATTCTCTCTACCCTTTGGGGCTTTATTAGAGCACCATGGCCAGAGTTGTCAAGTGTGTTTTAAAAAGACAGGGAGACTGGAAAGGGTCCAGAAAAAATAATAAAATACTAAAATGGATGAAAAATACGTTCTATCAAGAAAATCTAACCCTGTCAAGAGAAGAGCTGATGATTAGTGTCTTCCAATACATGGATAGGCTTTACAAGAAAATAGAACAGTTACTCTATGTAACCATGAAGGACCAAAGAAGAGGTTTTAAATGAAAACAGCAGAGAAGTTGGTTGGATGTAAAAGGAACTACTAATGCATTAGTGTGGTTTCAGAACAAGAGCAGCGTGAAGCACTGGAAAGAGTGACCTCCTGAAGCCCTGGTTCAACGTCTGCCCCTTGGCTCTGTCAGCTCTGGGACAATGAACAAGCTACTTACTGTCCCTCAGCTTCATTATTTTCATCTATAAAGCAGGTATAATAATATTTACATGACATCTCATAGGGTTACAGGAAAGCATTGGGAAAACCCGAAAGCCAGAACCCATATATACAAAAATATTCATAGCAGCTCTTTTTGTGGTGGCAAAGAATTGGAAACTGAGGGGATGCCCATCCACTGGAGAATGGCTGAACAAGCAGTGGTCTATGGCTGTAAGAAATGATGAAGAGGATGTTTTCAGAAAAACCTGGGAAGACCTATAGGAACTGATGTAACCGATCAACGCGATGACCAACCACAGCTCCAGACGACTCAAGATGCAACATGCTGCTGCCCACCTCCTGACGGATGAACTCAGAGTACACAGTGATACATATTTTTTAATATGGCCAATGTGGTCATTTCTTTGGCTTGACTAAACATGTTTGTAATGAGGGCTTTGTTTTTCCTCCTTTCTAAATTTGGGAAGGAAGAAATGTAGAGAGAGAATTCAGTTCTGAAATTTTTTTTTAAACCCTTAAAAGTGATATATATATATATATATATATGAACGTGAGCTACCGTTTTCAAAACACAAACAAAACCCCTTAAGGACACAGGGGACAGAAAATGTTGTATAATCTCTATTCCCTAAGATGCTGAATTGTTTTCCTTATAAAATCTCTTCCGGACAGGTTCAGACATTCTGCCTAAAATGAGGAGGTGAAATAAAAAGATCTCTTAAGGTCCCTTTAGAATTCTATTGTCTAACAAACAGTTGAACTGAAGTAGAACTACTCCTTTTCCAAATAATCAATCCGATTCTCAAATTGAAGTTAGTCTATACAATATGGGGAAAATTCTGTTATGACCAAAATGTTTGTCATCTAAATTCAGTGCCTTTGTCTCCTGTTATACTTCATCTTTATATAAAAAAATTAAGTGTCTTTGGAGTAGACAGATGTACATCAAAATAGCCAAGTCAAGTCTCTAGCATGACCCCTATCCTCTCCTCTCTCAGTGACATTGCTTAGATGTCCCAGGTCAAGATATGGGCTACTAAATGAAAAACAGGAAAGATGCAAATGAATAGCAGGGTTTTCAGCATTTATCTTTTCACCAAAGCAAATAGTTTGAAATTCAGCCTCTAGGTCCCGTTTGACCACTATGCTCTGAGAAATATGCAATACTGCCAGGGTTTGACCAGCACAAAGAGAGGGGTCAGTCTGCATGAAATGAACACACTTAAAGCAGATCCACCGTGGATGAAGGTAGTAACTACCTGAACTCAGAAAGTTCCTCTTAACTGAAGACTTAAGAAAGAAATTATACTTTGTTAAAACAGGAGATTGCTAATGTAATGTCTTCTTTATTACCTAAAACTGACCTCCTGATGTAATCAAACACTGCTTGCCACTGAAATCCCTACTGGATGCTAACAAGATGAGTTTAAGCACATTCACTTTTTGTTTACTAGGATCCTACATAAGCTCTACAGAAAGCTAGCACTCACACTTTGAAGCATCCAAAGCCACAGAAGGAATGACCAGCATACTAAATGACTATGAGAGGTATCTAGCTGACAGTGAAGAAAAGTTTCTTTGCCTTCACTCAAACCAGCTAGCTAGACTGGAAGTACAACAGGAGTTGATCAGGGGATTTTCTAATCAATATGATGAGTTCCCCAATCCACGTGAGAAGACTGATGCTCAAAGGAGGGAAGTCATCTTGGACAACAATAAGGAGATAGCAGAAACCTTATTACATCTCCCTGGCTTCTCACCCTGCTTTTTTTAAAAAAACATCACAAGTGATTAGTGTCCTTGTAAGAACATGCTACTCACATTAAATGGGGTGGGAATTCAATGTATTTTAAAAGCTTGGATGGTCTGTATGTTATACAGATGAGCTAATCTCATTTCCTTCAGTCCAAAGAGCAAACTGCACATTTGGAAAGTGATGAATTAATGAGTGTGTAAGAGCTGCCAAAAGATGTCAGGCTGAATGACAAGTTAGTCTGCCTTGGGGAACTGAAGGGAGGCAAAGAAGGTATGCAGAGTAGCAGTTTGAGAGCATCCAACCATACTGAGTATACACCTTTAATGTGTACATTCACTTATTTACTTTATGTACATGTGCTACTGTATAAACAGCAGGATGAGATAAAAATGAAATAACATTTGATCCTGGAGTCAAAGGGGTGCTGCTATTGGAAGGGACTGACAGTCAGACCTGCATGTGCTTCAGGAAAATCACTTTGGCAACCGAATGGATGACTGGAATGGGGACAAGCTTTGAGAGAGGGAGTCCAATGCTCCTGCAATAGTCCAAGTGGGCTTACACTGGGATCATGGCCATGTGAGTAAAGAGAAGGGGCTGGATAGCTGTGGAAGTGGAAACAACATGTTTTAGCTATGTAGGATGAGGGAGAATAAAAACTTAAGGAAGGCCTACATTGCAAACCTGAATGTTTGGAAGAAAGGTAGCATACCTTCAGCAGAAAGAGGAAAAGTTCAGAAGTGGGTGGATCCAGAGGGAAGAGGTAATGTAATAGTGAGAGACCTAGCAAGACCTGATAAGGCCATGGGAACGTGGGAGCGAGGAAAGGAAAGAGTGGGGAGATTGTAAAAGATGTACCGCATAAGTCATGCCCACAATTAGTTGGGGGAAGGAAGAAGAGTAGAGTGGGATGTAGTGTGCTGGTAAATGTTTAACAACCAGCTCTTTGAAGAAAAAGAAAAAGCAGGACACACTTTTCAGTTTAACCTTCATTAGTAACAGTTTCTCCACCACTTTCTCAAGTCTCCATAATCAACAACACAATAAATCAAGCCCTAATTTGTATAATTTGCCGATTTTTAAGATGTAAATGCTCACACTAAACATTTAGCAATCTGCTCTCCTAAGCACACTCCTGGATGCAACCCCATCATCCTACCTTCCCAAGGAGTTGATCATATATTTCCTGGGCTCAGCCCCTACCAATGATCTCCAGAGGATACTTTTCCAGAGAAGTCCATAGGATTTCCTTTTTTCTAAAATTACCCAAGGCATTTTTCAGAAACTCTCTGCTCCCCACGAAACAAGATGTACTCTAGATTTTCCTGAATGTTCTTGGTTCTATCTAGAACTAATAATGATACTAATAATGATACTCTGATCACATTTGTAAACAATTATTGTTAGGTACCTGGTTACTTTGAGCAAAATTCCTATCCAAAGGGTTCCAAATGCAAAGTCCCCTGGACTTTCCTGAGATTTGAGGAAATTTCTTTATACTTCAGAATCTAACAAATCTCTGGGCCTTTGGACCCAGAGATGGCAAAGAGGTAAACATTTCCCTACATTGTTTGTGGCTTTTCTCCACTTGTCTCAGGTGTCTACATCCACCACTCCTCCTTGCTGGGCTTGGTTATCTGCCTTTTAAAGAATTCCATTTTACAAAGTCCATTGAAGCAGTGATTATAGATATTCCTCTTTTGTAAAGCCAAGCTAACTTAAGCTAATAAGACTAAAGAAGAACTAGAAGGGCGGGTGGGAAGGAAAGAGAAAATGGTTTCTATGGAAACTCATTTTTCATTATGCTAGAAAATGGAAGGAGCACACTCACCTCCTGGGCTGGGACCGACATTCCTCCTCCCCACTGTCTGCTTCCTGTATGGACAAGAAAGAGAAAAACAATTACAAATCCAAAAATCTATGTCAACAAAATCTCTATGAGGCAAGCATGGCGGCTTTACAATGGGAGAATCTTTGATTTCCTAACAGGCATTTGGCATTAAGGCTGAATCTGCACACTCACCGTCTGGGGTGCTCGGCTCCATGAAAATGGACTGTAACCAGCCTAGAGGGGAACTCTAGCACTTGGACTGATTTTGGAAGGGAAACTACATCAACAAGCCACAAATGAGTTTGACTGTCACAAGACAGAAAAGCTCAAGGACAAAATCCAAAGGCACGAAGAGGAAAACGGACATGTGATCATGGACAAGGTGGAATTTCAGCAGGGCTAACGCTTCTTGAGTACTTCTGGCCTTTATAACACACTCAAAAGGCAGATGGGCAAACATCATGATGGGTGTACTAGGAGAAGGCACAAGTGTTCCCATTTCCCCACCCACATCTCCCAGGTTGAGGTGAGGTAATTGTATATTAAGATTCTGTAGAGAATCCTAACAGAAAAATGAGGAAACATGGGAAAAGCCCTAGGAAATGCACACTGTCAATCTGACGGTAACAATGCATGATTCCTCCAGTTAAATATGTTCTCATCATCCTTTGTACTGGCAGGGATGGGAGGGGGGCAGACTAAGTATGGACAGAATGAACAGGAAAAAGAACTTCAGACATCCATTGTGCTGTCTATCAACTAACCACGGGCATGTCTTCATTTCTGGAACCATGCCAGAGTACCTTTCTATCCTTCCACCCCCTCCCCTGGATCCCTGAGGCCAGTTCCATCTCATTTATTCCCACGCTATTCTCATTATTGTCTGCAGGCAATACCTGAGTACAGAACAGGAATGATCTTGTCTGTCTCCTCTCATAGAAAGAAGGATACTAAAAAGATGCCACTCTTGGACAGCAACGGAGCCCAGGTGAAGAGAAGAACCTCTTTGATGACTCGCTCTTCGGTCCACAGTTTTTCATATGAGAATCAGTATTTATAGGAACTGAAAAGAGTACTATTAAATGTAAAGTAATTCCAGAGCTACTAACCAGAACTTAAAGAGTTGCAAGAAAGGAAATAAAAAAGTTCAGAGTCAATAGAAATGTCAGATTTTTCTGTCCAAGGGAACTATAATAACCAAAAACTATTTCCTGGAATTGCCTGTAACAAATAGTATTGCAATATGGGCTATAAGTAGTTAAAAGGCCTCAAATTCTGAAGGTCTCTCACCCTTTCCACTTCACACTCCACCCACCCATTCCTAAGTAAGTCAGCCAAAAGAATATTAGGTGATTTTATTTGGAATTCTTGGATGAATGTGCCCTGAAAACAGAGTTGTGGTTTTTAGAATGCGTTGAGTAGAAAGCACTGATGGAAGGATACACTGAGTGCCATAAATAACCTTGCCTCGGCACCTCTGAACCAAGAACCTGACATTAATCACTCATGATCCTTCCCTACTGGGGAGGGGTCAAAGGATTTTTTTTCCCCTTTCATTCGTTTTCTTGTACCTCATATGTTTTAAAGTAGTGTCAAGAGAGAGAAAACTTTCTCTGATACAAACAAAGAAAGGCAAAGGAATTGTCAGTAAAGTTTTTTCCTATACAAGATACCAAAAAATCTATTCTCAGATGAGGTGTTAGAATGTCCAGCCAAGGAAATGGGCTGAGTGCCTTCAGAGCCAATTTATTTTGGATACAGGATGCTGAAGGATACAAAAGAACTGGTCTTGAGCAGGGAAGGACCTAAATGAAATGAAAATAAAAATGAACAGCTGGGTTTGTCTTGCCACAATTCACTGACAAATCTCCAAGTAGCAACAGTGCTTACTCAATGAGAGTAGACATTAGGTGGTGCAGCTCTTTGGATTTCTAAGGTAGTAGTAGCTCAAGGCATTTGGCCTCCAGCCGCCAATTTCAAATACCAACCCACACCTGACAAGTGCAAACATCTGATGTAACCACCTACATTGTCAGGTAACTGTGAGTGTGTATGCAGTGACTTTAAAGAAAAAGAGACAACATGGCCTGAACACTCAAAATCTCAAAGACCAACGAAGAAATGTTTTGTGGTGGATTGCTCTGCTGAAATAAAAACAGTGTGAAGGCCAACTGCCAAACAGTTAATTACTGTTTCTACCCACTGAGTAGCAAACACCAAACCTTAAAAATGTCCACGATAGAAAAAAAAAACAAAGAGGAAGTGGAAGGGACAAAATAGGTAAGGCTTATGCTCAGAAGGCAAGTAAAACGCAAATCTCTGTCCTGGCTTCTTCATGTAAAAAAGGCCAAACAGACTGCACGTTGCATTTTATTTCTGTCTCTTTGGCATTTATTTATCAGATAGACATGTATGCAGCATAAGTATCCCATGCCTCAGTTTGAACTTTACTAGTGCAGAAAATCTAGGTTAGCGCCCCTCAAATTCCAAAGGATTAGTTCCTACTACCGCCATTGCCTGACCTTTATAGCGCTCTAGTCCTTAACACTGCTCTCTCTGCACACAGCAGGGGCTAAATAAATCCCTGCTTAATTGAATTGCAAGACAAAGTTCACTTGTCTTGCAGAACATTGCTCTGGTGCAGGCAGGATTGGGGTCCAGGCTTTTCCAGCCTTAATGGAGCTTGCGCTCACAGTAGCCCCGCTAACCCAGGTTTCTTGGGTTCTTTCTCCTGAAGAATTCTGTTCCACATCTGGGCAGCACTTACTGCTGCTGAGTCTGTACTTACCTCAAGCCAAAGTCTGCCTCTGCAACTTTCACTCATCCGGATGTGGTTCTGTCTTTTAGGGCCCAGCAAAATGAGGCTAGTCCCTCTTCCATGTGATGGGCAACAGCTTTCATGTCCCCCTTTAAATCTTTTCTTCTCTGGGTTAAACATCCCCACTTCCTTCAACCAATCCTTAGGTGACATGGTCCTCTCTACATCCTGGTCTTCCTCCTTTGATGTGCTCTAGCTTATCAATGTTCTTGTCCTTGTCCCAGAATTGAAGACAACACTTCAGATACAACCTGACTGGGTCAGAGTGCAGAGGGACTATCACCTCCCTTCTTCTTTTAAACTTCATGCAGCCCAAAGGCTGAAGTAGCTTTTTGGAAAGCCACATCATACTGCTGATACACTAAGTTTGCAGTCCACCAAAACTTTCTGATCTTTTCCACGGGCTGTGCTTTTCCCATTTTGAATTTTTTTAGAGCTATCTGTGTAAATGTCGTATCTCTCCAACCAGACTGAATTCTTTGAAGGTAAGAGGCTGTCTCATCCCTGTATATACAATTTGGTTCAGGAACCGCAGTAGATGCTCAAAAAAACAAAACCTCTGTAGATTAAACAACTATAATGGTGCCAACTAAAGCAACTCCCAATCAAACAACAGGCTGCCACCAAAGAGGGTCTTAAATAGAGGTTTTCTGTGGAATCTGGGACCTAGTTCTGGCTTCTTAGTAACAGGGCCCAGGGCCATTGCTAACTCTAGAATTGTAGCTTCTATCACTCAGAAATAGCTGCTAGCTAAGGAAAGATTGAAAACGAAGGCCATGGAAACAGGAGTTTCTCAGCCTTTGCAAGAAAAACAATGGTTAAAGATTCTGTGGCTATGGCCAACAGTCCCTGTTTGGGGGCAGCCCATGAAACCATTAACACAACTGACTAGAGAAGCAAGTCAAGTAGGTCAATAATTCATTTGAGTTTTCTGTAGACTCTTGTTAGGTTACTAGAAAATCAACTTTTTCATTAGCTACTTTGAAAAATGATCAAGGGACACCTCAATCTGTATTACTAAGGGATGAATCTTTAACCAAGTTACTGAACTTGTGTGAAAATCAAAGTTTTTATTTACTGTGGAAATATTTCATGGGCAAGGATCACATATTTGGAATAGAAAATCTTTTTGTGTTTTTCCTCACCCAAATAAGGAGAATGGTAGGTAACCTCCTGATATGAATGAATTTTCTAACAAGCTCAAATGCTTACGCATAAATATTTATGAAAATCGCATCCATTTTATAGGTTGCCTAACTTGTGGTCACTTTCTAGATTCCCAAAGACAACTCTATTTCAGAATGATAGATAATTAGGATTCGAGTAGCACAATCTACTTATCCAAGTATTATCAACTCTTCAGACTAGCAAGTAAAGACCTGGTATAAGGAATGAAGGAAAGCTTTACTTTGTGAAGTTGGGCTGAAAGCTTTTGGACATTTTCCATTTCTAATACAGGCATGAGGATGGTCACAGGTCCATTAGAGCTCACCATCTTTGTACTTGTTGGCAAACACTGTAAGATGCATACATGGCCTACACACAGGATTTAGCTCAATCTGTTACATGGATTCTCTGGGGCAGATTTGAGCCAAGGATTTAGGTATTAATACATTTGCACTTCTGGAGAAGTTTGTGAGAGTTCGAGAAAAATAGGCTCATAGCAGGATTTATTTTGATCAGGAAGATAAAGCGACAAGCAGAACTTAACTTTGCTCTAGAACTTTAGGACAACATCCCTGGAAGTAAAACTTAAGATCAAAAGTGATCTTGAGAGAACTGTGCAAAACTCACATTAAAAAAGGATGCTTGTTTCAGGCTCTGGATCTGCCTGAGGAAGGAGAGGCTCTCAGTACCATGAATTAGCGCTTTTGCCTATGTTTTGAAGGAAACTGGGGCAGTGGGGAAGCCACCATTACAAAATTTTGAAAAACTTAGAAAAGCATTTATTTTGGGAACAATGTCATTATGATCATTTTGGGGAAAAAAGTCTTTTTTAGAAAAGATGCAAAATGAATGTAGACAAATGGAATGGCCACTGATCTACTTCATCAGAGAATGGCCAACTAGCTTGATGAGAATTTAAACAGCCTTGTCCTCAAAGAACCCAAAGTATTTTAGATGTAATTTACCCAAAGGACAGCATAGTCAGTACGGAACACAGAAAAAAATGTGAACTCTGGTCACAACCTGCTACTGGCAACTTGGTGAATGCGGACACCAAGATACCTGAATATCTCTTCCCATGAGCTTAGGATTTCGTCTTCTGAATGTGTCTATCAACGTGCATGTGCTATTCATGAATCTGCTAAGAGGGGAGGGTATAACCGTCACTCTAAAGTTTAAACGATGCTTCACAGGTACGCTCACTGAAACACCAAGTCGCCCACTGCATCTTGGGCTATCACCAGCTGTCAGGACTTACGTCTTTCCACTGGACTCTGAAGCAGAGAGCGAGGCTGATGACTCTGCTAGGCTCTGTCTCAAATCCACTTTGCACGCCCATCAAGACATCACCTTGTCGATGTCATTGGTCCTCTTTGAGATAGAAGACAGACAGCAACAACAATGTATTCATGATGACTTATGAGATGATCAGATACTGTCCTGTTGTTTTTTCCATCAGTCCAGGGGTAGGGCCACATGTGGCCCTGTAGGTCCTCAAGTACAGCCCTTTGACTGAATCCAAACTGTGGCCCGGGTGCCTGCTCCAGCCTGATTTACAATCCTGAATTCTAACTTCTGCCTTTGCCTACAGATTCAGAGCATCTACAACCTCTCTTCTTATAGTACTTGCTGATATTTATATACCATCATAAAGTTTACAAACTGTATTTACAGAAATCTTCTCATTTGAACGTTACAATAATGCTGGTAGTAGGTACTGTTATTATGCCAATTTTGTAGATGAAAAACTGAGACTCAGAGGCACTTGTCCAGTATCACACAGCTAATAATTGGGGTGGGACTAAAATTCCGTTCTCTTCCAACTCCAAACCATTCTACTATCTCAGCAGCCTTTAAATAACCTCCACTCTGCCAGAAGCTCTGCCATTTTGGACCTTGTGCCTATTTAGATCCCTCACTGGCCCAACTCATCTCCATATGCTTGTTCTAGTCCTAGCTTCTCCTTACCTGTCATGGCTTGATGCCCCATGTAATAAGGCACTGACAGCAACTATTCCAACAATCTTGGTTACATGGAGGTAAGGAATCAAACCATAAAAGTTACATAAACCAAAAAAGTTACTAACATGTGGAGGAGTTTGGACCCGATCCAATATATTACCCCTCGGTCACCAGCAAAAGTCTTTTAATATTTACAATGCTAATGCCTTAAGTACTAAAATTCAATACTTTAAGTCCATAAAACACCAAAGAATTAAGTTGTACAAGGCACAGCCAACCAAAGCTCTAAACCAAAGACTTAGGGGAGTCAGACCAAAGAACAGATGCGGAAAACTGACAAACTACAGCAATTACTTACAATTCCCAATGGAACCACGCAACCTTAAATCAACCTTGCTTTCTCCTTAAGTTTTGTAAAATCACTTATAAACTGGGGAGAAATGAGATTGGATGGTACCGTACTAAAATAAAGTCAGTATATTTAAGACATACGTCCACCAGTAGACAATATTGCAAAGGAGAATTTGGTCATTCTTTTGCCTACCCATGAGAAAATTTGGTCTTTGGTGAATCAACATTACCAAAGGCACTCAATTACATTAAAACTAAATTTACAGCCACAGGGTGTGATGGCTGATTTTGGCAGACCTAGCCCTTCGCAGCAATGCAAAGATCTAAAACAATTCCAGGGGACTCATGATGGAAAACATCATCCACATCTAGAGAGAGAACTATGGAGTCTGAATGCAGAGCGAAGCAGATTCTTTTCTTTTTGTTTTATTCTTTCTCATGGTTTCTCCCTTTAGTTATAATTCTTCTGTACAACATGACTAATGTGAAAATAGGAATGCTTAACAGGAATATATATGTAGAGCCTCTATCAGATTGCATGCTGTTGTGAAGAGGGACAAGGAGATGGAGGAGGAGAAAATTTAAAATTTATGGAAATAAATGTTGAAAACTAAAAATAAATAAACTTAAAAAAAGAAGAAAAACTAAGAAGCTAGTGGATGGGTGCTGAATTTGAAGTGCTGAGTTTAAATTCCCAACTAACACATTAACTTTGTCATGGAATCTTGGGGTTCCTTAGTTTAAGAATGGAGATTCTTGCATTATCTGACCCCACAGTTGTTGTAAGAAAAGCACTTTGAAAACCATAAAATTCTGCATACATACAGGTTGGTATGATGTTCCTGGGAAGTTAAAATTCAAAATCTAAAAGCTTAAATTAGAATTTTATAGAGATCTCTCTATCTCTTTCTCACTCTCTTTCCAGGAAGCCTAGGCAACGTTTCTGACTGATCCAAGTAACAAAGCTTTCGGGACAGATAGTTCTTTAGGAATCAGAGGGGATTCAGATCTCCAAGGCTGAGCTACCAGCCAGTGAGAGTTCCCTGGAGCAGTGCTGTGGGAAGGCCAAGGAGAGATGTTTAAGATGGGGTGTGGGGTAGAAAACCAATTAGGGAAGACTGAAAGAAGTACCTTTCTCGTCTTTCTGCACTGAGGGTACCACAGAGAGTAGATGATGTAAAGATGTATTGAGCCCAATTCATGCTCTTTGCCCTCTAGTACCTTTTGGCATTGGCAGGGGTGGTAATCTACTTTGGAGTAATCCAAGGTTGGGTTTTGGCCAGGCATAAACCTGGAACATGGTAGACAAATAGAAAAAAACAATTTATAAGCAATAGTGGAAAAACCATCAAAGAAAACCAGAACCCCACAGCTCTCAAAAGTAAGAAAAGTATCCAAGATATTTAAAAGGTCTTAATATGAGAGCTCCACTAGGGGGCAGATGAGTCAAAGCTTCCTCAATATATGCCTGATTGGAGGAAGCAGCTCACCTGAACCATGAGCTATATCTATCCATCATGCTGACATCACGAGGCATTTTTCTAAATGGCTGATGTTTTTCTAAGGACAGTGTCAGCTGTTTTCAGTCTAAGTCGGAATCTTCAACTGTCAGCTAAAGAGACCTGTATCAGCATAAAATGTTCTGTTGTCCTAACCGGGCAAGCAAAAAAAAAAAAAAAAAAAAAGGCACCATTTGACTGTGTAGACTGAGAGGCTCTAGTTGAGCTGAAAGCCACCAGCACTTAAGTATTCTGTGTGGTGCTGTGCACATGTCTAGAATGCCAAGGACAACCCCTGTTATTGGAAACTGGGTTCCCCACCCATCTCACTGGCATCCACCCTGCTCAAAGCCCAACAACTTGCACGATGTCTGGACTACATTCCAACCTAGGTCTCTTCCCTGGGCAAATCCAGTTGATGTTCAATGTCACAAGACGTAAGGAGGCTCTACATTCCTGCCATCATATGTCTGAAAGCTGTAGTCAGGCCAGGTGTGGAGAGAGAAATGGAATTTTCCTCAATCAGCATTTGAGTTATCATATGCCATGGGGAGAAGTCCTTTAGGGCTGCTTAAACTGGACACAGCAAGAACTAACGCCAGGACCTAAAGAAAAAGAATGAAAACATATCTTCTTTTATGCCTGAGACCAGATTAGGCAAAATGCTATAAGCCACTCCTCCCCCTTGGATCTCTGGCCAAGCTCTCATCATAAAAAGGGAGCCCCTGGAGAAAGGCAAAGAAAAGTCTTTCCCATTTAGCACATGTCTTTTCTTCACCTGTGTGATGAAGTCCATGCCACTTAATGTCTCAGAGACTCAATTTCTTCTTCTATAAAGTGGAGGAAATAACTGTAGTTCACAGGGCTCTTCTGGGGTTTAAATGAATAATGGAAGTCCTAAAATGCTAAAGGGCAGTTGTGTTGCTTAAAGATTCCTTTGCTGTAAATGAAATTGCAGTCTTTCTATGTCATCTAGCTGGAGAATGCCCAAGTTTAGTTTAGAAAGTGAAACATCTGAATTGCAAATTTAAAAAGAGGCAGCTAACATGATGAAGATCCTTTGGATAAAACTGATCATTTTCTACTCATTTCTTAGGCCCAGTTATTTTTGACATATGGATTACATACAGTGTGCTAGAGTTGATTACTAAAAATGTAAACTCTGTTTGCTCTCAAACCACACACACACACACACACACACACACATACACACACACTCCTGAACACTCATAAATCCACACACAGTCACACCCTCTGACTCTCTCCCACAGGCAAGTCATTTTCTAAAGTTGCTCAACAGAATTCTGATTAAACTCTGATGAAAGGGGCAATGCTTTGACACCTATCTTCATAACTGTTGCAATGAAACATCACTTACGCAATAATTTAAGAAAAGCCATCCATCAAAATCAGGTGAGCAAGCAAGACAGAAATGCTAAGAATTGTCTTGAATGAACTCTACGCACTGTTATGTTCATTATACTACAAAATGGAATGTGAAGCAAACAGCTGTAGACAGGTTCAAAGCTCAATTCTCTGTAAAGAGTCACCTTATCATTTGAGGAACTAGTAGTTCAATGAATTCTATTTGAAATTATTTTAAGGCCTATTTTATTGACCATCAGATATTTTTCTAAAGAAAGGAAACCCGCATCTGACCAAAATAACTATTTACTCTATCTTCAAGAGGTAGGGATGGGAGAGGTGGAAGGGTTGAAAATCGCTATCAGTTCTGGGAACAAATTAAAAATCTAAGACACATGCCCAATACCCCAAAAGAAAACTATTGTCAAAATTGCCCATAATCCCGAATTTTTTTGTTAAACGTGTATACATGGAAGAGAGAAGCTTGCCATGTGACCAATGTTTTCAAAGAGATGCAAATAATAAATCTGAAGATTATCAACAAATGAAAGAATCTTCTGGCAGAGGACTGTTTTAATTATCCTCTTTTCCTTCCTCTGCACAGCATCTCTCAACAATATCCTGCTGCAGTAACACATGGAGACAGCTCAAATCTGTAACCTTTTCCACCCCCTTCCAAGCCCTTTTTCCCTAAGGACTGCAGTACATAATTGAAAAATTAAGCTTGCATTTCATTTGAGTAATAATGGTGCAGGGTAAGAAAGGACTAGGAGTGTACTAAGATAGTCTGAATAGAAGAACGAATTCCCAGACTTCTGGTCTCAATCCCTTGTCCTGCCTCTGACTCCTTGTCTAAGTCATTTTACTGGGCCTCAACAGAACTATTTGTAAATAAGGTTGATAATTTTTTTTAAAAGATTATGTTTATTTAGTCTTTCATTTTGGGGATTTTTTGGTAGATGTTTTAAAAAACCTAATACTTATGAAACATTCAGACTGCAAGGTCAGAAATACTTAGCAATAAAATGAAGGGGAAATATAAAGTTTGAACCAGACTATCATCCTCTTCTTAATTTAGTAAATTATACTTAAAATCTAAAATATTCAGGCACTGAAGAAACAAGATTCTTAAGTCTTATCAATTCTAGTCTATCAGCTCTCACAGCTATCTTTCCTTCTCCATCATTCTGTGGTTATACTAGTTCAGAACCTCTTCTCCTTTCAAGAATGTCCGTACTGGCTTTAATTCATCAGGCACAGTGTTTCCAAAGTATCATTCCTAAAGCACAACAGGTCTGACCAAGCCATCCCCCTACTCAAAAAGCTGCAATGGCTCCCTACTTCCTCCATCTGACATTTTCTGCCAGTCACAAACTCAAACTCCACAAACTCTATGATCTGGCCAATCTTGCACATTTACTATTTCCAGCACAGACTACTCTTTCCTGGGCCTTCATGCCCCCATGTCTAGAAGGCACTCTCTACTCACTCCTGAATCTTCATAACCCCTAGCTTTCCTCCTATCTCTTACATGAAGCCTTTCCCAACTTTCTTGGCAACTACTGCTTCCCTACCCCTCAAGTCTTCTTTCATTTACTGTGTTTGTGTGTCTGTGTGTGTGTGTGTGTGCGCACGCACGCATGCACGTGCATAGTATATAGCTTATATATACATTGCATCTACTTACATGTTGCTTTCTTCAATACAATTCAAGCTCACTGACAGCAGGGACTATTCATTTCCGTCTTTATAGCCAAAGAATCTAGCACAGTGTCAGGCACGCAACACAGTTGGTGCCTTGTAATGGCTTGTTGACTAGTTGGTTTTACCACCTTAAATGATCTTTATTTCTTTTTTTATTAGTGAAGGATTACTGAAGAAGAAATTGCAATTTTCAATGCAGAAAGATTTTAATTGCAAAAATAATCCCTATCAAGCTTGACAATTTACTAACTCATGTAATTAGAAACCATCTTCCACTCACATGGAGGTGTTATTAATGGGCACCAGGGAAATAGGAAAACAGGAAAGAAAAGAAATTTTTCTCAAGCATAAAGGTTATCTAAGGTTATCTGCACATACATGCACAGCATAAGCATGCACACACACACGTCCATTACAA
The DNA here is from genome assembly GCA_023548195.1 of Bettongia penicillata ogilbyi. Taxonomy (NCBI): domain Eukaryota; kingdom Metazoa; phylum Chordata; class Mammalia; order Diprotodontia; family Potoroidae; genus Bettongia; species Bettongia penicillata. Next base: position 776,314 of record JAJHZJ010000573.1, on the reverse strand, counting down.
TTACTGAATACTGCCCTAGTGTTTTATGATCACTGAGCAGAGACTACGCCTGCCCCCAGCCTTTCTCTCTGCAGCTCCTCCAGTCTTCCCTTTCTCCCCTTACAACTTCTCCTAGTCCCTTCTCTTACCAGTTTGCCCACCCTTTCCTTCCTATACTCCCCACTATGTTTCATTCATGTTCTCATAGCAATTTGGTTATTTTCTTTGGGACTTCATTAACTACAAAGGCTCAACAAGATATTTATCTCTTTGCTCCTTTTTCTTATTAAATAAACTCTAATTAGCAGGCCAAGGGATAGTCTAAGAGAGTTTTCTGCTTTACCCCACTTAGTGATCCCAGGATAATGCACTGGGGAAAAGGCCATAGGGCCATCAGGCCCAGTCTGACTAGCAGAGCAAATCAACACAGTTAGCCTAAGGAAATGCCTCCAGGTTTTCCTTCTAAATTTTATCTTAAATAAACTAGAAGCAACAAATTCTCAACTCTGACTTTTTTCCAGGTTGGAACAAAAGTGGGGAATATAAGGGAGAAAGTAAAAGGCAAGTCAATGAAGTAATGAATAGCTCATTTCTTCTCTCTCCCTATTTGTACAAAGAATGACATGAACATAGCTTTAAAGAAAATAGCCCCCTTGGCTAAGGCAGGCAAAGCTTTGGAGAATCGGAGACTCGGAAGAGTAGGAAAGTGCTCAGAGGCTCTTTAGTCAGCTAGGTGGGTCAATCAGGAAGATACTTCTTCCTGAATTCAAATCTAGACTCCCACACTAACTAGCAGTATGACCTTGGGCAAGTCACATGACCTTATTTGCCTGAGTTTCCACATTTGTCAAATGAGCTGGAGAAGGAAATGGCAAACCACTTCAGTATCTTTGCAAGAAAACCCCAAAAGGGGTCACAGAGTCAGACACAACAGAAAATAAGTGAACAGCCAGAGTCGAGCCTTAAGCAGAACAAGATTCCTTCCTACAACTTACCCAACATGTGGTCATCTAGCCTTTACCTGAAGACCTCCATTAATACTGTGGCCAGCTTTCTAATTACTGAAGGTTTTCCCTTATTTTAATCAATCAATAAAATTCCAGTGCTAGTCACTGGAAAAATCAAAGACAAAGGTGAAATGGCCCTTGCCCTCAAGGAATTGAGGTAAACTTGGAGCCCATATTTGCTCCTGAAATTTGCATGCATTAAACGTGGGATCAGGCAGACTCGATCTGATCCCTCCTCCAAGTAAGAGTCTGTGAGACAGTTTCAAACACCAGAGAGGAGCAATAAGGAGCCTTTCTCCTTTCCAACCTTCTCTTGCTCCCATCTCTTTCCAACAGTGTTCATGTGACATAAAGCTAGAATAATCAAAGGTAAAGGGCACCTAAAAATGCAGTTTAAAAAAACACCATCATCAGTTTACATAAGATAAAAATCAATTTAGTTACTAAAATCTGAAATCTGCCTAGGAGACTGTTTCCATAGAAAAGGCCATTATGTAAAATATAAAAAGTCCTGCACTGGAAAACAATATAGCAAAGATCTAATTTTTAATGAGAAGGCATATCCCTGAAGCTGGTTTCTCGATATTTGCAGGTGAAATCTGACTGTCACAGTCTGGCATCTCTCAGGGCTCACAGGCTCTTAGATCTAAAGGTGAGGGGATCCTGTGAAACCCCTAGTTTAACCCCCTGATTTTACAGAGGGAAGAAACAGAGGCTCAGAAAGGCCAAGGAACTTGCCTAAGGTCAATTTGACCTTTGCCCAGTTTCAGTCTTCACTCATTTGAAGAACTATCTTCTCCACTAGCACTCTACACACTCCCCTATTCTTTGCCCCATAATTTTTTTTGAAGAACCTGGGGATACACTTTACAATTTCAAACTGTTTAATGTTACCTTTTTTTATATACATATAGACCAAACTCCTGAAAAGGATTCTGGTAATAAATGATTCTTCCTCTCAACCCAATTTTATGAAAGATTTGACTTCCTGCTTTTTTTCCATCATTGTGTATCACTTCCATCACAGTAAGGACAGCTAGGTGTTCTGGGATACAGTTAACCCACAAATGGACTGATCTCAAAGGGCCCTCCCAGATTACAAGAATTGCCACAATATCCAGTGTTTCTACCCAGTGAACTCCTAAGTTTCTCTGCCTCATTCTGAATTAGCCTCCAGGCATCTCAACCCCAACTTATTAAAACAGAAGTAATGACCTTTCTCCCCTCCCACTCCCTCTTCCAAACTTCCTCCATTTCTACAAAGGGTACGATTAACTTTCCAGTCACCTAGATTTGCAAGCCCAGTAATTCGTTATCAGTCACATCCAATCAGCTGCCACTTCTTGCCAATTTTAGCTCCACGGCACCTTCTCTCCTCCTGTCCATCTCCTTTTCCCCCTCTCACAGCTGCTATCTTAGTTCATGTTTTCATCCCCTCTTACCTGGGCTGCTGTAATAGCCTCCTTCATGGTCTTGCTGATTCCAGTATCTCCCGTTTCCAATCCTTGCGCCATAGGGCTGACAAAACATTTTTTCCCAAGGTATAAATCTGACCAATATTACTTTTTTTTCTTCTCAAAAGTCTTTAGGTGACTACTATTGCTCCTAGGATAAAATACAAATTCCTAAACCTAGCATTTAAAGCTCATCCACAACCAGGCCCCAACTGACCCTTCTAGACCCTTTCATAAGTTTGGTTTCATCCAAACTACATGCTACCAGCTATTCCTCTACTCAGCAGTCCATCTCTTGTCCCCAACTTCTGTTCTAGTTCTCGGACTGTTCTCCAGACAGGAATGCCCTCCTTTGTCATCTTCCTGCTTCTCGGAGTCTTTAGGTGCCACCTTGTGTGGGAAGCCTTCCAGGATTTCCCCTGTTATTAGTGTTCTCTTCCTCCCTAAGTTATCTTGTATTGCCTTACTGGTGTTCCTGTTGTGGGGCTCAAGTAGAAAGGAAGCTTTCTGACAGCAGAGACGGCCTTCCTTTGACGTTTCTATCCCCAGGGCTTAGCATAGTTCTTGGCACAAAATAGGTGCTAAAGAAAGTTTTTCCTCATTCATTTGCTTATTCGTGTTTATTCATTCATTCTGAAAAGTTAAGAGACCATCACTCTTACAAAGGCAGAGGAAGGAAAGATGTAGACCTAGATATATAATGACAGCAACAGAAGTAAAAAGGAAGGGCTAGATGGGAGAGACTGTCAAGGCAGAAGTGGCAAGCCTTGGCACCTGGCTAGCTATCGGTGACAGAAGTGTCAGGATGACTCTACAGACAGTATACCACCAGTGTGAGGAGTCAAAAGCAGAACTGGACCTAGCTCTCCCCTTTCCTGACTCCCAGGCTGGTGCCTACTAAGATAGAAAGGATCAAAGCACATCTTGTTTCCCAACCACAGATGGAACAGAACAAGAATCAACAGTCCTCCTTCATTTGCATATGCTTATCTCCCATGTCAATCTCTGCACCCAAAGAAAACAGTCACAGGAGGGCTTGGCTACTTACAAAGCCTTTTACTTATTTGGTCACATTTGATCCCAACTACAGCCCTGTGCCTGTAAGAACGTCCAGCTCTTATTCGCACTTCCCAGGGGAAGAAAGAGCAACAAGGAGATGAAGGTGCATGCCAGCAGGGCCCAGCTGGGTGTCATCCCACCTTCCGAACCCTAAAGGTAACTCTCCTTGGGCTTTACCATAGTCCCTGATGATGCCGCTGTGTCCCAGGACAAAAAAGGCCAATGGCGCTATCACTGGTGTGTGAAGAAATGAGACCTACCATCACAGTCTAGGCACACTTCAAACACCAGTCTGTCTTGCAGTCCCCAGTACTTGTCTTCCAGCTTGTCTTTGAACAAACCATTTTTGAATGGAACTAAGGAGAGTAATTTCTCATGTATTTGTGTGTGTGTGTGTGTGTGTGTGTGTGTGTGTGTGTATATATATATATATATATGTTTTTGTTTTTGACAAACTGACACCTTTGTTGGACGCATTAAGCCTTGGCCCAAAAGTCCATGAGAGCCATTCTTCTCTGTATTTCTTTCAGTCCCAGTTTTCCTCCCCATCTGATCTCCATTTTCACAAAAGCATAATGGTCTAGGCCTCAGAAGAACTGATCTGTCTTCCTACTTCTGCCAGGAGATCAATTTCCTCTTGGTACCTCAGTTGTCTCATTTTGAGTACTAAATTCTGTTTGCAAAATGATTATAACATGAACTGAGCTAAGAGTATTATTATGAGCTGAATTTCTGTTCTCAAAATGAAAGAGGAAGGAGAAAAGACAGATACTAGTGAGCTTGATCTTTTTTCCAAAAGCTCAGATCACGTTTAATTTCTACCATGCTTCCCTTGAAACTCAAAAATAAGAAAACCCTCAGCACAGACCTTAGGAAATTAAAAGCCTACATTTCACACCACTGAAGCCCAAATTAAAAATACAGAGAGGTCTTCTGCTCACCAAAGGAAGACAAGGAAAGCAACAGAGATTATCGTCAGTTTCCATATTCTAGAAAATGCTTTTCTATGAGGAGGCCAGAAGTTGCTTTAATCAGACAGGCTTGCCTTTGGGGAATTTCCTGAGTCATAAACGTATTCAAATAAATACATTTTCACACTTAAAAAGGGATTTGCATTGGGAATGTTAATTTTCTGACAGTATACACAGAAATAAAGAAAGTAGCTTTCTAGACATTAGCTAGGCTTTGGGCACATATGCTAGCAAGCTTCCATAGATAGGTTAGTAACATATATTCTCCACATATTTCATGAGCACCTATGTGCAAGGCACCAAGTGTTTTAAATCCAAGAGAATTAAAAGCAACAGTGATTACAAACGTTACATAATTACTTAGCGTTTGTGGGAAACAAAGAAATACAGCGCAACCAAGCAACCTCATTTGGTTAAGCAGTCTGGAAAAACTCACTGCACTGGGATCAACGTCCAAGTCCAAGCTTTAGAACTTTGCTCTCCAGTAGTTTCCAATCTACTCAGACTGTCATCGTCAGGTCAGAAGTTATCTGGAGCAAGTGACGCCCACAGAGGAAGCCCAAGGCCATACAACAAGTATAATAAGCAAGGAGCAGAAACGAGGATGGAACCCAGGACTTCTAACTGTGATATCAGGGCTTCTTCCACTAGACACCGATGCAGACTACTGAATTTCTTTTTTCATTTGGTATTCTTTATTTGATGTCACTTTCATTTCCAAATATGACTCTCTCCAGAGAGCTATTCATTGTAACAAATAATTAAAAGGAGGGGGAAAAACATTTCTGTAACACAAACCAACATAACAATGAAGTCTGACAATACATGCAAGGTCCCCACCATCCATGAGGCTCCCACCTCTAAGGAATCAATTCTTAGCATTTTTAAGAGCTTACAATGTGTAGGCTTTTGTGCTAAGAGACAAGGATTCAAATAAAAAATAAAAAGCCAGTCTGCCTTCAAGGACTTACATTCTAATGGGGGAGAACACACAGATCTAAGAAGGCACATACAGGACTCAAGCAGAGCCGATGGAAGTGAAGGTCTCCCCGTAGATGATGGCTTCTGAGCTGAGTGCTGAAGGAAATCAGGAATCCTAAGGGGTATAAGGAAGGAGGGAGAGACCATCACAGGCCCAAGGAAAGCTAGTACAAAGGTGTGCAAATGGGAGATAAAGCACCATGAGGGAGGATGCAGAGGAGGTAGATTTTTTTCATCTCTTCTTTGGGACTAACTTTGGTCACTACAAATTACAGTATCCACTTTCTTTTTTTCTTTCCATTTCATTTTTATACTGTTGATACTATAAATAGAGCTCTTCTAGTTCTACTCCAAGGCTCTGTTAGTGCCTTTGTGGTCAGTCATACCTGTCTACCGTACATACCCATGGGTGCACATGTTATCCTCCCCCTTAGAATACAAGCTCCTTCAGGCTAGGGACTGTTTTCCTGCTTCTTTGTATTTTTAGGGCTTAGTACTTGCCTGATACATACTAAGTGCTTTAATAAATTTCTTGACTGACCACTTACTTCCTTTTGTATCAGTTCATATAATTCTTCGCATGGTTCCCTGTATTTTTTATATCCATCATTTCACCTGGCACAGAAGTATTTCCTTACATTCATGTTCCTCATTTTGTTTTGCTACACAAATGATACTGCCTACAATTCTGAATATAAACAATGCCTCTTTCCCAAAAAGCTTTAAAAGTTTTTGGCAAATATCTCACCCTTTTAAAATCACTGAGAGAGGTAGAAAGGGCACAAATACTTTTATTTACAAATGAAAGTCCCGGAGGCTGAGAGAGGCTGAATGATGTTTTCAAGATAACTTGGACATTCTTTAGACAGAATGCAGAGCCCTGACCCTTACTCCTTCAGGTCCTGGGCTCACTAGACTATGCATCTCAAACCTAATCTCAAACCTAAAATAAATGAGAGGCTGATATAAAAGCCCCACCTGATGCAATGTTCTTCAGCAGCAGAATATTTTCTAGAGTCTTAGTACAGAATCTCTAGACTTACTGGTGAGGCACAGAAAGCACAAAGACACAGAGTTAGTTCCCTGTGATGTAAACAAGTGGCATTATCGATCTCCTAGCCTGGTGCCGGAGCCTCCAGGCCTCATGGCTGCAGAGCACAATGGTTCTCCTGGTCAGCAGACACCTGGCCCAGATGAAGCATCTTTCTCAATAGTCACTTCGCAGCTGTTCTGTTGTTTCACTGTTGACAGGACATGGCAGCTTCTGCTCCACCTCTCCCTGAAGCATTTCCCAGTACCCAATGACTACGGTCAGAGAAAAAAGATTTTGGGAGAGGGGAATCTCAGTGGGATTATTAGCATGGCTTCGGGCTTACAGCACATTCCAGGTTTTCAAAGGCTCTGCAACATAGGTTTTATCTCACCATGTCATGGCAACTAAGGCCATGTTAATGTGGTCGTGAGTTAGAGATCTGAAAATAGGTTCAGCTCTCCTAGCCACAGGCTAAGTTAAATACCATTAAGAACTCTGGCCTATGTCTGGATGTTAAACTAAGGTGGTACTTTAAAGTCCAATCCTATGTCCCTCAATTTTTTCTAACTATTTTAAACCAATTTTTAAGAACTCAATACATGGATTTATGTTATGTTTTCTAATAGACAAAAGCTAGTTTGTTCTTCATGCAGTTTTCAATTCCTACATAACTCAAATAAAAATGCCACTTCCCCTCAACTTTATGTGAACTGTATGAAGGAAAAACATCCTCTTCTTTTAAACATTACCCCTATGTAGCCCTGATTTTCATACCACAAATTGCTGCTCATGTCAAAAAGCGGCCAAATCAAGTTAAAAAAAATGCTTTGGGAACACATATGGGTGAATCTCAGGACAAGATTTCTTCAAGTTGTTTTGCACATGGCTGTTGTGGATGAAAATCCAAGTAATTTAAAAAGGAAATTCCCTACTGCCCACAACAGCGATCAAACGTAAGGGAATGGTAGTCAGCTGTCCATTTCAATGTTAACATCACAGTCCAGTTCTTAAGCTGCCTGCAAAGAAGAGACCCCCGAATTAAATTTCTTTTCCCAACTTAAATACTATTCTTCTGCTAAAATAAACCTGCTTTTCTCCTTTGATTCCTTTCCAAAAATCTGATAAGGAAGTGTCAACAGTACCAAGATGTTCACCACCCAGAAAGGCCCCAGCCATGTTCGTACATCTTGAGTTAGGCCACTGCCAGGAAAGAGTCTTAACAATTCACAATTACGCGTTAGGATTTCAAAGCATTTTCTTTACAACAGCACTGGGTGAAACAAGGACTTTTATCCCATTTTCAAGATGGGGAAACTGAGATTCAATCAAGTTAAGTGACTAACCCTTGATCACATAGATGGTATAGGCAGAATCAAGATCTGAACCTGGGGTTTCCAAAGAATTTAAAACTGTACCAGACCTCAGAAGTCACCTGGGCTAACATCCATTTTTGAGATCAGGAAACAGAAGTGTAGTGAAGTTATGACTTGCCTAAGGTTAACAGAGAAAGAAAGAGTAAAGCCAGGTTTTGAACCTAAGACCAGAGTTTTCCTCATCAGTCTATTAAAAACAAACAAAAAAAAGGGACAGGCAAAACTGTTTGCTCAGGAAATAACAACGGTAGAATTTGAAGCCAAGAGAGTTACAGAACAAATTATCTGTGCATGCGTATTTTTCTGCATATATTTTTGTGTGTATTTACATATATTATGTCAATATGTACATATATTGTTTTAGCTTGTAGTCAATGCTGCTGTTATATAATACAATATATAATATTATATTTTGCAAATTGCAAAAGACAGTCAAGGTCAGTAGATCAGTATGGAGACACGCACGTCAAACCTTTCTGGGATCTCCAATATCCTATAAAAAGCTGGGTTTGGGAAGCAAATAAGGGCAAGAGAAAAGCCTCTGTTTATCCTCTCATAGCAGGTGGGTAATGCCCAAACTGAACATACACCTCTCCCTTCTCCCTCTCCATGCCACTGCAGAGAAACGTAGCTGCCATTCTCCACCTTTTGCTAATGCACTCAGTGAGAAATGCGCAAATCCATCCAGGCAGGAAATGGGAGCAGCACAGAGACAGAGAACTTCAGTCTCAGCATCACTATTATTTTAAATTGAGAATCGGACCATCTGTGTGAACCAGTTCTCCATAAGAAGAGCTGACAAGGGCAAGTGAACAAATTTGACTACGATGAGCTCTCACTGGCCATAATCAGCAATGTCCATTTTCTTTCCTTTTTTTTCTGCAAGGTCCCCTTGAAATCTCACCTCCTGCTCCTAAGCTACACACTAGATTTACATGTAAGACTGAGTTTTGCTGGGCAAGGTCTGAATCCATGAGTCTAGAATCTCTTCCATCCAAGACTCCCCAGACTTCTGGCACAGATACTGTGTATAAACTAGCTCACTTTAACAAAAGAGGTCAAAGGTGGAAGTGCAGGTACTTCCCAGTAGTGACTAATCCACTGGAGTCAGGCAATGGGGAGCATCGCATGTTGTAACCTCTGCTATTAAAAACTATAATGGAAAAGGGAAAACATTTTCTGAACACTGTAGGTTGTTCCCTGGAAGATGCTAAAATCAGACCACCACCATTTCCAAAGCCAGAATTATACAGCTCACTGCTTCAGGAAACCAGCAGTGTTCAAATCTTTCCTTTAGTTGTAATGCTCTATTTTGGAAAAGCAATTTTGGGGAGACGTTATTAACATTTCAAAGGCTGTCAACAATTAACCTTGATCAACCTGAAGCTCCCCTGAGCAGCATAATTACAAAGCATTATATAGTTCCCAAGCATCTGTAGGAAACAAAGAGTCAGGGATGTAACCAGGCAACTATATTCTGTTTGCAAGTGGGAGAGCCCCTTCACCGACATTTGTGCAAAGCAAGCCTTCTGGAGCAAAACTACAGCCAGGGTTAAAGGCATGAACTCTCCTGTCTTTCCCTTCCATTGCTGCCCCCCACCCCCACTCCACCCTATGTGGAAATCTTACTTGTCTCCAGCAGCCCTGTCTTGGAGTGAAGTCACTTGTATCACTGATTGATGTGCTACTATGAGGAGCAACTAGAAATTTCTGTAGTTGGTGTGAGTTTGAAGAGTGGTGGTCCTCCGCCTCCCCCCGCTCCCGCCCTACCTTGCCCAAATTTGCCAAACTAAATCACAGGAAAATGACTTCCTCACCCTCCAAGACTAAAGAAATGGCCAAACATCCAGTGAGGTCACAACCTACATTCACAGTATGATACCAGGTGATGCATGGAAACAGAGATGGAGGTAACAATGGCATACTTGAAGAGTTGAATGACTGCAGTGATTCTAAACATGGGAGCGTGAACCCCTTGGAGAATGGCTAAAAAAGGGCATTATATCAATGTGATGCAAAGTTACTATGCCATAAGCAATGATGAGGAGATTGGAAGGCATTCCAGTGAGAATGGAGTGAGCAGAACCAGAAGAGCAATTATACAGTGACAGCAACATTAAGAGGAAAAGAAACTCGGAAAGACTTTGGAGCATCCATCTATGCAATAGATAAACCATGAGTCCAGGAGACCGAAGAGGAAACACAGCACCCACCCCCTGACAGAGAGAGAGGCAAAATGAGACAAACATTGTTGGACGCAGCTGGTGGAACTAGCACTGTTTTGTGGAACTATGCATACTTGTTAGAAGGGCTTTATATTTTTTGTTATTCAGTGAGGTGAAGGGGTGGTGGGCAGTGGAAGAGATAATAAATGCTTGTAAAATAAATCATTTTTGAAAAAATAACAAAGGGATGAGAACAACAATATACGGAGCTAAGGAGAGCTTTTGCTTTTTTCTGTTTGGGTCTGGGGCAGCTACCCTTTTTGCTCCAGTCTAATTACACTGTTAGCTTTAGAAACAGCTGCTGTTAAGCACTAGAAGAATGTAAACAGTGGTACAGTGGGAGTCCAGGGCCCTGAGCTGGAATCCCGGCTCTGTTACTGTCTCTGTAACTTTGGGCCTCAGTTAACTTATCTGAAAATGAAGGGGTTGGATTGGCTAGACTTTAACGCTCCTCTTAAGAGCCTGTCAAAAGAAGCTGGGTTTTCAGGTAGACCTCAGGCCACCAGCTCCCTGACCCCTACACCTGGCATCATGGCTAGTGGTAGAAATCTAGATTAGAATGTACGTGACAAGATTACTCAGAGGGTCTGTGATACCCCTTGTGTGGGTGCTCCCTCCCCAGGGGCAGAGGGCAGCTCCTCGATGATTTCACCTATTGAGGAACAGTAGCAATCACTATCCTCCCACATGGATCACTCTGAGACCATTTTGGTGATGAACCTCTTTAGATTTAACGTGGCTGGTGCTCAGAAAACAGATATCTAATCCAAACCCTGGTATGCTTTCTAAGACTTTCTGGCTTGGCAGGCAGAGTTTGGGGCCCACTGGGATACATTCACATGGTAACATTTTGTGGGCTATAGTTTTTTAATGGATGCCGTATTTACTATTCCCTGGGAGCATAAAAAGACCTCCCAAATTAACAAGTACCTTAGACTCCAGAATCACTTATAAGGTGCTCTTCTACTCACCCCAAAATGGCACACACTATAGCCCCTTTAGGAAGGAGGCGAGCAGCTCTCCATCAGGACAGTAGCACGCCTTTCCCAGGGCTGGGCACAAGGGCAGCACCCACAGTATCTCTGCAGAGAAGACTCAGAGCCCAGACAAGAGCACAAAGATGCCCATGGAGGCAAGCCCTCAGACTCCTGCAGTAGCTGAGAAGGGTCATTTCCCAGCCTCTTTCAAAGGGACTTCCTGAGAAAGGTTCTAGAGAAGAGACCATGAAGGGTCCTGGACAGCAAACTTCTGTTACTTCAGGACAAACACCTCAACTACTGCTAGCTCTCCTCCAATAAAGTGAAGCATGTCGTCTTCTGAAGTGGAACTCACCGACACAATGAAGAGTTAGAGTTACAGGACTTCGATCATGCCTGCTCACTTTGCCTCTCATCTGGAAATGAAGGGGTTGGATACAACAGAAGAAAGGGAAGGGGATAAGCATTTATCTGGAACTTCATCAAGCACTGTGCTAAGCACTTTTTACAAATATGACCTCATTTGATGCTCACAACAATCCTGGGAGGTGGGTGCTGTTATTCCTATTTTACAGTTGAGAAAACTAAGGGAAATGGACATCAAATGACTTGCCCAAGACCACACAGCTAGTAAGAGTCTGAGGCTGTATTTGAACTCAGGTCTTCCTGACTCCAGGTCCACTGATCTCTCTACTGTGTCACCAGGTCAGCTCTAAATCTGAGGACTCCACAAATCACAGAGGCCTCACCACTGCTGCTATTTCAAAGGAAAGAGAATTAAGAACAATCCTTCTTAGCCTAAGGAGACTTCAGAGATTCTCAAGGAAAACTTGACCAAACAGGTATTCAAGGATAAAAAACAAACAAACTTGTTCTCTAGAGGTCTTAATGATGATTGTTCCAAGTGGCATAGGCTGGAGTCTTGGGAGCTTTCTTTGGTAAATAAGAATGTAATAAAAAACATTTTGACCAAAGAAACCTGAATACCTTTCCCTGACATTACTTCTACCATCTCCTAATGCCTTAGATAGGTCTACTGTCCCTCTTCTTTCTGGTGAATGATTTTCTTTTATCAGCCACTCTCTCTTTTTCCCGATTTTTTTTCACTTTTAGATCCTGCCTCAGCCCCCTCCTTCTTCTTCTCTGACCTATCAGATGGTTATACCAAATGCTGACTGACTGAAATGCCTTGATATTCCCTAGGGATCAAGTGAAATATAAGACTCCTTTCTCTTTCCACTGCTGTTCCTTTCTCTTCTCTCTTCTAAAGGAGGGAAGTTAGCCCATCTCTAAGTCTATTTTTCCTACTATACATTTTCCAAGCACTCTAAAACTGGTCTGTTCCTGGATCAGCTCCTGTAGGCTTCTTAGGTTCAAGGAAGGTAAAGTAAAGGAGGTGAAGATCCCATATGGCCCTTTAGGACCCAGTGGTGCTGGAAGAACAGCTCCACATGCTGTGGTGTACAAGGCACATTGCTAGGCACCTCAGTAGAAACAAAGAAGACTGGGCCTTGCCCTTAGGGCATTTACAGGTTACTAGAAGAAATAAGACACATAGACAACATTTTGATATAGTGTAGAGCATTCAAGGATAGAAAGAAGGTTTAAGGGCTTTGGGAGGTCCTAACAGGGCAAGATAAATGATGAGTGGGTCAGATTGATAGTAGTACAGGATGCCTGAAGGGGGACTGTGGGAGAGATGACTGAAAAGACAGGCAGAAGCCAAATTGTAAAGGGCCTAGAATCAGATTATACCCCTCTACATGGTCTCCCTCCACACCCCAACACACACGGCGTACAGTGAATGTTTCAAGAATAATGATCGTGCCTGGCCCCATCCCAAGAACTTGACCATGATTACCTCATTTGAACCTCACCACAACCCTGGGAGGGAAGTGCTGTGATCATCCTCATTTTACAGGTGAGGAAACAGAGGTTAAGTGACTTGCCTGGGATCACACAGGTAGCGTTTAAGAGCAGATTTCAACTCAGGTCTTGCAGATTTCAGGACTAGCGTTCTATCCACTTTACCATATAGCTGTTACGATCCAGTAAAACTAGTAGCATTTGATTATTTTTTTAAAAAGTCACAAGCCAGACATACCCAATTTACCTTGCTCTCCCAAAATGTATTCAAGTGAGCAAATGGGAGGAGCTCTTAATCCAAATTACTGTGGTAGGTTAGCTCTTTAGATCTAAGTCCAGTTAGTAATGTTATTTAAATGGGTGTGTTTTTAAAATGAAGCCTTTTCCTGGGTGCCAGATCAGCTGCTTCTGTGCAAATATAAATCTTACCTGCTTTTTCTGCTTCCTTCTTTCCAAAGAGTGGCCTAAAAGACACCACAGGAAAGGAAAGACTGGATTCCTTGAATTACACCCTTATACTTAATTCTTCAATCCTTTGTCTCTCCAGTACTTAATATTTTTTTCTGAATTAAATTAAGATAGCAGGTTCCTAAAAGCCCACTCTCATTTCAAATTAAAATAAAAAGGACATGATAATGCTTTGCTAATGTCTGTTGGACTGAATTGTTCAGCATCTAAAAATGGCCCAGAACACATGCCTGGACCTGGTTTGGCAATCTCTGCCTATCAAGATTTCCAATATTGATGTGAGAGGGGACAGATGTCTCTTAGTTTTTCGCTAACTTGATTTAAAAGAAAAACTCCTTTATATTATCATGAATCTAAAAAACCCTTATTAAGTAACTCCCATGAGCAAGGGGCTCTGGGAAGTCCTGGAGACATAAATACAAAAGGGTTCCTGGCCTCAAAGGGTGCATGCTCCTGGAGGGCTTGCACACATGAGGACATGGCAGGATATATGCCAAATGAATATCGTGTAGTTTGGGAAGAGCACATCCTAGCAGCTTCAGGGATCAGGAAAGGTAGTGATTGGGCTGAATCTTGAAGGTAGTAAGTAAATCTAAGAAGCAAAGGTGAAGTCGGACTGGATTACAGCACCAGGGTCCAGCCAATGCAAAGGACAGCAGACTGGAGACGGAATGTTGTGGGCAGCATAGCCAGGCCAGTACGGTTAAAATGCAAAGTGTAAGGAGGGGAGCAAAATCTAAGAAGACTGGAGAGGTAGGTAGGGACCAAGCTGTGAACAGCTTTAGGCATCCAACAGAGGAGTTTATATTTGACCCTGGAGGAAATAGGGAGCTACAGGAGTTTATTGAAAGTGGTAGGGAGAAGAAATGACATGATCAAAGCCAAGTTTTAGGAAAATCACTGGAGTGGAGAGAGGCATGATGCTCAGTTCAATGTGAACATGTCTCTATACAGAGAACAGGCAAACAGGCCTGCCTACGAAGCCACAAGTCCCCACCACCACAGCTCCTTGCCCTTCCTTGATTTCATGCCACAGCTGCTTGGTCTCTTTCACTAACTGCCTTTCCAAGTACCATGGATGGACATCCTCTCTGCGTTCTCAGGATTTTCATGGATATGGTTTCTAAGCAGGGGCAATGACAGTAATACTCATCTCAGGCTATACAGTGGCAGATATATATCAGTTTATGAAAAGATGGAGCCCCTGGGCATTCTGCTGAGGACCACGATCTGTAGAGGCTCTTAGCACAATGGGAAAATCTAAGAACTGGAATTAGAAGACCTGGGTTTGAGCCCAGTTTCCATGACCCAGTAGTGTGATGGTGGTCAAGTTCCTCCCCAGGCCTTGTCTGTAAAATGAGGGACCAAATTAAATGATAGACAGGGTCCCTTCCAGCTCCAACATTCTGGTTTTTACTCAGCCAAATTAACAGTTTTTGTTTTGTTGCGAGGTGGATAGTTTTGTTCAGTTCCTTGAGACAAAACAGGGTTCTACAGTGGAAAGAAAGTTGAACTTTGAGTCAAAGGATCTGAGTTTGAATCCCATTCACTACATGGATGGTGTATGCAAGTGGTTTCTCCTCTTCAGAATTCAGTTTCCTTATCTGTAAAATGAGGGAACTGGATAACATGACCTCTAAAGCACCCTTTCCAGTTCCAGATCCAGGATAATCTAATCAGACTGATTCCATGACCATGTCCAGCTCTGGGAAATATTTGCCCCTGTTCATAATTATGACCAGTGAAAAATATGTAGATGGATAAAAACAAATCCATCGCTGCCAGTAGAAGCATATCTCCTCCTAGTGATGATGTGTGAGCAAAATCACCTTTATACATTATTCAAACGAGCTAGGTCATCCAATTAGGATGACACAATTTCTGCCCTTCAGGAGTTTGGAAGGACATTGAGTTATATTTTACTCTTGAAAATCAGCTACAGACTTGCCCTCATAGCTATGTGGCCAACCATATCAGAAACATATGTCCACTGTTTATAGGAATAACTGGACCCCCTTCAGAGGACAATTCTTGATAGCCAAGCATCAATTAGAAGGTCAAGAAGGAAGGGAAAGAAAGAGTCAGGATCTCCATTTTTCCTCATCTCTCATCTGAAAGGGCTCCATTAACTTCCCTGATAAATAAATCTGGGAATCAGTGTGGTGAGGGGAAACCCTGGGGCAGCCCTGGCTCTGTAGGCAAGGGACGCTGCCTGGCTGTCTGGGAATCCCACCGTCAGCTCGAACTCTTCTCTCAGCGGACACAACTAGTCGCACATTCTGCAGGTCAAAGGAGGTTCCATCAAAAGGTCCGGTCTGCCCACAGTCAAACAATTTCTCTTCCCTTTGTAAGACTCCTGTGATCATCAGTGAGCTGCTTCCATCAACAATTTTTATACTTCTCTTCATGACAGATATGAAACCAACACCCTAGATTAAGAATTTTCAAATTGTTCTCTGAATATTTTCTTCTATGGGACAACTGTAGTTTCTCAGCATCCTGATCTAAGAAACAAGGTCTTAGTCTCATGGAATTGTTTTGTCCTTCCTCAGCCACTGATCTCATTTCAATCTCACCTATATCTGACCTACCTCAAAAAGCTACTGGAATGCAATTACTCTGGGTTGTAATTGAGTAAATCAAATGCATCCTGGTACCTTTTATGGCCCAAATATATTAAACCATTTAAAAAGATTCACTCTGCCCCTGACAGAATTTGATCATTTACTTAAAGAATTTCATAAGTTGTTATAAATATAGCCATGTTACCTTGGTGACATGTCGCTTCAAAAAGTGCCAGAGGCAGAGTTGGATAAAGTTAATTTAAAAAAACTTTGTCTCCAAAGATGTCAACAACTAATCTCACTTCTGTACAAATACAGTCACTCAAGGAAGATAAGTTTTTGGTTTTTTAAACGATGACTTGCCATCATGATAGGAAGAGGTGATCCAAGTGACTGATTTCCCAGATTTCCCTTCTTTCTTAGGACAAAAGGAAGAATAAGTCACACCTTGCAGCTGAGTCTTTTTGTGACTATAATCACTACTTGAATTTGTCTGCCATCAAAGAAAAAAGAGTTTTTTGTCAGGCTGCTAGTGGTTTTAGCACTATTCATTCCACCTAGCAACATTTATTTGTCCTCTCAAATCTCCCCCCACCTCCTCCTCTCATCCACCAATCTTCGTGACTGCCATGGTGGTGATGCAACAGTGCTTTATATATGCTGAACTGCTTAGGGCCAGCTGTTTTCCACTGGCAGGCTGGCCATCAGAAACTCATACAGAAACTCACATCTCCCTAGCAACAGATTTTTCTCTTATCCCCAATTCTTTCTCTTACTTCTGTTAAATTAACTTGTCAATCAGATTTGATTTTCTTCTACAAGATGAGCAAAAGAATATGAGTAGAAAATACTCAGTGAGGACAGCGGGAAAGAAGAAAGTACAACCCACTGAAACCTGATGTTCATGCTGGATCTCTATAAATCATCAAATGTGCTTCTGTATAAACAGACTGTGTATTATCATTTTATTCATAAGTCAGTATCTTGTTTGAGTTCACAATCTTGGGATTTTATAAAAGCAGTTTTAAACAGTAGATTTTTCTTTTCTGTATTTACTTTTTTTCAGAACTAACTAATATTTATTGTTTTTAATCATTCCATAATACTGAATTCATCTCAAGTTTCCAAGAAGTACAAGGAAAAGAAGATGATGCTTCAGAAGAGTTTTAAAAGTAAAGTAGCTTCCGTTTCTGACACAGAGACCAGTTCTTCCACCTAGGCTTCCCTTCAAGGGCTTCTATAATGCCTTTAAAAATATTTAAATCTCTACATTTTCTCTTCCCTGGTCCTCCCCTCCTACTTGAGAAAATGATTTCTCAAAGTGCATACAACCCAGAAGCTGACATTCAAAGAAGATACTATTGCAACATGCATAAGTCCCCTGCCATGGAGGAGAAATTAAACTCACAAGCCAGGAAAGAAAAATAAAGTAAACCAATTTTTTGTAATTTTTTCCCTAATTACCCCCATTGTTAGGTGCATTTAGGAAATGGTGTGGTAATGAGTTTTTTTAAACCATAAAAGACAGTATTTCCTATTTAAACACAAGACCTTTTTAGTTTGCACAAAAGGAAAATATTTTTCTTTACTAAATATTGAAAAGAAAAAATAAAACAAAATACATAATTACTAATCTGGCTTCTTTTTTTGTCAGGGAGGAAGGGACAAGTGGAACATTTTATTCTTACAAAAGATTAGTAAAATTAACTGTGAGGATATGCTTCCTTAGGACAGTTCATCTGATCTGCTAACATTATAACTAAACCTAGGTTCAAAACAGGCATCTTCAGTCACAATAAGCATTGGGAATTCTGGATGTGCCTTTGATGGTCTGACTTGATCCTTACAGTCTTCAACACTATAAAATCTGCTATATCTAAGAGAGTTCTAAAGACAAGCCTTCATTACCTTCAAAGTTCCCTGCCCAATATCCTTAATATAGCCACTCTTTTTTTCTAACATCATGCACTTGTTAAGCCTTGAAAATCAGGAAAGAAATTAAAGGATCACAACTCTCCCTAGGGATTATGGGCATTGTCTCTGTATAAGGGGAAAGAGAAGAGGAAACAGCATAGAAGGTCTTGACAACACCTTAAAAAAAAGCAACCAACCAAACTTACTCTTAACTCATGAAAATGAATTAGAGTAAAGTAAAGCTTGAATACTTTATAATTATGATGACAAGCTTGATCAGCGATTAGACCTGAGAAAACGAACCTACATCCCTTCATCGCAAAGACAGTGATTAGAAGGTATGGGATACTGCATATACTAGCAGATACAGCTGATTTGTGGGTTGGTATTGTGGAGCTTTCCCCTCATCCTTTTCTTTTGTAAATTGCTGTAACAAGCAATTCCCCTCCAAGAGAGGAAAAAGCGCATATTTGGAAGAAAATATGATGGAAAAATGAAAGGGATGACAACAAAGTTTAAAAAGACAATTAGGAAATAGATGTTCAAATAAATGCATTTTAAGGCAATTTAAAAAACCTACATATTCTCTCTACCCTAATTGTTCCTGGGATCAGCAAAAAAACAAAAACCAAAAAACTATTTACCTCTTTTTCATGTGTGTCAAATGGTACAAGGTATTCTTCGTTCTGGTTCCCATGTACTAGAGTCTCAAAAAGAAGGGAAAAGTAGCTAAAAAAGCAAAGTGCCAGAAATCTTTGCACCCTACTGCAATCTAAACACTAGGTCTCACAAAGGCTGGCACAAATAACTATGGACATTAATGGCAATGCTGTCTGCTCAGGGTTAGTGGTCAGCTGGGATCTGACCTAAGCCTTGTTGCAAACTTATTGTAAATCTCTGGGCAAGGTATACAACCTTTCCTCCTTGGCTTTGTCATCTGGAAAATACTGACAATGCAAGGATGGTATATGAATTCATCAATGTTTGCAAACCCTAGGAAAATGTAAAGTACTTAAACTATTAATGACTCACCGGCTAAATTCATGCTATTTCAACTTCCTCATCAACACTGAATGAAGAACAGCCACATACGTCACTCTAATAAGTGAATGAGGTCATTAAATTGGAGGCCACTTTCATGATCACTGCTTGAAGGAGATGGCTCGCAAGCAGGCTGTGTAATCATACTGTTTTGTTGTTCAGGAGTTTCAGTCGTGTGTGAAGTGTCTGACCCCATTTGAAGTTTTCTTGACAAAGGTACTGGAATGGTTTGCCATTTCCTTCTCCAGCTCCTTTTAGAGATGAGGAAACTGAGGCAAATAGGGTTAAGTGAATTGCCCGGGGTCACACAGCTAGTGTCTAGGCCAGATTTGAACTCTGGAAGATTCCAGGCCAGCACTCTATCCACTGTGCCACCTAGATGCCCTAGTTGTAATTACCTTGGAAAAAGAAAAGGTCCAACAGGCTTCATGTGGCAGCTTTTCTATCTGTAAATAATTTCTTGAAATTGGCAGTATTTATGGTCAGCATTTCTTTGTAGGAACTGATTATTGTCAAAGCTTTTGAAGATAGTCACTTCATTGGGATGGATGTAGTTCAGCAATATCACTGAAACCTTGGATATTATCTTTGATTCTTACCTCCAACATCTAGTAAGTCACCAAAAGCCCATAAATTTTGTTTCCACATCCTCTGTGCTCCAGCCAAGAGGGATTTTTTTTTTTGTCTCCCCTACAATTGTCCCACCATCATTCCTTTGCATACCTGTTCACTATGTCAAGAAAGATATCTTCTTATCTCTCTATGTTTTGAAATTCTCAACTCAAAGAGATCTTCAATCTCATAAAATGGCTATTTTCTTGTGTTATATAGATTACAACCCAATCCATGCCTACCCACCTTGTGAAATTCTTGTCCACATGCTCCCAGAAATTCCCCACAGGCACACAGGATCTCTCCAAGGTGCTGGAGCCTTTCTCAATTTCACCTCACATCCAAGACACACACATTCTAACCTTAAAGCCAGCTCATCTTCTTTTTAACATAAATCCTTTGTGGTAGTCTGCTCACATCTACCATGAACTCCACTACTCTCCATTATTATCTCCATTACTCTCTGAGTGACATTCATTTTCAGGTCTTTGGAACTATAGTTTCCATGACTCAAAGTGATATAACAATGGAAATAAAGGAGTATTAAACAGATGAAACTTTGTTTCTAAGAGGAGCTGGGGGTCAGTAAAATAGCTTTGCAGATTTTCAAAAGCCATCTAGGCAACTTTGCTCCTCCTGTTGAAATTCTTTAAGATCTATGAATCTTTCCCTAAAAACCCACCTTCCTCCAAATTTTATGTTTTGAAAAATGGACCTTAAACACTTTGTTCAGGTGTTTATCATGTTTTCTTTTGTACCATAATTGTTTATGTATTGTATCTTCCTACTAGATTATAAATTCCAAAAGTCCAGGGATCACATCTTATTTAAACTTTGTATCTCCCCTAGCACCTAGCAGAGTATTTTGTACACAGTTAAAAGTCTTGTTGAACTGCACTGATTTGCTCTTCAATAGCTCTATATATAATAAAGAAAAGCTTTTATTCTCTAAATAAGATTCCACTTAGAAATCTTAAATGTAAAGAGAGGGGTGGTGGTAGTGGAGGTTGCAGGCTATGGCAAATGGTCAACTCCAGGAGAAATACTTGACTGGATGCATCCAGAGTCACATAGTAAGTCTCCTCCATTTATACTTCAGGGACAAAAATATATTATGGAAAACAATCTTACCCTTAGATAATTCCTCCACTAAAGTACTACCCAATACTTCACTGTGCCTACAATGGATTCTTAAAAGGCTAAGGCAGAGGCACATGGGTTCTGGTAGGTCCATCCAAGCTGGCAAGGTCTGAGGAACAGACTTTTTCTGTTTTACATTAGGAGAGTCATTGCCAGAAGGTTGGCTACCAAAGAATGCCATTTTGTTTTGTTTTGACCACAGTAACTCAAAATCACTTGTTGAGATCTGACATCACAAATGAAATGATAGCTTTTTTGAAGAAATATTAAATAACAATAGTAATATCTTATATTTGTATAGCACTTTACTTTTCAAAGGGCTTTCATCTATGTCAGATCTATGTATTGAGCAAGGCAGAAGAGTGGAAAGAACATTGATGCCAGGTATAGAATTGTGGTCCCATGATTTATTAGTTGTGGGAGCTTAGATAAATCATAACCTTTCTAAGGATAATAATTCCTATCATAGATCCTCCAATGGTATTGTGAGGGTTAAATGATATAATGCATATAAAGGCATTGTGTGTGTGTGTGTGTGCGCACCACAGAAATGTGTGCTATCATATTCACTATGTGATCTTTACTCATGGTAGGAAGGCACAACAAGGACGAGTAAAAAGTACAGAAAGTCAAATGATACACCATGTACAAATAAATCTAACCACATTACAAAAATTCTAAAAATAACAGCTTTTGTTTCATCTCCCTCCTGTGACTTAAGTAAAGTTTGTTTCTAACGCTGACAAGTATATGAACATTTACTGACTCAATCCTTAAAAATCTTTTTGGTTCAGACTAAAGTCTGCCTTAAGAGATGACAGAAACCAAAGGAGTTAGCCAAGTTCCTGACATCAAGACTGCCTTGGACCTACTCTGAAGTGTAAATTACTATACAAGTCAGCTAGTCTGATAGATTTAGAGCTAGGAGAGACCTTACACAGGATCTAGTCTATTCATCTCATTTTACAGAAGAGAAAGTTGAAGGAAGTGACCCTAAGTAAGACTAGGCTTCACAGGACCATTCCAAAACTGTTAGATCTTTTGGGTTTTCCTCCAGGCAAGATCCAAACACAAAACCCAGACCATAACTGCATAATATTCCTTACAGGTGGGTCAACAGAAAGCGAACTGGTCAAAGGTTAACCAGAAAGTCAGAAGCCAGAGAAGCAGAAAAAGCATGGAAAATCTCTGAAGGGCACCCTTCTCTGACTATATCTCTTGCAACAAAATCACAAAAATTTATATTCTATATTTAGGAAGATAAAACCAATTCAGAAATCTGCTGATTTTCATCTTATTTGGATCAACATTCTCAGCAGTCATGAAACTTCGGGTCTATGTTTTTTAGGCTTTGTGAAAGGAAAGGTACTAACGGTATTAAGTAGTCATGGAAAAAAGAGGATCTCAACATTAACTCGTAACTAGTACAAATGAAGTTTTGAATATAGAGGAAAAAACAGTTCAATTTATTCATCATTCTACATTATGCTTTTTACTTTGGCAGATATACTCTGAGGGTAAAACATTACACATTCGTATGCTGTCTATATTTGTATTTATTCTGCAATAAATGCTTACTCAAATTAACTTATTCCTTTAGCATGCTGAGTCATCTATTTACCTCTTTGACCTTCCTGCAAATGAAATATTTCAATGCCAACTGGGCTTTTATGGAACTGACTTCTTGAATCAGGGAATTAAAAAAAAATGACTTGGGAAATAAAGGAATTTTCTCTGCTGCCCTCTGAACTAAATGCAATGATGGGGTAAAGAAATGAGGGAAAACATAGTAGTACTAAATATACACTTCAAGGAGACTGATCCTACCCTATGGAGATGGTACTTCATTCACAAAGAGGACCATGACACCAGAAAGGTGATATCATTACTTGAAAGTGAATTGGATTTAAGTGAAAGAAGGCTGTGCAAGTCACCAGCCTCACTTTCTCCTCTAGAGCCATGTGGGTCCAGTGGCAAGATATAGATCAGAATGACTGCAGAAGACCCCAGACACAGTAGGAGACCTTGGCTGTTTTAAGCTAAGATCTTTCCCTGGTCTCAGTCTATCTGAGGCAATGCCCATTCAGTGATTAAGGCTAGGTAAAAAAATGAGTAAAGAATGCCTTCTTTTGCCTAGTAAAAAAAAAAATCAATCTGGGAGGGAAAACCCTCAGGGTTTCTGGGTAAACAGAAACAACTGCTACATACATTTGCTCAGACCCATCAGAACCCAAACAATGACCAACTGAGACCTGGGCATTGAACTGTTGTTATCCAAACAATGACAGCCAGAGTGATTTGGGGTTAAGGCATGGTCCATAAAAAAGAAATCTAGCCTGCAAACCCCAAGATATCTTGCTGGGCTTCAGCAATTAAAATTTATATTCCTGTTGTGCAGAACGCCTGCAGGTAAGGGGATGATTCTGTATGTGGACAGAGAAAGAGGGGGGAGAGGACAGAGGAGGGAAGGATGGAAGGAAGGAGCTGTGTTGCCCAACTAGAACTGGCCAGCTGGGTCTCCAGTGAGACAGCTTCTACTACTCATAGGTTGTTGTTTGTCCTTTCATTCTCAAAGAGGACCATGATATCAGCAAGGTGATGTCATGACTTGCAAGTGAACTGGATTTAAGTGAGGCAGGGCTGTGCAAAGTCACCAGCCTTACTCTCTTTTCCAGAGCCATGAGGGTCCAGTGGCAAGATATAGATCAGATATAGATGGTGCCATCCTATCCTATAGTAGAAAATGCTAAGGGCTCCTTTCCAAGTCTCCATTATCAGTGCTATATGCACCATACCATGATAGATAATGTATTTAAAGACATTTCTGTATTCTTCCTGTCTCCTCCTCCCCAGCTCCCATCCTGAAACAAATAAACAAAACTTTATATGGCTTAAAAAAAATCATTTTAAAACCATGGTTTTTA
This sequence comes from Bettongia penicillata ogilbyi, assembly GCA_023548195.1. NCBI lineage: Eukaryota > Metazoa > Chordata > Mammalia > Diprotodontia > Potoroidae > Bettongia > Bettongia penicillata. Next base: position 752,726 of record JAJHZJ010000573.1, on the reverse strand, counting down.
ATAATTTCCTCAGTCAACTCCAATCCCAATAATGCTGTGTCTTTTGTTTATTTTCCATCACTGATTTTCACTAAGACATCTGGAAATTTTAAGCTAAAACAGACTCTCCCTAAATGGAAAACATGGCTGGCTTATCAATACATTCAATCAACTTGGAGATATTCGTCCTATCAAAGCACTTATTATGTAGACTAAAGAGCACAGTGTGTGATACATAATTGGCACTTAACAAATATTTACTGACTAAATAAGTAATAATTTGTTACCCAGTTTTAATAGGACCTGTATAAACTCAACATACCTTTCCAAGTTATTCATCTCAATTTTGATGTTAATGATCTTAAATGGAAAAAGCTTGGTAGGAATTCAGTCTACATAATCATTCAATTGCTACTTTTTCTGGTACCTAGTATATTCATATTAGTCAGAAAGGATCATTCTTTTAAAAACCCATCATCAAACCCTTCATTCACCATTGTGAATCTTCTTTTGAGGAAATCCAGTTTAACCTGTAGTCCTGATACTCAACACCATTCAATGGGCCAAGAGTAGGTGTATTTTTCAGGGCAAACTAAAGCCCAAGGGAATGCCACCTTAGGTACTATACCAGTCAAATGATGTGCCAAGGCCAGCCAATAAGCCTTTCTTTTAATAGTCAGAGGTCATAAAAATATATACCTACGTACATTGAAATCAGTAAAGATTTCTGATTCTTCACAATCACAGCAAAGTATCGCTGATTCACTTTCTTCCAAATGAGAGCTCTGTAATGCAAACAAGATCATTTCAGTGATCCAAATTAAGTCCACAAGCAAATGAAGGAAAGCCAGGAGTCACTAAATCAGCATAGGATTTTGGGTGAGAAGCATGCTGAGATTCTGATTAGTGACAGAGAGCCTGGTGAGCACAAGATTGGCAAGGTGATTGGTTAAGTGATTAAAAAAGTCAAGCTTGGAAAATTGGACTGACTGAAGCATCTTATTTGGATTTCATTGTCCTGTCTGTAAAGAAGATAACATTGACCAGCATGCATGACTGCATTTTTACAAGTCAGCATGGGTTTGCTCTTAGCCTTCCATGTACTCTCTTATGGGTCTTGTTGTGATCAGCAGCAAACATTTGTGAGGTGGTTGTTCAATAAGGAGCTTTTGAACAGCTAAATGTCTACTGATGATATAACCCACTGCTACTGCTTCATTAGGGTCATGCTTTAAATCAACAAGACAAGAGAGAGTGACCATTACTCTACATAAAGATATCTTGAAGGGTGGGAAGAATCAAAGTAAACTCACTCTTTCAAAGTCCTCCAAACCTATCACAAGAAAAACATTCGACCTTTTCTCTCCCATCCCTCCACCACTTTAAACCTCTTTAAAGCAAAGGAGAAGGAAATAGAAACATATGAGTCAACCAATTTGAGTTGAAACCAATAGAGCATGTGTAACCTTTTGATTAGCAAAGTCACACCAAAAAGAAAGAATCAGACCCATGAAAGCCCAGTCAGAAGTGTGCTGTTTGGATGCTAGCTGCTGGAAACAGAATTATCCCCAGACAGAATGGTGTATACATTTATGTCATCGTAATGTTCTAACTACTAATGTTTGGATTTCTCTCATTACCTAATGACTCTGAAACTACCCCCATTGACTCATACCTTTGATCTATCAAAGCTGAGAGTCTGTTTCAACTTGTAAAAGAGCCAGAGAGATTGAGTTTTAGAATGTAAATAAACTTATTTGAAGGAAAGTAAAATCGAGAATTATTACTTCAGTAACTGTCCAGCCCCAACTTTTCTCCCTCTATCCTCTGTCTACCTTATTCTCCCTTTGGCTACTTCTAGCTTCCTTTCTTTCCATCTTTAAATTTAATTATTTTTTTTTACCATAATCCCTTCTTCTGCTCCTAATAGAAAGTAAACAAAACAGTAAAACCATTAAAATTCTTACACCATAAAAATGCATGTATAACACTTTCTCTCTCTCTCCCTCTTGCATTTGGAGGTAGAGGAGCGGAGGGGGAAAAACTGTGAAGGGTGAAAAGACCTGTATACTGCTTCTAAAGTTTGTAAGGTGCTTTAAATATATCATCTTATTTCAACCTCACAAGTCCATGAGGTAGGTACTACAGGTAATATTAATCCCATTTTACAAATGAGGAAACTGAGGGCTCAGAATTAAGTCATTTACTTGCCCATGGCTATACAACTAGTGTTACATTTGAACCCAGGTCTTTTTGACTCCAAATTCAGTAATCTATTTTTTGTGCCAGGCTGTCTCAACATGTGTTTTGGTTTAATTATGGCCTGTATAAATTAGAACAAGAAATTAATTTTAAACACAATATACCTAATAATAGATAAGGTAGCAAACAAAGGTTAACAATTAACCCTTCCGAAGTTAATAAATATCACTCATATCACTATAAGCTTACTGGAGGTTTGTCATAGTTTATAGAAAATGAAATAAGAAAAGAGTTTTTGCAAACAATATGACAGGTTAATCAATACAGACTTTCACCTTTACTTTGAAAGGCTTCATTCTTATGAATATTTCAGCATGTTTACATCAATCCTTTTGAAGGATTCTTTAAGACGTCTTATAACCTATACTTACATTCCTCAAATTACATTACAACTGTACTATATACTTATTAAATGAAACAATTTATCAAGGTACACAGGATCTAATTTAAATGTGCTGCTAACATCTAATAAGATTTAACTTATGAAACAAATATTTGGTTATAACCAAGGTACACTTACACAGCACTAATTCTAAGAACGCTACATGACAGAAATCATTTTCCATTTTCTCCACTGTGGCCCAGCAGAGATCAGAAGCCTGGTAAAGAGATTTGGTGGCCCTCATTATCCCTCCCCATTTCTTCCCTTGGTGCTATGTAACCTTGCTTCTCCCCCTGTATCTTAATGGCATGAGAAATCTCTTCTAATAATAGTAGATGGGCAAGGAGAGATTAAAAAGTCACAACCTTTAAATGACATTTTCTCTTAAAAATCATCTCAGAACGTTGATGTATAAAGACAAGTGCAAACCCTATATAAATGTGTGAAGGAACTTCAGGAAATCAAGAGCGTCCCTTTCATTTTTTACACCTGTATGTGGCCCCTAGCAAAATCCTATAAAAATCATGGGTACAGTTCACCTAAAGACAAGTCATATTTAAAGAGACCAGATGTCTTTCTAAAACTAGATGTAAGGGTAGCAACAGTACCTGTTTCAAGAGAAACGTTACGAGAGTCCTCCACAAAGTATTTGAGCTTGTACTCTGAACGTTAATGTGAGCACAAACTCACTTTATAGATAGGAATAGTAAGCAGAGAAGCTATCTATATCTTTGTGCTTTTCAAATAAATGTGCTCAACAAAAGCTATTAGGCAGCAATGATGAAGAGATATTAGAAGGGCACACTTTACTCTCTGCCTCATACGTGCACAGTGCGTTGCAATCTGGCTTACAAACACGATCCTCTAATACTACAGCCAGAATTTCTGTCTACACACAAATGATTAGAGAAATTTCCTCCTCGATGGATCACTGCTTTGTTGTGGCAGAGGGGCTTTCATAGCTCAATGAAGCCATGCAGGGTTACTCAACATAGACAGGTCATAGCGGAAACTTCTGCCAAAAGGTGATTCACTGGAGAAGGAAATGGCAGAGCACGCCAGTACCTTTGCAAAGAAAACCCCATAAACAGTATTAAAATGACAAAAGATATGACAACAGAAGATGATTCCATCAGGTTAGAAGGTGTCTAATGCTACTGGAGAAGAGCAGAGGACAATTACAAGTAGCACCAGTACTAATGAAGCAAGCGGGCCAAAGCCTAAGGAAGCTCAGCTGCGGATGCATCTTGTGATGAAAGAAAATTTTGAGGCTATAAAGCTCAATATTGCATGGAAACTTGGAATGTAAGATCTGTGAACCAAGGTAAGCTGGATATGATCAAACATGAGATGGAAAGATTAAACACTGACATCTTGGGTGTCAGTGAATTTAAATGAACAAAAATGGGTGAATTTAATTCAGGTGATCACTACCCATACTAATGTGGGCAAGAATCCCTTAGAAGAAATGCAGTATCCCTCATAGTCAATAAAAAGGTGAGAAAAGCAGTACTGAGGTATATACTAAAAAATGATAGTGATATCTGTTTGAATCCAAGGCAAACCAGGCAACATCACAGTAGTACAAATCTAGGCTCCAAGTATTGATACCAACGAGGCCAAAGCAGATAAGTTCTATGAAGACCTACATCTTCTAGAAATAACATCAAAAAATGATGTCACATTCATCATAAGGGAGTGGAATGGTAAAGCAGGCAATCAAAAGATAATTAGAAAAACAGGCAAATTTGACCTTGGAATATGAAATGAAGCAGGACAGAGACTAATAAAGTTTTGTCAAGATAACTCACTGGTCATAACACTTTTTCAACAACTCAGAATGTTCCCTATACATGAACATCACCAGATAGTCAATACAGAAATCAGAATGATTATATACTTTATAGTCAGAGGTGGAGAAGCTCTATACAGTCAGTTAAAATAAGTCCTGGAGCTGACTGTGGCTTGGATTGTGAGCTTCTAATTGCAAAATTCAGGCTTAAATTGAAGAAAGAACAAATCATCAGACCATATGAAGTGGAAGTAATAAACAGATTTAGAGGATTCAATCTGGTAGACAAGAGTACCTGAAGAACTGTGGACAAACGTTCACATTGTCGTAGAAGAGGCAGCAACAAAAATCATTCCAAAGACAAAGAAAAACAAGAAAGTAAAATGTCTGTCATGACAAAAAAATAGCAAGGAGAGATAAGAAGCTTTTCTTAAATGAGCAACACAAAGAAATAAAAGAAAACAATAGAATGGGAAAGGCAGATCTCTTCGAGAAAATTAAGAGATATCAAGGGAAAGTTTTATGTAAAAATGGACATAATAAAAGACAAAAATGGTAGGGATTTAACAGAAGCAGAAGAAATTAAGAAGAGGTAACAAGAATACAGACATGAAAAAAAAAACTATACTGAAAAAGATCTTAACATTACTGATAACCATGATGATGTGGTTACTGATCTAGAGCCAGACATACTGGAAAACGAAGTTAAGTGGGCCTTAGAAAGCATTGCTAACAACGAGGCCAGTGGAGGTGATGGAATTCCAGTTGGGCTATTTTAAATCCTAAAAGATGCTGCTGCTAAACTACTGCAAATTTGGAAAGGTCTATATAGTAAAAAACTATGGTTTTTCCAAGTAGCAATGTATGGCTTATTAGGTGGATTAGACAATAAGGAAAATTAAGGGCTGCAGAATCAAAGCTTTTGAATTGTGGTCCTCCTGGAGAAGACTTTTGAGAGTCCCTTGGATATCAAGGAGATCAAATAATGACCATTTTTCTGAAGCAAAATTCAGAATATATACATGGTCTGACTTCAGAAGATTTTCTGATGATTTATGAATGGATCAGAAGATTTGAAATCAGGATTATTTTAGAAAATTCGGGATATTTGGTTCAGGAGCTTATACCTTACCAAATCTCTTAGCAACATAAGTTTTACCAATATAGCATTAGTTTTGCTACTATATTTGATTTCTCTGTGTTTTCCTTTAACTTTATAATCTTCCTGTTGCTTTTCAGCCATTTTCAGTTGTGTCTGACTCTCTGTGACCCCCTTTGGGGTCTTCTTGGCAAAAATACTGGACTGGTTTGCCATTTTCTTCTCCAGCTCATTTGACAGATAAGAAATTGGGACAAATAATTATGCACACAATTAAATTAAATGCACACTTAACGTGACTTTTGAGAGTCACACAGCTAATAAGTGTCTGAAGTCAGATTTGAATTCAGGAAGATGAATCTTCCTGACTCCAGGTCTGGCACTCCATCTACTGTGCCACTTACCTGCCTCAACCTTATGACCTAGGACATTACAAAACAAAAACTATTCAAAGATTTTGTTTAAATATTGAGATTAATTCATGGCCAATATAAACTTAGTAAACCCTCTCATTTAGTAACCTTATCAGCTCCCATGGGTATAATTATCATCTTTATGCAAATAACTTCCAGATCTATCCATATATCTAGCCCTGGTTTCTCTCCTATGTGCCTGTCCTGCTTCACTAGCTACCTATAAGATATTTCAAACTTGATGTCCATAAGCATCTCAATCTCAATATGTCCAAAGTGAAAATATTATCTTTCCCTTCTAAACGTTTCCCTCTTCCAAACTTCCTCATCTCTGACATGAGCACCATGCCATCTTTCAGTTGCCCATGTTCACCTTAATCATCCTCTACTCCTCACTCTCATTCACTACACATATCCAATTAGTTGCCAAATCTTACCATTTATAGCTCTGCAATATCCCTTCTTTTGCGTGTGTGTTAGTCCTTCGTTGCTGAAGAAGACCATGCCATCAGAGAAATGATGACATGACTTTCTCTTGACTTTGTTTTGACTGAGGGATGGCCGTGCAAATCACCAGCCTCATTTCTCCTCCAGAGCCATCTGAATCCAGTAACCAGATATTCATCAGGATGACTGGAGATGACCCAGGATGAGGCAATTGGGGTTAAGTGACTTGCCCAAGGTCACACAGCTAGTGTCTGAGGTGAGATTTGAACTCAGGTCCTCTTGACTCTTGCAGTGGTGCTCTATCCATTGCACCACCTAGCTGCCTCTTCCCTTCTCTCTGCTCATACAGTGAATACCCTGGCCCCTCATCACCTCTCATATCCTGGTCTCAAGTCTCTCTCCATTGTAATTCATTCTCAATCTTCCTAAATTGTTGGTCTGACCATGGTACTGTCTATTCAATAAAGTCCAGTAGTTCCCTCTTACACCAAATTCAAAGATAAATTCCTTTGTCTGGCATTTAAGACCCTTCATAAATTGGCCTCAATTGACTTTTTCAGTCTTATTAGACATTACTCTTCCTCCCACTGCCCTCTTGCTGCTCCTCATGCTGGACATTTCATCTCCCATCTGTCCCCCATGCTTGAATACATTCCTTTCTTATCTGTATGCTCCTCCATAGAGGTAAAAAGCTTAATTTCTCTTACCCTACTATAACAGTTCATCTGAATCAAAGTGATAGTCACTTGACTTAAAATCACAGCAACTATAAGATTTCAGAGCTGGAAGATGAGGAACAGATGAGGAAACTAGGTCCAAAGAAAACTGATGTGTCCAATGGTCTTATAGACATATTAAGTAAGAAAATGAGAATTCTAATTCAGATTTTCTACCTCCAAATCCAGCTCTTTCCACCATACCATTTTGCCTCTAAATGGAGACACAGCCTAGACACTCTAGCATTTGCATTTGCATAAGGAATCTCAAACCGTGGGGACAAATATCCATATTTAGAGGTAAATAATCAATAAATATCACACTCTCTGGAAAGAAAACTAATAAAAATCAACATTAAATGGAGGAAATTAGGCTGCTGCCTAAGGAATCTACTTTAAGAGATACATATGAATTTGAAAAACAACCTAATCTAATCAACAACCTTTAGAAAATCAAGGAGACATAAATCTAAAATCTGACCATTGGAAAGAAAGCTCAAATTGAATCAGTTGTTTTATAATCTGCCCAAGGCAATGTGTTCATGAAAAAAGTCTGCAAAAAGCCCCCATAAAAGCGAACCGGAAGGAAGAATCTGTCAGCATGCTCAATCAACACTGCTACCCAGAGGAAAGAGGCCTCTGAGTCTGGATACTAATCACAGCCCTTCAGGGACATTTCTATCTTCAGAACAGGTTTAAAATTCACTGGGTTAATGGAAATTCTCCAGAATATGCTACTCCCTTTTTCACAGAAAACCATTTCTTGGATAAACACAATAGTAGCAAGTGTCCTCGGCAGACAATCCATAAAGACTCTTCTCCCAGTTATATTTCCCCTCATAAATTAATAAAATACTTTCTAATTAGGGTGTGTGTGTGTGTGTGTGTGTGTGTGTGTGTGTGTGTGTAGCAGCAAGCACTCCGACATACACAGGAGGGCCTGCTGCACAAGTTCTTAGATCTGCTTTTCTAAAAGGAAAGCAACTTTCGAGGGGTCAACAATTTTCTTTAATTACATTCACTACGGAGAAAATACAGGCAGAGAAACAAAGACCAACAGACAGGGCTTCTGTCTGACCATAAGCAATACATCCATCACAGAACAACAGACAAATGCAACTGTCTGACCATTACATACATATACAGTTACCAAAGAGAGAATCACCCACATCAGGGTTTTCTAAGTGGGCAGGGAGGCATGGCTACCCAGACTCTCATTTGGCATATGAACCTTCTTCCAAAGAAACCTCCAAAGCAAAACCTCACCTCAGAGTACTTCCACACTTTTCAGAGCCAGAGGGCACAACCCTCAAGACCCAATCAGCAATTAACAAAAGGTGTGGGCCTTCCTACAAAAATGTGCTCACCTGAGGCCTGTTAATGGGCTGGGAAGATCTAACTCTCATTAACATCACACTGTGTGAATTCAGTTCCCACGACTATTTTCTGGAAGTTTCTGAACTAGCCAGACTTGGGTGAAAGCCTTGACCGACTGTGGCCAAGCCAAGGTACCATGGCCCTGTGCAACCAGTCAGCTTCTCTTCAAAATCCAGTATTAACTGTTACAGAAGTGAGTCAAGCATGGCAACGTAATGATGATAATGATAATAATTTATAAACTCTATCTAGAACAATGCCCAGGCAACAAAAACGAAAAGAAAAGTCATTTGATCCAAAAGGCTGCAATGAAATTTCAACCAAATAGGGAAAAATAACTTCACACCAACTAGGAAGCACTTAGGAGTCTTTTTTTTTTTTAAGTTACAGAAAGATCGTCACAGATCTCCTTGAAACATCCTTTTAAAGGGCGTTAAATAAGGGGTGAGAGGTAGGGAAAATATTGGTTAAGACTGTTAGCCAAGTATCAGAGGTACGATAACAAGAGTTGCAAAACAGAATATTTTTGCAACATAAGTTACAGAACGTAATACTTTTAAGTAGCCATTACATCAACAAAGTGTGATAATCTAAGAATGTGAAGTAAGGCATAAGAACTCATGTACTACAGTTTTGAATAGTCCTAAATACTGCATTGTTGCCCAACACACAGAAGAGAGAAGTTGTTTAATGAAATAGTTCCGCAGCCTTCAGAAGTTGCAGCTATTATCACCAAGAACTTTGCTGGCCTACCTGCATGACTCTGTACAGACTGTCTCCCATGAGTTTTCTCACCCTCTACCTCTTAGAACCTGGTTTCCTTCAAAGTTCTGCTCAGCTGGAAGCCTTTTTCCACTCCCCTTAGTTGTTGATATACTCTGTTTTCTCAAAATATCATGCCTATACCCAGCCGTTTATATACAGTATCCCTCCAGTAGACTATAATAAGCCCCTTGAGAGCAGAGGCTAGTTTTCATTTTGTCTTTGTATCTGTGGCACAAAATAATTCCTTAATAAAGGTCTGTTGGATTGAAGTTAACTTGTCTATCTGTTATATATGGTTTCTAAAAGGTAGAGAAAAATCTGATCTTATGTTACATATTGATAATGGACTCTGTGTTTTTCACAGTATACAAATCTATTTTATAAGGCATTGCCATGTGGCAAATGAGTTATTAAAACATCAAACAATAAAAACAAAATGTTTCAAGTCCTGTGTTATTTCTTCTAAGCCCACTTTAGGAACACATTTATGGTTAACGAAAGATTTTTCAAAGGCCAACATATGGTTGGTTAACGTTGAGCACCTTGTTACTTGTGCTCAACCAGATGACAAGAGCAATTTCACGGCCTGGACATGTCTGCCAATCAAGAAAGTTCTCTGTGGATTTGATCAAATCAAACTAGTCAACAGTCAGCCAGTTGCTGGATCCCACCATAAATGCCCACAGGGTAAGAAGTACAAAATGATGTGGCCCACTAATTCCATAAGTTCCTGTCCTGTCCTCTGGACCCAAAGATCTTCTGAATGACTAGCCCACCAGCAACAGGGAATATGTTCAAGTTGCTTTTCTAGTAGGAGTAGTTTGTACTTGAGCCAATGCATAAACACACTCTTACCTTGTCTTCTTAATGACCAATCTTCCATATTTTCAAAATGACTAGTCATTGATATATTCCATGACCAGAAGACAGCAAAGCTATTAGACTATCTCAGATTGCAAGCAAAGGCCATTGACTTTTAAATTCCTGCACAATGTAGCACCAAAGTATCTTTGCAGTGTCACTGGACATTACCCTATCTCCTATACTCTTTGATCCAACCTAACTAGGTTCCTTTTCTTCACACAACACTACATCTCCTATCTCCATCCTCCTTACCTCCATCCTCTAGTGTCCCTCTCTTTCTTAAAGATGCTGCTTAGGTACCATCTTTTGATAGAAGCTTTTTCAGATCCCACTCAAACTGCTAGCACTCTCCCTCCTCCTAAACTACCATGAATTTAACTATTTTATATATATATGTTTATATTTATTCACTTTACACACACTCTCTGTGTGTATACACACACAAACATATATGTACACATATACAGAGTGGTTGTTTTGTCATCTCAGTCATGTCCGACTCTTTGTGACCCCAAAGGGGGTTTTCCTGGCAAAGATACTGGAACTGTTTGCCATTTCCTTCTCCTGCTCATTTGATAGATGAGGAAACTGAGGTCAACTTGCTTTGGATCACACAGCTAGTAAGTGTCTGATGCCAGATTCGAACTCAGGAAGATGAGTCTTCCTGACTCCAGACCTGGTGCTCTACCTGCTGTGCCATCGAGCTACTAGACAGACAGATGTACGTATATATGTATGCGTATGTACTTGTCTGTCATTAGAACGTAGACTTCTTTCAAGAAGAAATTTATTCTTTGGACTTGTATCCCTAGCACTTTACCTGGGTAGGAGCTTAATAAATACATTTTGATTTAATAGATTTGATAGTAGTAGTTGCTGCTTTCCTTCCTTTAAAAAAATGTCATTGGTGATTAATGGCCAGTTGGATGTCTGGAGTAGAGCTGAAAATGGACTAAGAGTCTTCTAGGTTTTTTCTGATTGGTAACTGTAGCTCCTACCTGAAGTGTTTGCTGCTATGTGAGACACCATTTCTGTAATCCTAAAAGGCAACATAAAGAAGTCTCATTTGTGATAGCAGCTCAATAGGTTCCTCAGCCATCCATGGCTATGTGGAATTATTTGAGAGAATGTTTTCAGCAAATCTTTACCAGGTTCATTTTGTACCTGCCTGCAAAGATACCATTTCTGATTGCTACAAAAATTTGTCTGTTCTTTGCATGTACCTGGTTCAATGAAGCCATCCTACCAGGACTAAAGTGATGCTCATCAAAACATACCTATGTTGCGCCAAACACGGGCAAAGAATGGATGCAACAAGATACCCAAACAGTTGTTTTGTAGCAAACAGAAATGATATTATTTTAAGAAGGTAGTACAAAACAAATCCTGTAAACATAGTGATTACTGATCATAATGGATGATCTTGAGCTATCAAAACCAGGCTCAGTTATGCTTCATATTCTCTGAGAAGTGACTTTTTTGTAAGACTTAGCATTTAAAGGGACAAGCTTTGGTTACTTAGGAAGTTCATCATGTAGAATACCACATTTCCTGATGATAATGGATAAACAAGGCATCATTTTAGTAGCATTTCTAGAAAAAGCACATTATAGAACCACAGACTATTAGAGCTGGAAGATGTATCAGCAACCATCTACTACAAAACCAACATTTCATAGATGAGGAAGCTAAGTTTGGAGAAGTTAAATTGCCCAACCGCACACAGAAAAAGCCCATCAAATCTGCCATTTCTACGAGTTTTTTTTTTAATATCCTAAACTTCTGTCCCCCAAAAAAGGTTTCTGCAATTAAGAAAATATTTTCTATAAAACATCTTCTTCAGTGCTGATGAATATGCATGCACTCGATCTTAGCCAAAAGGTTAAGAAATGATTAGTGCTGCCCCAAGGCCAGAACAAAGGAATCAGATCGGCTGGTGTGGAGTCAGGTGCTTACTGAGTCTTAGTCCTGTACAAGTGCCAGTGATTTCCATAAGTACGTAATTTGAAAACAGGTTTTCTCTACTGCCAAGTGGAAATAATAGATAAGCTTTTTTAATAACACAAATTTATCTCCGAGACAAAAAGAAAATTGAGCCTTTAAACACTAAAATATTAAATCTTGCTTAAATCCACAATAGAAAGGAATATGAAATTATACCTAAAATTCCAGACCAACACAGTACCACAATTAAATTAATGTTACTGGGCAGAGAGATAACCATGTTTATTATTATTTTAACAACAGAGCTTGTAGAAGAAAGAGGAAACTAACGGTATAAAAACCTGACCTGGAAATGAGGTGGTCAACCTCAGATGCAGGTCAGAAAACAATGACAAGGGTGGGGGAGAGAGCTACAAGATTTCATCTTCTTCATGGTGGGTGAGTCACCACATGGACTCCCACCTATCACGCCCTTCAAGGAAGGCCCAACTCAGCCTGAGACACAACAGCCTCGGGACTGAAGAACAGACCTGAAAGAGACAGCACTGGTCCTAATAAATCCTATTCCGCGCTTCACTTTCCCTCATATTGAAGTGATTATTGTCACTTTTTGGATCGAGGGCAAGAAGGACAAGCACAGAGTAAATTATACCAGCAAGATCATTTAGACCTGTAGCAAATACATATAGACTGTATTTTCTAAAAGCATAAATATGAAATTAGAAATCAGAGACTGATTAAGATCCTAAAAGATGGAAAGGTCACATGGAAAGGATGAAAAAACAAAAATTATCAAAGGGGACACTGATCGATTTAAGGGCAAACCAAACGGATTTTGACAGATAGATCTTGACTGAATATCACTGGTTAAATGCCAATGAGTAATATAAATTAAGAATGTGAGTTATGATACATGTCCACTTAAGCCAAAAAGAAAAAAAATACTCTTGAAGTTTAAAGAACTTTGAATTAATAAATGGCAATAAGCATGTACTGGCCACTGAGCTACAAGTATTCAATACTTTTCAATACTGTTGCTATTTATAGTTTTAAAGGATATAATACTCTAGATTTAGGTCACTTGGGAACAGATACTACAACTAAAGAATCCTCAGACTTTTCCCCCAATTCAGCAAAAGACAGAGCATAGTAGCTTGGCATGATCAATATCTCTTTTCTAATTAGTACTAGAACTAAACCAGGCCTCTCATTCTTTCTCTAAGGGCTCAGTGGTGGCCAAACCACCTTCTCGAGAATCATTAGGTTTTTTGATGGTAAAGACTCTGACCCTGTTAAAGCAGACAACTGACCCCCAGCTCCCTGATGCACTGCTCCCTGTCCTGTTTCCTTAGAGCCTCAGATTCTGCCTGGAGCACACAACTCTACCATCTTGGTACCTATAAGTCCATTAGATTCCCCAGAGCTGTTTAACCATTTCTAGTGGAAAGCGAGTCTCATATAGAGCTAAATCTTCAAGTGTGACCCTGAGATCCAGGGGAATGGGCTACAAGTGAAGGAGAATGAGGCATTTGCCAGACTGGAACAAAGATTAGGATACAGACCCCTGTTTGTTCACTGAAAGAATGAGGGTATCAGAATGCACAAAATCTAGTACCTGTGAATGGCATAAATAAAAAGCAAACAAATCCCAAATCAGTCCATTTCATAGGCCCTCCATGCCATCATGGTCCATTTAAGGCTCCCATAAGAAAAAGAACCCAAGGAACTTTGAGAGAAAACAATGATAGTTTTCTTTCTTTAAACAAACATAACATTGTTTTCTCTTAAAAGCCCACAATCAATATTAGCCACCTTTATTTCAAAACAGAATATAGGAACACAGTTTCCTCTGGACAGCTATCATTTCAGCACAGTCTAGATATCTAAAGGGTGGAGTAGGTTCTGATTTGCACATATTTATTGTAACCACATATAAAAAGACTTCCACACGAACTGTTGACTCATATGACTACATCACAAGAATCTGACTGAAACTGCGCTGAGGATTCTGGGCCCTCTTAAGCATGTTTGCACTTTTGAAAAAGTCATCCAACAAGAAAAGGAAAAGAGACAAGATGGTATTTGAGGAACGAGACCCTAATGAATAGGGTTAGGGGGCAGCAAGAAGGCAGGAAATAGGCCTGGTTCTCACAAGGAGACTTCCGTTTAGTTTGCTATTTCCAACATCTGCTACTAAAATGACTTCTACAGCACAAATGCTTACAGATGCAGTACAGCTGGCAATGCTGTACACACTGCTGGAATTATAAGCTTGTCAGTGAAGCAGGTTTGGCAGATTTTTCCATTTGTGTTCCTGTGCTTTCAGACAACTGGTGAGTTTATGTTCTGGAACACTGGTCTCAGAATGTTAATATTCTATTGAAATCTGGGGCTCCTAATGTTCACTTCAGAAATGAAAGTTGACAGCTAGTCTCTAAAGAGGGCAAGATTTGGATATCTACCGCCTGTAGTACATGCAGACAACACCTTCTAATGGCCAGCCAGAAAGGATAAAGAAAAGTCCTCAGTTTATATACTGGGGTGACCTGCCAGTCCTATTTTCCTTAAGAAAACGTAGAGACATCTTTAATCAAGTACATTGCTTTCACTGTGACCCAGAATACAACACACAAAGAAACAAACCAAGCTACTGCCCTAAACTGAATGGTTGGCAATTATGTTTTTTTCATCATCAACAATGGTTACTGAGAGCTGTTACCTACATAGTACTGAAGTAATGACTAAACAACACAGAAGAGACTGCTGCCCTCAAAGACCCATGTTTCTTTCTAGAGCAAGAGGTCAATACTTTGTTAAAGGAGACCCAAAAAAATGCTGAAGAAAATAACACCTTGAAAAATAGGCTAACTTAATTGGCAAAAGAGCTTCAAAAAGCCAATGAGGAGAAGAATGCTTTCAAAAGCAGAAGTAGCCAAATGGAAAAAGAGGTTCAAAAGCTCACTGAAGAGAATAGTTCTCTCAAAATTAGAATGGAACAGATGGAGTCTAATGACTTTCTGAGAAACCAAGAAATCACAAAACAAAACCAAAAGAATGAAAAAATGGAAGAGAATGTGAAATATCTCATTGGAAAAACAACTGACCTGGAAAATAGATCCAGGAGAGACAATTTAAAAATTATGGGACTACCTGAAAGTCATGATCAAAAAAAGAGCCTAGACATCATCTTCCATGAAATTATCGAGGAAAACTGCCCTAATATTCTACAACCAGAAGGCAAAATAAGTATTGAAAGAATCCATCGATCACCACCTGAAAGAGATCCAAAAAGAGAAACTCCTAGGAACATTGTGGCCAAATTCCAGAATTCCCAGGTCAAGGAGAAAATATTGCAAGCAGCTAGAAAGAAACAATTGCAGTATTGTGGAAATACAATCAGGATAACACAAGATCTAGCAGCTTCTACATTAAGGGATCAAAGTGTGTGGAATAGGATATTCCAGAAGTCAAAGGAACTAGAACTCAAACCAAGAATCACCTACCCAGCAAAACTGAGTATAACACTTCAGGGGAAAAAATGGTCTTTCAATGAAATAGAAGACTTTCAAGCATTCTTGATGAAAAGACCAGAGCTGAAAAGAAAATTTGACTTTCAAACACAAGAATGAGAAGAAGCATGAAAAAGTAAACAGCAAAGGGAAGTCATAAGGGACTTACCAAAGGTGAACTGTTTACATTCCTACATGGAAAGACAATATTTGTAACTCTTAAAACTTTTCAGTATCTGGGTAGTTGGTCGGACCACACACAGATGTACACACACACACACACACACACACGCACACACAGAGACAGAGAGCACAGAGTGAATTGAATAGGATGGGACCATATCTTAAAAGAAATTAAGGTAAATGGTGAGAGAGAAATGTAGTGGGAGGAGAGAGGGTGAAATGGAATGGGGTAAATTATCTCTCATTCAAGAGGCAAGCAGGAGACTTTTTAGTGGAGGGAAAAAGAGGAGAGCTGAGAAAAAAATATGAAGTTTACCCTCATCACATTCGACTAAAGGAAGGAATAAAATGCACACTCATTTTGGTATGAAAACATATCTTACAGTACAGAAAAATGGGGAAGAAGGAGATAAGCAGGGAGGGAGGGATAATGGAAGGGAGGGCAATGGAAGAAGGGAGCAATTTGAAGTCAACAGTCTTGGGGAGGGACAGGATCAAAAGACAGAATAGAAACAATGGGGGGCAGAACAGGATGGAGGGAAATACAGTTAGTCTTATAGTTAGTCTTATACAACACGACTGTTATCGAAGTCATTTGCAAAACTACACAGATAGGGCCTATATTGAATTGCCTGCCTTCCCAAAGGGAATGGGTGGGGAGGGAGGGATGGGAAGAATTTGGAACTCAAAGTTATAGGAACAGCTGTTGAGTATTGTTCTTGCTACTAGGAAATAAGAAATACAGTTAATGGGGAATAGAAAGTCATCTGGCCCTACAGGACAAAAGAGAAGATGGAGACAAGAGAAGGGAGGGATGATAGAAGAGAGGGCAGATTGGTGATAGGGAAAATTAGAATGCTTGGTGTATTGGGGTAGGGGGAGGGGATAAATGGGGAGAAAATTTGGAACCCAAAATTTTGTGCAAATGAATGTAAAAAGTTAAATAAATAAATTTTTATTAAAAAAAAGAGAGAGATTTTGTGATAAGCAATCCAGGAAGTGACATGGGACAGCTGACAGGGCACTGGATGTGGAGTTGGGAAGAGTTCGGTTCAAATCTCACCTTGGCCACTTACTAATAGTATGATCCCAGGCAAGTCACTCCCTGACCCTCAGTCTTGTCTTCTGATGGCCTCTAGGTCCCTTATGGCTCTTAATCTATGAGTCTGTGATTCTTTAATCCTAATGTATTCCTTAATAAAAGAAAGAATGTTTCTGCTAGTTTTTAAAAGAGAATTCTAACTCAGATTTATCACCTGCTCCATTCCAATAGGTACACTGAAAATAGCCATTTTGTCAGTATCCATTTTGAGGGCTTCTTAAACAGGACTTTCAGGGAACCAGTTTTCAATTTTGCCCTGCAAGTTGCTACTGGTTGTTTCTTAAGTTTCCATTTTACATAAAATTAATGAACTAACCAAACGCAAAATACTAACTCCAGAAAGTGAATTTAATTTTCAATACCAATGATGCATGGAAATATGAATCTCTGCCAATCCTAGCTATAACCAGTTTTACTGATATGCTTATAAAAATTAAAAGTTACCCTTCCAATTTTATAGTAAAGAAGATATTTTTATACATATACATATGTATATGTAATATGAATATTTGTAGCAAGGAGCACTCAGCTAATGAAAAATAAGAGACTGTCCTTCTGAGAGGATCCTATTGCTCCTCTCCATCTGAAAGTAGGCAGGTTTTTTTTCTCAATGAACAAGCAATCCAAAACTTACTTTATGATGAAGACAGGCAGGAGAAGTTCTAGGGGACCCACTGTTTGTTCATCATCACTTCCAACAGATCTGGATTGATAGAACGTATTGCTGGATTGTATCTTTTGTGAGACAGGCCAGTGTCGTCAACATATTAGGAAAAATAAGTAAATCTCCTCTTCTGAAGTTTAATTTGTCTGAGGTCAACAAAGGTCAATGTGTGGTTGAGGTAAAGAAAAAAATATTCTCAGTTGCAATGCCTGGTTCCTCCTTCCATGTGACCACATGGGGTTAATTAAAAGGTTAAGTCAGAAACCAAATGGTACATGAAATAACAACTTCCCTCAAGACTGGGGATTTCCTTAATCCCCAACTTTTGGGGAGTGGATCTACAGTCTACAAATACCAGCACTTGCTATGACCTTATTGATTCAGAAACACCAAAATCAAGCTTTATTCTCAATCCAGAAAAAGTGCTACCATCACTTACTATCTTCCTTGAGTTTCAATCAAGAATCCAGCCACTTCCAAAATCCCTCTCTAATGTTTTCCCCTACATATACTATTCATTTACTGTTCAGTTTCTTACCCAAGTACCTCATGGTATTTTTCCCATGATAGGTAGGTTCTATCTTCATTACCAAATCACCAGGGTGAGGACCAAGAAATACAGCAGGACAGATGGAGAACACTTCTATTAGCTAAGAACTAAGTATTTTGCTCTTGGTTTGATTTCAAATAGCCCAGGACTTTTATTAGATTACAAGTACCTTAAGGACAGGAATAAGGTTTTATTCTTATATTTGTGCATTCCCAACATCTAATATACATTAAATAATTAGCAAATACTTGTTTAAGACTATTGATCCTGCAGCCCAGGATTTCTCTCACAATAGATATCTCATTATATCTCATTCAAAGTGATGTGTAGAGCAGTGGTTCTCAAAGTATGGTCTGAGGACCCCTTTGGGGCGGGGAGTGTCCCTGAAATTCTTTTTAGGGGATTCACAAGGTCAGAATGATTTTTATATTACTAAGACGTTACTTGTCTATTACGATACCCCTCCGTTTTCCAAACACTTATCTGTGTGAGTCCAGATTTTCTTCATATACTTCAAAACGATATACAGCAAGAGACTGAATGTAGAGGCAGCTATAAGAATCTACTAAGATCCAATTTTTTTTATTAAGCCAGACATTAAAGAGATTTGCAAAAATATATAAAACAATGCTATTCTTTCACTAAATTTTAATGTAGTTATTTTCATTAAAATATTACCTATTTATTATCAACCTGGGTGACTAGAAGAATAATTTGTCATTTTGACAGTTTGTCAATTGAATCAAAATTCAAGTTGTTTTAAGTTGCATTTCTTGAAGTCAGAAAAATCACACATAGGGTTTTACTTTAAAATTCTTCCTTTAAAGACTGTTTACATGCTTTGGCAATCATATATATATTTGTTTTCATTCCTTATCTTCGATATAAGATCCTTAGTAGAGGTATTTGGTTCTGAGATTTTTTTTTCCAATTGAATTTTCCTTCTAATCCTAGTTACGGTGATATTTTAACTTTGTAGAAGTTTTCAGTTTTATGTAATTAAAATAATCTAACTTACCTTTTGTTATTTCTTCTTTCTTTTTAGCTAGGAATTATCCTTCTGGGCATAACCGTGAAAGTTAGTCTGTTCATTTTCCTCTAATTTTTCTAATGATATGACTTTCGAGAGTTTGCAAATCCATGTGTGTTACTGTGGTATATAATAAGATCCTAGTCCAAACCTATTTTTAACCAAACTGTATTCTGTTTTTCTCAACAGCAACTGTCAACTAAAGAGCCCTTTCTAAAGTAGTTTATGTTCTCAGGTTTATCAAACACTGGGTCACTGAGATTGTTTCTATTTCTTGCATGTCTTGTCTTTTCCCTTAACAAACTTTTCTATTTTTTAACTAGTATCAAGTAGTAATGATGACTATTGTTTTACAATATAATTTGAAGCCTGAAAATTCCATTTCCCCTTCTGTTTCTTCAAATGAATGTTGATGCTATTTTTCTAGCTTGACAGTTTGACTGTTCTAATACTTTATGTTCTAATAATTTATAGATTTATATAAATTTAGGTCTTGTCATAATTATTTTGCTGTAGCCTAATTATGAGCAATAAATACACCTTCAATTGTTTACTTCCTTATCATTTTAGTTTTCTGTGATATTTTAAGTATCTTGGTAAACTGATTTCCAGATGTTTTTTGCATTTTGTAGTTATTCTGAATGAGATTTCTCTTTGTATTATTTCCTCCTGGATTACTGTTACTGCTGTATAGAAATAATAGTGATTTTTATGGATTTACTTTGCATTCTACTACTTTCCTTTTGAAGCTCTTAATTGTCTCAATTAGTTTCTTTGCTGAGTCTCTGGTTTTCTAAATAAACTCTCATATTATCTGCAAACAGGGATACTTCTTCACTTTGTGAATGATTTATATCTTTGATTTCTTGCTCTTATTTGGCTACTATCACTAGCATTTTCAGAATTATATCAAATAATAGTGGGGAGAGGGGAATTCTTGCTTTACTTTTGCATTTACTAGGAAAGTTTCTAGTTCAAGAGTTCTTAACTTGGAGTCTATTAAGTTTTTCAAAAAAATTTTTGATAATTTTATTTTAAGATGATTGGTTTCTTTCACAATCCTGTGTATTTCTTTTATATACCTAAAAACACTGTTCTAAGAAGGGGTCTATAGGCTTCATTAGATTGTTAGAGGGGTCGATAACACAAAAAAGGTGAAGAATACCTTTGGGATTTCTTTCCACTTCAAATTAAACTAGCTCTTGGTCCAATTATTTTTCAATAAAAAAACTGACAAAAAAACAATGATGCACTTTAACTAGAAATTATGTTTGTTATTCAGATTTTCAGATAGTTTCTCTTAAATCTTATGAACGTTGGCACATGCTTCATTTCCCTGGTGACCCTTGAAGATCAAGGCCACCTACACAGTTCCTCTGGCAGGATAATCCTTGTCGACCATGATGATGGAGGCAGGGCTGCTTCTTGAGGACCTTTAACTTGTGGCTCCTGGTCAAGACCTAGGCTACAGAAGCCATGGAAACCAGCTGAATGGTGCCATTTTTATCTGTTCTGTTTTTCAAACAGCAAACCGCTCAAGGCAGGATCCTGGCATTCGTCTCTGTATCCCTCACAGCATCCTAGATTCCATTTTGGAAAATCAAGAACTGCATCTTAGTTCACCATTATTATTTCACCTGGAACCTACAAGAATGAAAAGTACCACAGATGGTACCTGATATTTATTGAGTTGAAGGAGTTGTACTAGCTGATCATATTAAGAAAAGATTTCAGTTAGCTTGCAGTAAATCAGAAAGTTAAATTGAATAACTAAAAAAGGAAAGCCTCAATTTAAGCAATTATCGAAAGACAGAGAAATAAAGGGATAAAGAAAAGACTGTTTTGCCAGTATTCAATTTCCTTTCAGGTATGCCAGATGGTCATTTGCATACTAAATTCAGAAGATGCCATTTACTTGCTTTATGGCCTTAAGCAAACCATACACAAATGCTGTGATCATTTATGAGTTTACTAATACTCATTAAGCATCTACAATATGTAAGATACAAAAATACAGAACCGAAGTATGACAGAATAGTCATTCCCTGGTCTATCTGAATGCCTTATACATTGCAAACATTTAATACATTTTTCAAAAAATTTGGTTGCCATAAATTCACACTTATGAGATAACACTGCTTAAGAAAAAGATTTTTAATTTTTACTTTTTAGAACTATATAACACTGATAAGAAAAAAATTCTTTAAAAGTAAATAATCCCGAGGTTTTTGTTTTTTCTTTGTGCTATTTGTCTAGCAGATAAGACGTTAAAAAGCTTAGCCAGCATTGTAGAACGATGGACTGAGAGCTGGAAGCTTCATGGGCCACCAATCCAACCTTTATTTTACTGAAACTCAGAGGGGTTAAGTAACTCAATTATGGTTGCATTGTTAGAATCAGAGGTCAGATTTGATCCCTAGTCTCCCCAGCACTTTAACCACTATGCCACACTGTCTCTTTTTTCAGGAAACCTCAAAGATGAGAATGCATGTTCTGTTCTATCCTTTATGGTATTAGAAACTCTCTTAGCAACTTTTCTCCAAATTGTCTGAGCCAACCCCATGGCCTGGTTTGCTGTCCTCATGCAACGCTCTATCTCCCTTCTTGGGTCCCACATTCTCCTCACTGGCTTCCATACCTAGAATGCCCTCCTTCCTCACCTTTCTTTCTTGGAGGCCCTGGCTTCCTTCAAAAGATGCTGCTGAAGCACCACCTTCTTCAGGAGGCCGTTTCTGGTGCCCTCACAGGTATGAGTACCTTCTCATGAAAGGTTCTGCATGGCATGTCAGCTCGGTATGCACATTCTATGTGTTTAGACATGCACATGTTGTGTCCTCTGATGGGAGGGGTAAGCTTCTCAGAGGTAGAAGTGATTTTTGTCTTTAAAAACATTCAGGGGAGGAGCCAAGATGGAGGAGTAGAAAGACTCAGGTATGCTAGCTCCGAACCTACAGCCCATAAACTTTCTGTAAAAAGAACTCCCCAAAAATTCTGGAGCAGTGCAAGCTGCGCAGCAACACACTGGAGGAGATTTCCGTTCCAGGGACCCTGAAAACTGGCACCAAAGGTCCATAGTGCACCGGACAGCAGAGCCCACCCCTGCGCTGCCCTGGCCACATGGCCCCGAAAGGAGCAGATCCGAGCAGGCTTCAGGAACGGAATCTGTGGTGGCCTCGAAGGTCCCTCCACCCACAGGCGCTACAGGTCAGTGAGAGAGACTTCTGGGATGGCCGAGAGGGGAGTGGGGTGTCTCTGTGGCTCGGGCCCCCTCGGGAGGCAGTGACAGAGGCAGCGGCAAAGGCAGTGGCGGTTGGGGGCTCCCAGAGCAGGCAGAAGCTCGGGTCCATTACCGAAGATCTCCACATAAACCCCCTGAGGGAACTGAGCCTGGGAGGCGGCCCCACCAGAGCACCAGAACTTAAGCTCACATTGAATAGCAGCCCCTCCCACCACAGAAAGCCCTGAGGCTGGGGAGCAGCATTTGAATCTCAGACCCCAAGCACTAGCTGGGAGGATCTAGGCAGGGGGTGGAGAGGAATCTTAGAAGTCAAGTAACTGGCTGGGAAAATGCCCAGAAAAGGGAAGAAAAATAAGGACCATAGAAGGCTACTTTCTTGGGGAACAGATGATGTTTCCTCTTTTCATTTCTGATGAGGAAGACCAATGCTTACCATCAGGGAAAGACATAGAAGCCAAGGCCTCTGTACCTCAAACACCCAAAATAGATATCCAATGGGCTCAGGCCATGAAAGAGCTCAAAAAGGATTTTGAAAATCATGTTAGACAGGGGGAGGAAAAACTGGGAAGGGAAATGAGAGAGATGCAAGAAAAGCATAAAAAACAGGTCAATACCCTGCTAAAGGAGACCCAAAAAAATGCTGAAGAAAATAACACCTTGAAAAATAGGCTAACTCAATTGGCAAAAGAGCTTCAAAAAGCCCAATGAGGAGAAGAATGCTTTCAAAAGCAGAATGAGCCAAATGGAAAAAGAGGTTCAAAAGCTCACTGAAGAGAATAGTTCTCTCAAAATTAGAATGGAACAGATGGAGTCTAATGACTTTACGAGAAACCAAGAAATCACAAAACAAAACCAAAAGAATGAAAAAATGGAAGAGAATGTGAAATATCTCATGAGAAAAACAACTGACCTGGAAAATAGATCCAGGAGAGACAATTTAAAAATTATGGGACTACCTGAAAGCCATGATCAAAAACAGAGCCTAGACATCATCTTCCATGAAATTATCAAGGAAAACTGCCCTGATATCCTAGAACCAGAGGGCAAAATAAGTATTGAAGGAATCCATCGATCACTGCCTGAAAGAGATCCAAAAAGAGAAACTCCTAGGAACATTGTGGCCAAATTCCAGAATTCCCAGGTCAAGGAGAAAATATTGCAAGCAGCTAGAAAGAAACAATTCCAGTATTGTGGAAATACAATCAGGATAACACAACATCTAGCAGCTTCTACATTAAGGGATTAAAGGGCATGGAACAGGACATTCCAGAAGTCAAAGGAACTAGAACTCAAACCAAGAATCACCTACCCAGCAAAACTGAGTATAATACTTCAGGGGAAAAAATGGTCTTTCAATGAAATAGAGGACTTTCAAGCATTCTTGATGAAAAGACCAGAGCTGAAAAGAAAATTTGACTTTCAAACCACAAGAATGAGAAGAAGCATGAAAAAGTAAACAGCAAAGAGATGTCATAAGGGACTTACCAAAGGTGAACTGTTTACATTCCTACATGGAAAGACAATATTTGTAACTCTTAAAACTTTTCAGTATCTGGGTAATTGGTAGGACCACACACACACACACATACACACATGCACACACATGTACATGTGTGAGCACGCACACACATACAAACATGCATGCACATACAGAGAGAGAGAACACAGAGTGAATTGAATAGGATGGGACCATATCTTAAAAGAAATTAAGGTAAATGGTGAGAGAAATGTAGTGGGAGGAGAGAGGGTGAAGTGGAATGGGGTAAATTATCTCTCATTCAAGAGGCAAGCAGGAGACTTTTTAGTGGAGGGAAAAAAAGAGGAGAGCTGAGAAAAAAACATGAAGTTTACCCTCATCACATTCAACTAAAGGAAGGAATAAAATGCACACTCATTTTGGTATGAAAAAACCTATCTTACAATACAGGAAAGTGGGGGAGAAGGAGATAAGCAGGGTGGGAGGGATGATGGGAGGGAGGGCAATGGGAGAAGGGAGCAATTTGAAGTCAACACTCTTGGGGAGGGACAGGATCAAAAGAGAGAATAGAAACAATGGGGAGCAGGACAGGATGGAGGGAAATACAGTTAGTCTTATACAACATGACTATCATCGAAGTCATTTGCAAAACTACACAGATATGGCCTATATTGAATTGCCTGCCTTACCAAAGAGAATAGGTGAGGAGGGAGGGATGGGGAGAATTTGGAACTCAAAGTTTTAGGAACAACTGTTGAGTATTGTTCTTGCTACTAGGAAATAATACAGTTAATGGGGAATAGGAAGTCATCTGGCCCTACAGGACAAAAGAGAAGATGGGGACAAGAGAAGGGAGGGAGGATAGAAGAGAGGGCAGATTGGTGATAGGGAAAATTAGAATGCTTGGTGCATTGGGGTGGGGGGGAGGGGATAAAAGGGGGAAAATTTGGAACCCAAAATTTTGTGAAAATGAATGTAAAAAGTCAAATAAATAAATTTATATTAAAAATAAATAAATACCCATTCCCTAGCACACTGCCAGGCACTTGGTAGAACTGAATAAATGTTTAGATCTCAGCTTTTTTATTTATAAGGGCATTGCCACAAATGATCAGACAGAGTTAAGACACCATAAAGAAGGCAAAATGCAAAAGAGCATTATCCTGGTTCTTTTGCAACAATTTTGGTGTCTTCACTTTAATCACTGCAAAATAACAACGACAATAACAACAGCTAACACTTCTACAGCAGTTACTAAGTGCCAGGTACTACACTAAGTGCTTTACCATTATATTCTCATTTGATCCTCAGAGCAACTCTGGAAGGTAGATGCTATTATCATCTACATTTTATAGATGAGGAAAGTGAGGCCAACAGAAGTTAAGTGTTACAGGGGTACACAGCTAAGTGAGGAGGCAGGGACTACAGACACAAAAGTGAAGCAGTCCCTGCCTTCTAAGAACTTACATTTTACTTAAGGAGACATGTACATAAACACACACAAATATATGTATGCATTCATGTGTGTATGTATGTACAAAATAGGGAGGAATAACTGACTGGTGGACTCCTGATCAGGTGAATCTCTGATGAAATTACAGAACGTAAGAGGCAGGTAACAGAGACAATGAGGTGTGAAGGTTTTACTCCTTCCAGACTTGAGTTATTACAAAGCTTGGAAAAGATGCAAAATCTTGGAGTTCACACTCTGAGTAACCTATTCTGTAAAGGATTTGCCTCTTTCATATTCCGATGAAGGAAGAGTAAAGAAATGGTTATATGCCTTTATTCCTTTAGGAGACAAAAAGTTTTTCAAGAAACTTGAATAAATTAAAAAACAGTCCGCTATTGGATGACTGGTGGTGAACCTGGGTGAGTGGGATCTTCAAAAGAAACAGGGAAGTTTGGAAGAGGAGAGGACTTGGAGGACAGGGGAGAAGAGAGACAGTAATGAGTCGTCTACTTTGGATATTTCCAAGATATACAGTTCAAAATGTCCAATAGGCAATTGGTGATACAGGACTGAAGCTTAGGAGAGAAACGGGCTAATTTACATTTGGGAGTCATCTCATAAAGATGATAATTAAACCTATAGAATCTGCTTACATGAGATCCATAGGGGATTTCAAGAGCCTATCAGAGGCATACAGTCATATAAAGACTGTTGTATTAAATATTATTCCCTAAAAATTCAAGGCAATAGAAAGAGTACAGAGAGCTTAGAAATGCTCCAAGTCATCCCATGCTGTGAACTAGGAGGCTGGCTCTTTTCATAGTACTTATCTGCATTAAAATAACAAATGGAAACAAAATAATCAAAAAAATCATGCACGAAGTATTTTCTTCTACATTCTCCTGGAATAAAAGCTCTCCTAGAATCAAAAGACCAAGTCAAGAGGGGAAAACATAAAGACCTGCACCAGGGGAAAATTCCCAACAACCTCCCAGTATACAACAGTCACAGATTCTCAAAAGAGAGAAATGGTATAGTGGGAAAAGTAAACAACTAGGTGACAGATGTTCAGACATCTCACTCTGCCACCAGTTCTTTATGTGGCCTTGGATAGGCCCTTTAACCTCTTGTGGCTTCAATTTTCTCATCTATAAAATATAGAGTTTGGATTAAAGGCTACTAAGGTTGTTCCCAGCTCTAAAATTCTATGATTCCAAGATCCTCTGAAATCTACCATGTAGTCACACCAGCTTCAGAGGAGCCAAGGAAGGTTCAAGGGGAGAGAAGACTTAAGAAAGACTTTGCATCAGCTGTCATGATACTTGCCAGTTTCATAGAGGTGCTTAGTATTTTTGGTGCCCTCTTATCAATATTATTTAAGTGTACTTCATTCTAAGCATTATTCATAAAATCCCATCTTTTATAACAAGTAACAACTTACATTTATCTAACACTCTGAAGTTAAGTAGATTGTTTTCCCTCACAACACTCCTGTGAGACAGGCAGTACAAGTTTAATGATTCAAATTTTACAGATGTGGAAAATAAGGCATAAAGTCTTGCCTCGGGGTCCCTTACCAAGTAAATGTCAGGGCTAGACTCCAATTCAGGTCTTCTGACTCCCAGATCAGTCCTCTAATCCAGATTACCTCTATATCACCAAAAAGATAAAAAAGCAGGCAGATACAGCATTTCAGCCACCACCACACCTGTTGTAGTTTGGGTGGGAAAGGAAAGGAGAATGTAAAGGTTGGCTTTCCAGACTTCACAGAGTTGCCTTTATAACTATCAGCAAGTGCCCTAGTCAGATGTGCTCAGTAACCTCTTTGAGTCTTTCCAGAGGATCCTTCAAGGTCTTATAAACCTTGATGACACTAATTTGGGTCTCAATCTTAGGTGTAAGGAATCAGAGCCACATGGCATTATACTGACTTATTTTATACCTTAATTTATTCTTTCCTTAAAAGATTACATTCATTCAGTTGCTAAAGTTTTGTCCTGGCTCCTAGATCCCAAGCCAATTTGTCAAATACTACATCAGATAATCAAGGGGTTTGCTGTTGACGCTGCTTAAGTCTGGCTTGTTCAGTGTGTCGCTTAATTTTAGAGCCCAGAACTTCCCACTCCTAACTATAAAAAGAAAATAATACTAACCTACCTACCTGACTGTGACTTATGAGGAATAATTAATGTTTACAAAGAATTTCAGAGGAAATTCCCCCCTGGAATTATAACATGGGGGAATTGTTCATTTTATACATTATACTACCTTCCCAAGCTTCCTGCAAATAAGTTCTGCTCAACTATTAATTATTCTCTAACTCATCGAACAACACTAAAATAATTCCCCAAATTATCCAAAAGCTAAATTGGCTGCCACTAGAGTGCAAGATAAGATGATTCTCAAGTATGCTCCTTCCACTGTTCCACAGTCCTTACGTAAGCCCAGGTTGTCCTTCTAAAAATATCACCTTCTATCTGTATCATGGCTTCTTACTTTTTGAAATACTTTCAGGGGTGGAGCCAAGATGGCGGAGTAGAAAGATGCATAAACTCTAGTGCTTCCCCCACAGCCTATAAAATACCTGTAAAAAATGACTCTCAACAAATTCTAGAGCAGCAGAAGCCACAGAACAAGAGTGAAAGAGGTTTCCAGTCAAAGGTAACCTGGAAGGCCAACAGGAAAGGTCTATCTCATAGCAGGCTGAGCAGAGCCCAGCCCTGGCTGCACAGCACCAGGAGAAACAGGACCTGAACAGACCTCTGAAGCAGAACTCCCAGCAGGGAGGGTCCCAGATCCCTCAACCCACAGTGCCAAAAAAAGCTCCAAAGGTCAGTGTGGGAGGGCTTTTCCAGCTCAGCAAGAGGGGAGCAGGATCCCTCCAGCAGAAGCGGTAGCAGCAGCAGGTGACTACAGTGGTGGCAGTAGCGGGCGCAGGTGACTACAGTGGTGGCAGAAGCAGCCTGGGTCCACTGTCCAGGTAGCTCAGCTTAAAGCCTCTGGGGGAATTGAGCAGATGATCTGAATCTCAGCCTTAAGCAATACTGGGGGGAGAAGGAGTGCTAAATGCGCTCTTGACAAAGGATTCTGAAATCAAGTAACTGACTGGGAAAATGCCCAAAAAATGGAAAAAAAATAAGACCCCAGAAGGTTACTTTCTTGGTGAAGAGGTATTTCCTTCCATCCTTTTCGGATGAGGAAGAACAAGGCATACTATCAGAGGAAGTCAAATCTTCTGACTCCAATACCTCCAAAATGAATATGAAATGAGTTCAAGCCATAGAAAAGCTTGAAAAGCGAGTCAGCAGCTTGCTAAAGGAGAACCAAAAAAATGCTGAGGAAAATAACACCTTTAAAAATAGGCTAACTCAATTGGAAAAAGAGGTCCAAAAAGCCAATGAGGAGAAGGAGGCTTTAAAAAGCAGAATTAGTCAGGGAGGCCTGCAAGGACTTACATGACCGGATGCTGAGTGAAAGGAGCAGAACTAGGAGAACTTTGTGCACAGCAACGACCACAGTGTGCGAGAGTTTTTTCTGGTAGACTTGGAACTTTGTAATAACACAAGAACTTACTGAGAAAAAAAAAATCCCAATGTCGGTCTTCTAAGGCAAAATGTCTTCCACACTCAGAGAAAGAAATATGGAAGTCAGAATGTAGCAGATCATGTCTGTGTGTGGGTGGGTTTCAGTGTAATATGTTTTGATTTGTTATATGATTTCTTCCATTTATTTTAGTTTGACTACATAGCATGACTATAGTGAAAATGTGCTCAATAGGAAAGTATATGTAGAACCTATACAGAATTGTATGCTGTCGTGGGGAGGGAGAGGGGTAGTGGGGGAAGGGTGGGGGGGATAAAATCTTAACTTTAAGGAAATGTTTGTAAAACATTAAAAAAAAAAATAAAAAAAACACAAATAGAAAAAAAAGACTAAAAAGCAGAATTAGTCAAACGGAAAAGAAGGTTCAAAAGTTCACTGAACAAAATAGCTCTTTAAAAGAGAGACAAGTTCAGGAAAGCTAATGACTATGAGATAAACCAAGAAGTTAAAAAACAAAACCAAAAGATTGAAAAAATAGAAGATAATGTGAAACATGTCATTGGAAAAACAACTGACCTGGAAAACAGATCCAGGAGAGACAATTTTAAAATTATGGAACTACATGAAAGCCATGATCAAAAAAAGAGCCTAGACATCATCTTTCATGAAATCATCAAGGGCTGATATTCTAGAACCAGAGGGCAAAATAAATATTGAAAGAATCCACCAATCACCTCCTGAAAGAGACCTGAAAAGAGAAACTCCTAGGAGTATTGTGGCCAAATTTTAGAATTCCCAGGTCAAGGAGAAAATATTGCAAGAAACTAGAAAGAAACAATTTGGGTATTGTGGAAATACAATCAGGATAACACAGGATCTAGTAGCTTCTATATTAAGAGATCAAAGGGCTTGGAATAGGATACTCCAGAAGACAAAGGAACTGGGATTAAAACCAAGAATCACCTACCCAGAAAAACTGAGTATAATACTTCAAGGGAATAAATGGTCATTCAATGATATAGAGGATTTTCAAGCATTCATAATGAAAAGATCATAACTGAATAGAAAATTTGACTTTCAAACATAAGAATCAAGAGAAGCATGAAAAAGTAAACAGGAAAGAGAAATCACAAAGGACTTTCTAAAGCTGAACTGTTTACATTTCTACATGGAAAGATAATATTTCTAACTTGAGACTTTTCTCAGTATTTGGGTAGGTGAAGGAATTTTATACACACACACACACACACAGAGTACAGGTTGAGTTGAATCAGAAGAGATGATATTCATAAAAAATCAAATTAAAGGGTGAGAGAGGAAAATATTGGGAGGAGAAAGGAAGAAATGGAATGGGGTAAGTTATCACTTATAAAAGAAGATAAGAAAAACCTTGTTCAATGGAGGAGAAAAGGGAGGAGATGAGAGGGGAAAAGTGAAGCTTACTCTCTTCACATATGCCTTAAGGAGGGAATAACAATCTCACTAAATTTGCTATGAAAATCTATCTCACACTACAGGAAAGTAGGGGAGAAGGGGACAAGTGGGGTGAGGGGGATGATAGAAGGGAGGGCAGATGGGAGAAGGGAGTAACTGGAAGTAAACACTTTTGGGAAGGGATAAGGTCAAATGAGGAAATTAAAAAAAATAAAGGGGGCTAGAGTAGGATAGAGGGCAACATAGTATTACACAACATGATTATTATGGAGGTCTTTTGCAAAATGACAAATATATAGCCTATACTGAATTGCTTGCTTCTCAGTGGGGATAGGTAAGAGAGAGAAGTTGGAATTAAAAATATTAGAAATGAATGCTGACAATTATTACTGCCTATTACCGGGAAATAAGAAATACAGGTAATGGGGTATAGAAACTTATCTTGCCCTACAAGAAAAGAGAGAAGATGGGGAAAAGGGAAGGGTGGGGTGTAATAGAAGGGAAGATACACTGAGGGAAGGGGTAATCAGAATGCAAGGTATTATGGGGTGGAGGATAGGGAGAGATGGGGAGAAAAATTGGGACTCAAAATTTTGTGGAAATGAATGTTGAAATCTAAAAATTAAAAAAAATTAATAAATAAAAAAGAAATACTTCCACAAAAACACCTCATTTAATCCTTGCCACCATTCTGGAGGAAGGTAGACTCCATCTTACAAAGGAGGAAACTGATACAGAGAAGTGAACCAGTCACTTGTCTGTATAGTTTTATTTCTTAAAGAAAAAGCAATACATTAATAGGCTTTTTTAATTTTAATTTTATTTATTTTTACTGTTCTACAATCACTACCATATAACTTGGATTTTTATCCCCTCCCTCCCTGAGACGGCATACAATTCTACATAGGTTCTACACATACATTCCTATTAAATACATTTTTACTATAGTCATGCTGTGTAGAAGAACTAAAATGAATGGGAGAAATCATATAACAAAGAAAAACATAATACACACCCAAAAAATGATTTGCTTCATTCTGCGATTGAATTCCATAGTTTTTTCTCTGGATGTGGAAGGCATTTTGCCTTAGAAGACCATTGGGAATTTTTTTTTTTATAAGTCCTTGCATTGCTACAAAGTTCCAAGTCTACCAGAAAAAACTCTTGCACACTGTGGTCATTGCTGTGCACAGAGTTCTCCTGGTTCTGTTCCTTTTGCTCAGCATCAGATCATATAAGTCTTTCCAGGTCTCTCTGAAGTCTTCTTGTTCATCATTTCTTATACTGCAATAGTATTCCATTACATTCATATACCATAATTTATTCAGCCATTCCCCAACTGATGGGCATCCCTTTGATTTCCAATGTTTGGCCGCTACAAAGAGTGCTGCTATAAATATTTCTGCACATGTGGGAACCCCTTTCCATTTTTATAATCTCTTGGGGCACAATTCTAAAAGCGATATTGCTGGGTCAAAGGGAATGGACATTTTTGTAGCCCTTTTGGCATAGCTCCAAATTGCTCTCCAGAATTGCTGGATGAGCTCACAGCTCCATTAACAATGAATTAGTGTTCCAACTCTCCCACATCCTCTCCAACATTTATCATCTTACAGTTCTATCATGTTTGCCAATCTGATAGGTATGATGTGGTACCTCAGAATTGTTTTGATTTGTATCTCTCTAATCAAAAGTGATTTAGAGCATTTTTTCATATGATTATAGATATCTTTAATTTCTTCCTCTGAAAACTGTCTGTTCATATCCTTTGACCATTTATCAATTGGGGCATTAATAGGCTTTTGTTTAAAAACAAAAATATCCAGATGAACGCATTTAAGTAGAAGAAGGGTGGTTTTTGAGATACAGAATAAAAACTGACAAGGTCTGAATCAAATCCACAAACAGAAATGGAGACCTCCATAAAGTAACATGCTATCAATACTGAACAGGGCTCCAAAAGGCCTATTGGTCAGCAGCTCTGACTACAACCAGTTCAGTATTCAGCTGCTAATTACATTCTAATGGATCCTTCATTCTAGGTCAGCTGTCAGTGTTCTTCTTCTTCCATATTTGAAAACGGGATGAGGAGGGTAGGGACCATGACCATGACCATGGCAAACTTTTTTCATGGGTTGTTGACACTTGGACTGTAGGTCAAATGTACTAGAAGGGAACAAGAAAGTGATGGGACCAAAAGTCTTCTTCATTTTGGAAGAAGAAAGGAAAAAATGCATCCTGTTAGACCTTTGGGGTTTTGCACTGATCCAATGATTTCACTGGCATAGGGAATTTCTAGGGAGGAAACTACCTTTCCTACTCGTAGACTGGCCACTGCTCTGCAAAGAGGCAGTTGCCTGAGGCCCTAAGAGATTGAGTAATTTGCCCAGGGTCACCAAACCAGGATATGCCAGAGGGATCTCCTACCAGGTCAGAAAATAAAATGACCTCCTGTTAGTCATGTGTCATATGCAGGTTGTCTACAACTACTCCCAAGAGGCCTTGGGAGGCTTCTGTTCCTTTGACTATACTACGTCCTAGATTCTTAGTCTAATGGTCCATTATTCCATGAACTCATGGCACCAAAATGCATGTATTGCTTAACAATTCATTTATGCAGATTGTATCTCAAGTCCTTTGTTCCTAAAACACATCTGTATCAAATTAAAAATACATGTCCTGATTTGGTTCCATGTAAAGTATTTACTTCCCACATATGAGCCAGACAAAGAAACACTGCTTCATAACAACTAGTGACTAATGTCTTCAAACTGGCATGACTGTGAGTAGCCTTGAATCAAGTATGGAATGAAGGCTAAAAAGTATCAAAGAGCTAGAGATGAGCAGCCAAGGCTCTAGAACTCCGCCCTGTTGACAATTACACCGTACGACCCTAGAGAAGGTATGGAAGATTCCTTACGTTCCATATAACTGTAATAAAAAAAGTCTGATCCTAAACTATAAAACAAGAACTGTCATATGGCTTTAAAATTGGGAGAGATACAAAATCCTTAAATGGAAATTGAAAAATATAAAACTACTACTCATCCAAAACAATTTTTCAAATATATAGAAAGAATCATTGAGAAAAACTCTTCTAAGGCCACAGACAGGAACTGAGAAGACTGAACCTGTGATTTTCCTGACAGAGGGAGAGCCCAGATGAGGAAACTCCTCCTCCTAACAGGTGGCACAAACTCTGCAACTTATCTTCTTAGAGTTGCTTTGAGTTCTGGGAGGTTACATGGCCAACATGCGGCAGGGCAAGGCCTGACCCCAGGTCTTCCTGGCTCCAAGGCTGGGTTTCCATCCTCTATCAGCAAAGGCTGCATGGCCTTAAAAAGATTTTTAGAGAAGTGCAAACTCATAAGTGAAACAAGAAGATGAAACTTTAATAAAAACTTTTAATTGAATTCAAACTATGGAAGACCTACAGGGGAGAGAAATGTAAGTTAGCATTTCCAGTCTAGGCAAAAATCAGAAAATGCTCCAAGAACATTTCAAGATTTCTAGAGCAAAGCAGAACATACATGCAGCTGGGTTTCCACCACCAAGCCCAGATTAACTCTATTGTAAGACAATGAAAGACCTGGCAGGTGTGATTGCTGAGTCATTAGTGGTGATCCCTGAAAGGTTTTGGAGAACAGGAAAAGCACCAAAAGACTGGCAAAAGGCAAATGCTGCGATTTTCAAAAACAATTAAGGAATAGAGTCTACATACTACAGGCCTATAAACTGATCTCCTTTTTCTGGAAAAGTTCTAAAACATATTATTGAAGGTTAATGACCATGTGGAAAAGGAAGCAGTGATCACAAAGAACCAGAGTGGCTCCATGGAGAACAAGGCCCCTCATTTCCTTCCTCCTTTGACTGTAAATACAGTTTACCTGGAGCAGACTAAGCAAAGCATCTGACCAAGCCACCCATGCACTTTTTGTGGAATAGACAGAAAGCAATGAGCTGGATGACAGCAGAATTAGGTATATGCAGAAGTGGTCTAATGGCTGGACCGAAAGAATAGCTATCAATGGTTCCATATCAGATTGAAAGTGGATCTCTAGTGGAGTGCTCCAGGGAGGGCTCTGTCTCTGCTTAGTATTATGGGTGCTATTGAATATTTTTACCAATAACTCAAAGGTTCAGAGAGCACATTTAGCAAATTTGCAGCTGATACAAAGCTGGCAGACATGGCTAAAACACCAGCTGCCCTCCAGGATGCAAAAAGGCCTTGCTGATCTAGTCTACTGCGTATCCAAGTTACTAAGATGAAACTAGACAAAGGTAAATGTAAAGTCTCATACAAGTTAAAAATGAATCACAAGTACAAGAACATCACAAGCTGGTAAAAGTGGAACTGGGGACCGGAACAATAGTTCATCCAGAATACTTCTGGGGATGACCTATAAGCTCAGTATGGGTCTGCTTGGGTAAGAGGTAGTGTTTCCTATCCCTGGAAGTCTTCAAGTAAAGTCTGGATGACCACATGTTGGGGATGCTGGAGGTTTTACCTGGCATGGGTTGGAGTAAATGGCTGCTGACTTTTCAATTGTGAGCTTATGTGAACTACCGGATGCTTCTGATACATAGAGAGACTATCTACAAATATGTACACCCAAAAAGAACTACATTACGTCCATTAAGCTGTTCCTAAAGTGGATAAGACAAAAATGGATGTGGAAAATGGCTTTAAGCCACTGGCCATTTGAGAATACTTGTTGTAGTATCAGAATTCTCGGACACCTTCACAGAGTCCGAGTTGGATCACATTAAACTCCAGCTCTTGGTACTCTGACTTGGGCTGATGCAAGGAGCACAGTCATGGGCAGGGACATCCTCACATCATTTCCAAAATGGTTCCAAACCCCTCACACTTCAAGGATTCATAATTAGTTAGCAGTTGCTATGGAGCCCATGCAATTCTGGAGAGATTTTTTTTCATTTCAGACCTAACAAAGCATTTACATTGTATCCTCCTGTAGCCAACTTCAAATATATAGAAATATATAGCTCCTTGTCTGGGTCTCTGCCAAGCAGTTATCTATGACTTTTTAAAGAGATGAATAACATTCTTAAGCCTACTGGCAAGCTAAATTCTAATAAATGCCCAATAAGAAACAATCGAATATTGTTGTTATGTCAGTAGCATAATAAGCTTAGGGCTTGTACTGAATAAAAATAATTTTCTAAAGTCAAAAGCAGCAAACACTTGAATGTGTTTTTATACAATGGAATGGGGTCTACATTCCTAACAGAGATCCCCAATGAGATTGCTTAAACTTTATTATTTTAATGGGAAATATACCAGAAGACTGAGAATCCTGAGCTAAAGCAACACCTGGAGAAGGGCCACAAACAATGCCCTACTAAAAGTCACTTAGTTAATACTGTGTTCAGTAATATAACCCAGAGCTTCTTGGTGTTTTATTATTAAATAACAAGTTCTAGAAACTGATTAAACAAGCTGCCAGCAGAACCCACAAAGCCTGTCCTAAAATTTTTCTGGGAAAAGTCATTAAATGTTAATTGTTCTAAAGCAGAGCAGTATTTGTGGTGTGGGGAGACCTAGGTCCGAAGCGTGGCTCGTGACATATGACCTGCCACCTTTCAGAGCTGCAGATCTTTATCTTTTCCTCATAAGTAAAATGTAGGTAATAAAAGGAATGCCAAGAGGACAGAGTGAGCTAAGCGATACAAATCATTTTGTGAACTGTAAGTGCCATATGAATACTGGCTAATATTATTACATGGCTCGGAACATTCTCATTAAGCTGAATACAAACAAAGGGAGAGATTAGAGCTGCCCTAATTAAGCATAATATAGAAAGTATCAAAGTAAGAATTTCAGGGTCTTATATGGATGTCTTTATCAGCCTTCCACAACAGAAGCTTGTCTTGCAAAAACAGTGTGGCTAACCATGAACAAAGGACCATCGATGAGGTTCACAGCAATGGGGAAATGGGGCAATCCTATTCTGGCCCAACCGGGGTAGGGGGTTGGGGGGGGGTGCAGTACAGAAAATGAGGAGAGCTGGCAGGAAGTACCTGCACCAAACTCGACGGGGTGGGAGTTCTACGCATGGTAGAACTATCCAGGCTACCCAGGCTCTAGCAGGAAGGGATTCTGGGTGATACTGAATTGGTCTCCCTATTCTCCTAAGCAGAGTGGGAGGCAGCAGGATGTGCAGGACTGAAGAACAGTCTCAGACTGAGGGTGCTAAGTGATCTTGGGAATCCTGAGTCTGAATTCCGTAGGACAGGTGACAGTCTGCTGTTCTCTGGAGATTCAGACGGTTCTGTATCAATCAACAAGTGCCTACTCAGTGTCTGCAGCTAGGCTGTTGAAGTCCAAATGAGTACATGATTTAGGTATAGAGGCTGACACTATAAACAAATTAGGGAAGAAAGGGATAGTTTATTTGTCATATTTGTGGAGAGTGAAGACATTTATGGCCAAACAAGAGATAGAGAACACTATGAAATGCAAAATGAGTAATTTTGATTACATGAAATTGAAAAGCTTTTGCACAAAGCCAATGCAACCAAGATTATTAGAAAACTTGGAAAGAATTTTTACAATTAGTATCTGTGATAAAGGCCTCATTTATAAAATATATAGAGAACTGAGTCAAACTGACGAGAATACAAGTCATTCCCCAATTGATAAATGGTCAAAGGAGATAAACAGGGAGTTTTCAGAGGAAGAAATTAAAGATATCTAGTCATATGAAAAAATGCTCTAAATACTATTGACTAGAGAGATGCAACTCAAAACAAGTGTGAAGTACAACACCACACCTATTAAATTGGCTACCATGACAAAACAGGAAGATGATAAATGTTGGAGAAGATGTGGGAGAGTTGGAACACTAATTCATTGTTGGTGGAGCTGTGAGCTGATCCAACCATTCTAA
Source organism: Bettongia penicillata ogilbyi (assembly GCA_023548195.1). NCBI lineage: Eukaryota > Metazoa > Chordata > Mammalia > Diprotodontia > Potoroidae > Bettongia > Bettongia penicillata. The sequence continues at coordinate 715,592 of JAJHZJ010000573.1, read as the reverse complement.
AGACCAATTTAGAACCATGCCCAAAGGGCTACAAAAATGTGCACACCCTTTGCCTGAACAATATCGCTTCTAGGGCTGTATCCCAAAGAGATCGTAAAAATGGGAAAAGGTACCACATGTACAAAAATATTTATAGCAGCTCTTTTTGTCATGGCCAAGAACTGGAAATCGAGAGAATGTCCAATTGGGGAATGGCTAAACAAGTTGTAGGATAGGAATGTAATGGAATACCACTGTGCTATAAGAAATGACAAACAGGTTGACTTCAGAAAAACCTGAAAGACTTATATGAACTGATGCTGAGTGAAATGAGCAGAACCAGGAGAACATTGTACACAGTAACAACCGCAGTGCATGAGGACCTTTTCTGACAGTCTTAGCCCTCCACAGCAATGCAAGGACCTAAAACATCCCCAAAGGACTCTTGAGGCAAAATGCCATCCACATCCAGAGAAAGAACTATGAAGTCAGAATGCAAACTCTTGTTTTGTTTTTTCTTATGGTTTCTCCCACTCATTTTAATTCTTCTATGCAACATGACTAATGTGAAAATGTTTTTAATAAGAATGTATGTGTAGAACTTATATAAGATTGCAAGCTATCTCAGGGAGGGAGGGGAGAGGGAGGGGAAGAAAATTTAAAACTTATGGAAGTGATTGTTGAAAATTGAAAACAAATCAATTAAAAAACAAAACAAAACAAAAAAAACAATTTTGTTTCTGCCTTCAGAGGCCAGTGTAATCAATGACTCTTTCCTTCCGAAAAGGATGACTTACTTAAGATGGGGAGGATTAAATGAGATTCTTTCTCAAGGATTAAGACTGCTGATAGATCAAGAACATCTCCAATTCATACTACTACCATAAGCACTAACCTTCACCTTGCTCCAAGAGCCCCACAATACATTCCACAGCAGACACCCAATCTTAGCCTTAGAGGCCAAAGGATGAAACTCTTTCTTCCTCTAAGTAGTGTGTATGTGTTCAGCCGAAGAAGAACATGCCATCAGAGAAATGATGACATGAATTGCACTTGACTTTGTTTTGAGTGAGGGAGGCTGTGCAGGTCACCAGCCTCACTTCTCCTCCAGAGCCATCTGAATCCAGTGACCAGATACTCATCAGGATGACTGCAGATGGCCCAGGATGAGGCAATTGGGGTTAAGTGACTTGCCCAAAGTCACACAGCTAGTGAATGTCAAGTGTCTGAAGTAAGATTTGAATTCAGGTCTTCCTGACTCCTGCACTGGTGCTCTATCCACTGCACCACCTAGTTGCACCCTTTCCTCTAAGCAGAGAGGTAGTGGGATACCAGGGTACCAAATGCTTCCCATAGTGACACAAAACAAGAGTTAGGCAGTCAGTTTGACTTGACTTTTATTACAAGACAGGCAGCATAGCACAGCAGAAGTATAGGGCTTTTGAAGACCTGAGTTCAAATCCCATTGCAGACACTTCCTGGGGCAAGTGTCCCAACCTCTGATTTATCTTATCTATAGAATCATTTAAAGCCCAGAGTGATCAACAGATACTTTCATTTCAACTGAAGGATCATAGGTTAAATGACTTTTTCTAAATGTCTGAACACATGAAGGGTTTCATTTAGTTAGTTCCACCAGAGAAGGCTAGAAGGGAGGGGGAACCCTACAAACTCAAAGTGTAATTTCTAATAACTTTCATTGTAAGAAAATTGTCCTTCACTAGAACACTGCAAGAAGTCCCATGAAGTCTGTTATAGTGGGATTTTATCTGTAACACTCTGTTAAAAGACATGTTACAGGAAGCACAGTATCAGGCCTAAACAACTTCCTAGTCTAAAACCTACAACTGCAGCCCATCATTTTCCCAGACCAAAGTGAAACCAGGTTCCTGAAATATCTTTCAGCACTACCCTGGACCTTCCTCTTCCAACTTCCCTCCTCCCACTCCAACCACCACCACTTAAAAGGCTGAAATCAAGTCAATTCCTAGGTGCTATTTGTAAAACCTTAAAAATGTGCTTTAGTTAATGTATTACCTATGTGGAGATTATGTTTAAGCACTTAATAGCTTCTGGACAGATCATCAGCAAAACAGTAAGACTATTTTAAAACCTATCCCTAAGACATGATACAAATCACATATCGCATATATCACAGAACCATAGACAGGACAGGTAGGCTGAGCAGAGGATAGAGAGCCAGACATAGAATCAGGAAGACCTGACTCCAAATCTGGCCTCAGATATGTACTACCTGTATGAACCTAGGCAAGTCACTTAAATCTGTTTGCCTCAGTTTTCTCATCTGTGAAATGGGTATAATAACAGCACCTACCTCCTATGGGTCACTGTGAAGATCAAATGAAATACTAATTATAAAAAGCACTTAACGGTATGTAAGTGTCAGTTATCATTATGACCAAAGGAAATCTAACTTCATAGTCAACAAATGAATCAAAAGGACTTTCAGCTGGTTCGGAGAAGTTCAGTAGTAAACACAACAGCATTCAACAGACAAAAACAACCCAGTAGAGTACTCTGAATCACCTGTCAACTACTGAGGTGAAAAGTTAAGTCGCTAAGTTACTTCATAGGGATATAAAAAGTAAAAAACTTGAGCACCCTAATTATGGAATTGGGTGAGCAGGAATGAAGAAAGCATTCATTAGTGAAACTGAATGTCAATAGAAAAATAAAAGATCTCTGGCCAATCAAAAATGTATTTCTTAACTTCTTTTCACTAGGCACACCAGAAATATCATATTGAATCCAAAATGTGGGTTTTAAGTCAGATGAACCAAGTAGAGAACAATTGTCTGGGAAAAATTTTGCATACCAAAATTTGATGTCTACTACTACAGAATTTTTTTTAAAAAGGAGAACCCTAATGGTCTTCAAAAGAAGGAAGGACCTGTCTTATGAAACTGGCCTTACTTACAGACCAGGCAGGCTTTTAGGGTGCTGCTCAATTTTTCCCTTTCCAAAAGAAAATCCCATATGTTTTGGTTGCTCTTTCCAGCTTTATATTTTGATGTTGCTCTGATGGGTAACCAAACTTCTACTAATACTAAAAGCCATTAGAGATAGCAGTTCTTAATCTGAGGTTCTTGAACATTTAAAAAAATACATTGGTAACTACATTTCTCTATAACTAGTTTCCCATTAGTAATCTTATGCATTTTATTTTTTTGCATTTAAAGTCATCATTCTGAGAGAGTCCTAACTTCACCAGACTGTCCCCAAATGCACTAGATGAATAATTCCCCTAATATGGTTTTTGATTCTCTAGTCTTCCATTACCAGATACTAACAGGTAATTGCATTATAAACTTGAATTTAGTCAAAAAGCAAAGAAGGACTTAAAAAACCTAGAGAGATCAGAGTCTATTCTTTAAAAGCAACCCTGGACACTTGCTAATGAAGCATAAATGTGCCCATTAGTATCTTTTTCTAAATTGAATGGGAGAAGTGAGCTAAGAGCCACATGGCCAAATCTCTGCACTATGAGAACTAGATTAAACCCACCAGATTTAACCTACAGTCTCAAATAAAGGCCAACCCTTAGAGTCTATTGTGGGTAGGCAAGAGAAAAAAAAAATACTGCCTCCAAACCATGTTTTATGGGTAGAACTCTAGCTTAACTGAAGCAGTTTAAAATATTTCATTTAATAAATAAGGAATAGGCTGAAAGCAACAGGATGGCCAAATCTGAGGAGATGAACATAAAAGCGCCCCAGAAGAACTTACGATAATGTTGCCCACTTGAAATCACAAAGCCTCAGCATAAACCACAACATGCCTTCTAGGGGTTGTAGTTTGTCTATCACTTGGTAATACTAACTGAAAAAAACTCATTCTTGCACAAATTTTGCATTTAAGAGACAGAACCCTGTGTTCTACTCATCTCAAACAGAACAGTTTCTGTTAAGAATAGCCTGTGGCTAAAGGATATCTAACTCAAGCAAGCTTTTAGAAATCAGGACTGTGAAGCTTGAGTAAGAAAATATTGGAGAGAAAATAATAATAATACAAAATTTCAATACCATAAATACACCCTTCTACAAGCACTAGACAGGGTGAGAGACAACAGATGGTCCATTCAACTAATGTCACAGATCGTACCAGTATTCAAATGACTCAAATGATCAGGAGGCTAAAGACTCAAGTCAACAGTCTCTTATTTGGACAAAGATAGAACGAAGGACCATAGATTGAGGCTTTTAGTAGATTAAAACTCAGAGTGATAGATTTTTTAAGCTGTAATAATTTCATGCATATATGAAAATCATAAAAAGATCATATAGCTCCTGGGACTACAGCTATAACTTCAATAAGCAATCTGCTGACCACTAACAAGTAGGAACTGTTCAGGGAGCTCCCTAATGCACTGGATCAATTTAAGAGTGGTTAACTTTTGTTTGGGACTTTGAGAGCAGCTCCATATGGAGTACTGACATGCCCAAGGACACCTCCCTGGAAGGGGACTAAGAAAATGTCTTCAGTAACGCACTGAACTGGTTGGCTTGAATTGGCACAGTGAGTAGAAAACTGGTCTTCGGAGTCAGGAATCCAGGTTTCAAATCCTTTCTCAAACATTTATCAACTGTGAGACTCTGAATAAGTCACAAGACTGCAGGCACATCAAAAGCTCAAAGGCCATCTAGCCCAAGCCCTTCATTTCAGAGACAAGGAACTGAGACCCAAAGAGGTGAGGTGCCCGAGATTGCCCAACAATGTGCATTAGAAGCAGGATTTGAATACAAGTCCCCTGACCCAAGAGCCTTGAACATTTTGGTGCCCCTTCCCATCTTTCTTCTTTACTTACTGTCCTGCGATTGGGACACACTCTCACCTCTGTGACTTGGCCATCTGGCCATCCTCCATGTCTGGGATGCTTTGTCTCCTCTCCTGGACCTTCAAGCCTCAGCTCAAATCTGCCCTTGCTGGAGCCTTCTCAGGCACCTTCTCCACTATAGCTGCCTCTCTCCTACCACCCCACATGCCTCAAAGTACACCTGGCTATTGACATGTTGTTTCCCTGACCATAATGTGAGCTTCTAGAAGGCAACAGCCTTTTGATCTCTCTTTGGAACACCAACACTTAGCATAGTGCCTGCATTAAAGTAAACTTTAATAAATACTTGCTGACTGACTCATTCATTTGCAAAATGTGGATATTGACAGCACAAAGATGAAAGATTATAAGCATCTGGCAAACCATAAATCCCTATATAAATGTGAGATATTGTGGAACAGATTTGTGGGAGGAGCCATTCTTCAGACTGGTCTATAAAAAGAAGCCTTTACCATAACATCAGATCATCTTCCCCATATTCTCTTTTCTGAGCAAAGAGGGAAAGACTAAGAGCAGACTTTGGTCACTGGGGGATGCTTGCACATAAGCCCCAGAGGAGGCAGCAGCAATATGGGCCTGCAGGGGCACATGCTCTAGATCACATGGCAGCAATGATTACATGGTCCCAGTGAAGGGAGTTCCCAAAGTTCAGCTCCTGGATGGAAGAACGAAGGGAAGAGAGGGCTAGACGGCACAATTTCGGAATCCAGCCTTGGAGAGAAGGAAGAGAATCTTCCGGACAGTACCAGCCTCTTAGAAGAAATAAGAAGTATGGAGCCCATCAGCACCTCTGCAAGGGAATAAAGCCACAATAAAAGGGGAACAAGAGGCCTGAACTTTGCCCTGAGTTATTTATTCAGGGCAGGTCTGATGGGAAGGGACTTGCCTTTCTAGCACACCCAGGTTTTCCTCCTGGAGAATCCATCCACTCAGGGGAGCAGCAAAAGGCTGGAAAACAGGGGTCTCACTGAAAAGTCAGGGGATTGCCCTGCCCTTAACCTGAGGTTAAGTCCAAACCACAGAGCGGCACTCAGTCCAGGGGAACAGTACGTATCCCTGAGAAAAGTGGGACTCATCAGAAAGAAGAGAGTATTTAATTTAGGAGCTACTGTGAGCCCTTTGGGACATTTTTGCATTTTCTGAGTTGGACCTCATATCAGGGACTCCATTCACCCTCATTTTCAGTGCTTATACAGAGAACTCTGCCTCTTCACTGCCATAAGGAAGGTGAACCTTTTTCTCACATGTGAGGAAACCTAGATGTGAACTATATTGAAGCTATATTCTGATCTCTCTCAAAAGCAACTCTGGATGGAAGGTTAACCAAAAAGAGATACATACACACAAACATGTGTATGTGCAAGACCCGTATCTGTTCCCCTTCCCCATAACTGGACGAGGTTACGTGAGATTATGTGAGCCATGGCTTACAACATCAAGGAAGGTATCGAACAGGGAGATATATTCTCCAATGTCATAGGAAATGAACTGGGGAAAGTCCAAACAAAAAAAGGTCCCTCGATTTATGGTGAGAGTTTGTGCCTAGTTGCAGATGCCATTGTATGGAGTCCACTAAGACTGCACATCTTTTTTGTGTCCTGGATCCCTTTAGCAGACAGTCTGGGGAAGCCTATGGTGCCCAATCTTGTGAAAGTCAGGTTTTTAAATGTGCAAGATAAAATAGAGAGGATTCTAAGACCAATTTTACTGAAATAACATTATTATAAACATATTTTAAATTCACATACCCCAAGTTAAGAAACTCTGCAGTAAGCGCTGGCATACTACAAAGCCTATTCAGTAAAATTCACAGTAGTACAAAAGACGTTTTAATTATCCTGACTAGACATACAAGCACACACAAACATTATATATTAAAAGGCAGATTGCACAGACTATATATAACATGTAGCTGGACAGGCATCCTGTTAAATATGTGTTTCTTGAACAGGGTCGAAAGAGGGACAAAGAACCAGATCCATGACTAGTAGGAGATCAGGCTGGGTGGCATTAGGAAAGTCTAAGGCCATTCAATGTGGGTACACATAGTTCTACACAATAAAATAGCCCATAAACGTATCTTAACTCCCCCAAATTCCTTTGTATTCAGTTACTTTTGCTGGTCTCCCCAACATATTCCCTCCCCCACCTAAGGCCTTTGAGGGCAGGGACTGAATAAGTTTTGTCATTATGTCACCAGGGCATAGAACAGTGCCTGGTATAGAATAGGCACTTAACAAATGTTCACCGAATTAACGTTCTATATTATAATCCTGAGTCATGCAGAAAAGGTTAAATTAAGTTGAGTAACTTCAGTTTCAGAGGGCAGGTAAGCTAATAATACATTTTTTTAAAATATGTTTTATTGATGCCTTTTGCATTAAAACCTGTTATCTCAACCCTTCCCTTTCCAGACTGAATCATCCCTAGTGTCAAAACAAATGAACAAAAAAAAATCCAAAACAAAAAAAAAAATCAATCAAGTAAAACATCTGAAAAAGGAATCACACTTGACAATGTCTACAATATTCTGTTTTAGCAGTGCCTACCTTTCTGCCAGGAGGGAAGAGGGCATAATGAACTATACACTTCAGAAAGATTTTGTTATACAAAAAGATTAAAACAAAAAAGCTCTGGCACCAAAAAGAGAAAAATTCACCTATCTAGAAAATTCCCTTACATAAAACACCCAATTATCCAAGGATGTTGGATAAAATGAGGCAGCATTGTATTAATCTATCAGTTCCACTTCACTGGAAACAAAAAAAGTGCCTGCATTTAGCTAAACAGAAACTTATCAAAATTAATATTAACTAGAAAATTTTTTAAAGTATAATAATTTTCTTTTGAAGTAATAATTTAGTTTTTCCCAATTATATGTAAAAACAATTTTTAACATTCATTTTAAGAATTTTGAGTTCCAAATTCTCTCCCTCCCCTGTCCCTTACCTGAGGCAATTTGATATAGGTTATACATGTACAATCACATAAAACATATTTCCATGATTAGTCATGTTACAAAAGAAAACACACAAGCCAAAAAAAAAACCACCATAAAAAAATAAAGTAAAAAATAGCAAGCTTCAATCTGCATTCAGATTCCATCAATTCTTTCTCTGGAGATGGACAGCATTTTTTCATCATTAAATCCTGCGGAACTGTTTTAGATCACTGTATTGCTGAAAATAGCTGAATCATTAAAGTTCATCTTCCTTACAATATTGCTGCTACCATGTATAACATTCTCCTGGTTCTGTTTCACTTTGAGTCAGTTCATATAAGTCTTTCCAGGTTTTTTCTGAAAGCACTCTATTCATCATTTCATATAGCACAACAGTAATTCCATTACATCTATATACCACAATTTGTTTAGCCATTCACCCGAATTATGGGTAGCCTCTCAGTTTCCAATTCTTTGCCACCACAAAGAGCTTCTATAAATATTTTTGTACAAATAAATCCTTTTCCCTTTTTAAAAAAAATATTTTTGGGATACAGACCTAGTACAGCTGAATAAAACAGTATGCAGAGTTTTATAGGTCTTTAGGCATACTTTCAAATTGCTTTCCAGAATGGTTGGATCAGTACACAACTCCACCAATAGTGCATTAGTATTCCAATTTTCCTACATTACCTCCAACATTGATCATTTTCCTTTTCTGTCATATTAGCCAATCTGACAGGTATGAGGTGGTACCTCAGTTTTAATTTACCTTTCTCCAATCAACAGTGATTTAAAGCATTTTTTCTCATAACTATAGATAGCTTTGATTTCTTCATCTGAAAACTGCCTGTTCATATCTTTTGACCATTTATCAATTGAGAAATGCTTTCTTTCTTATAAATTTGATTTCATTCTCTGCATTTGAGAAATGAAGCCTTTGTCAGAGACATTTAATGTAAAAAATTTTCCCCAGCTTTCTGCTTTCCTTCTAATTGTGGCACTTTGGACAATAATTTCCAAATAAAAATACTATAGAGAACATCATTCTACCTTACATTTTTCATGCTCTGAGGCTTAACAGAAACAGAACAAAAATGAACATAACTCATGGTAATCGGATTGGACAGCATCTCCAAGTACTTCCATCTCTCTCCTTGAATTTTTTAATAAATTCATTATATTGTCTAAAGGACCTCAAGAAATCCTTGTTTTCCTTAGAGGCTCAGCTTGGAGACCATCTTTACCATGAGACCTGACAGTATCAGAAGGGACCTCAGAGAGGAGGAGGCCAAACCCCTTCATTTAAGAAGTGAGGCTTTGGAGGGTCAAACTGACTCAGTGATATGATCCAGCTGAGCCAAGCTGTAAGGGGAAAGGATCCCAGCTCAAACCCTTGGTCCCTGACTCTAACCCCTGAGTTTCTTCTACTTCCCTGATGCCCTTCCCACCACATCTAAGTTCTTTACCACATTTTAAGTTATTTATAAACACATTCTTCTCTGATAACCCTCTCCTCATGCTTGCCACATTACAGATTACACATCACTTTCTAACATATAGTCATATGTCACATCCCTTCTTTGCATGACCCCCTTCCTCCTACACTGTGAACAAGATTTTCTCTTTTTGTCTCCCCAAGGTCCAGCAGACATGCCTCCGTAAGTCCTTAGTGAGCACTGTATGAATCAATCATCCTCTATCAAAAAGGCCCAAGTGACACAGCAATATCACTTTCTAGTAGTACATTAGATTCATTGGAACATAAACCATTATTATATGGATACATGGATTCAATTACATACTGGATCAAATCACATCTCCTGAAACACAACTACAGGCAGTCAAAAGTCTTATCTAACACAGTGTGCCTGTGTGGGGAATCCCTAAGACGTTATCAGGCCTTCTTCCCCTCACTCTAGAGCTGTAAAAAGGACTCCAACACCCTGTGCTCTCCAACATTATAAATAAAGTTAAATTGGAAAAGGCAGAAATTAGCCAGCAGACAGGATGTGCTGTCCAAAAAAATATTTATTGGAACCAGGAGAGGATAATCAGTTTTTCTATCAAGTGACACTGAAAATCCATTATTAAGCAGGCCGAACACCTTCCCTGAATCACAGTATCATTCAAAAACTAGAGTGAAGAAGCTTCAAAGAAAGAAATGAGCAATTTTCCCCGTGACTTATCTTCCCACTCCCTCTGACGTTTCTGAATCATATAAACATTTAATGTGCTGTATGCACTTGATGTGTAACCGACGGTCTTAGAGAGACCCATGGGATGCCAAGGTCTGTGACTGGCCCAGGAGAACAACTCTCCCATTGCAGTATAACTTTTTACCATATTATTGACTAGGAAATGCCTCGCTATGTTTAAGAGGTTTTCAGTGAGTCTGGTGGAGGTACAAATACAGAAAATAAGCAATAAATGTTTTTGAAAGAGACACCTCATACAGGTGTCTCAACCAATTTAATCCAAATATGTTGTTCTGTGTGTTAGTTGGGTTTCTTATTATTCCATCCAATTTAACAACTTAATTCAGCAGGTAGTATGCAAGGAACTGGAGAACAAAAGGTGAAAAAGGAATTCCTACCCTTCCAAAGCTGAGAACATGATTCAACTCAACAAGCTTTTGTGCCAACAGTGTCCAAGGCACGGGGTTGGGGAGGGGACGCTCTGAACCCCTCTTAGTCAGTGCTTAGAACCCCTCCTCAAAGGACCATAGATTCTAATTAGATTTCATGTGATACTCCCCTGTATAACATAAGCTCTTGGAGGATAAAGACCATTTTTAACTTTTGCTTTTAATTACCAGGTTAATGCTTTGCTTTTATCTAGATAGGAGTAGAATAGGGGAGGAACAGAGTTTAGATAAGACATGATACCAACTCATGTAGCTCACAGCCTAGCTAAGAGATGTCACATAAAATAATATACATTAGATACTCACATTAGTGAGTAATACTTGCATTAAACATTCACAAAGTGCTAAAAGGAAAATGATCATTACTGATGGGGTATGGAAAATACAGGAAGCCTTCATGGAAGAGATAGCATCAGGATTGGAATTTAAAGAATGTACAGAAATTCAACAGGTGAAGAAGGGGAGGGACAACACCACAGACGTAAGGAACAGCTTGAGAAAAAGCACCAAAGTAGGAAAACCCAGAGCAGGTGCAGGAAACAGGAGCTGGTCTTGTTTGACCGGAGCAGGGAGAATGGGAAAAAGAGTAAATGGGCTGAGATAAAGCAGTGACAGCTTTTGGAGGGCTCTAAAGGAGGGAATCTGAGCAAGGGGCTGACCACCAGATCTATGCACAAGGAAGACAACTCTGGAGGCAGCATGAGGGGCAGACTGGAAAGTGGCATAAAAGAAACAAGTCACAAAGAGTGGTTAGGGACTCTTGATTGTTCAGATATATTCGCAGAGTGAATCTACTCGAGGATAGAGAAAGCAGAAACAGAAAGGAGGAAAGGGATATAAAAAACATCGCTAAGAGAGAACCAACAAAATGGGGTCACTGATGAGACGAGACATGACAGGTGAGAAAGAGTAAAAAATGACACCAGAGCTGAAACTATGTTAGAATAGTCAAAAGATGTACAACTGACAGAAACAAGTGAAAAGAAAGATTCAGCAGAAAGATTACAAACTTGGGTTTAGAGATGCTCACTGGCAACATTTAACAGGGCAGTGTGAGCAAAATGATGGAGAACAGAGAGCGGCTGAGGAGGCAATGCCACCAGGCACAGGGCACTTCTGCAGAAATCTGATAGTGAAAATCAGACACACCTTTGCTCTGTCTGCATCCCCTCCTCCCCACCCCAGGCACTCAGGCTCATCACCCTGGAGCCTGCACAATCTCTCACACCTGTTCCCTTTTCTCAACTCCAACCACAAATGTCCCTCTTCAGATCTCCACTTCTTCTTACCTAAACTGTTGTAAAAATTGACTAACACTAATGTCCTTGTCTCTAGTCTATTCCTTCCCCAATTCATCTCTGAGTAATCTTCCTAACATAGCATATTGACAAGAGACTCTCCCCAACTAGCAATAAAATATAAATGGCTGCTCATTCAAGGCCTTCCATCATCTGGCTCCACACCTTTTTCAGGGAGGTGACATTCTAGGCAGACTATTTCCTGTATCCCATTCTTTTCCCACACTACAGTCTTCAAATCATTGCTTATGCTGACTGGTACTTAGAAGGCCCTTATCCACCTCTTTGTGCTGACGTCCTTTCCTTCTGCAAGGCCCAACTCCTGTGCCTTCCTTCTGAAAGAAATCTGCCCTGACCTCCCCACATGATCTTTATCTTCCCCATTTAACCAGTTCTTCACAGACTCATTAACCAGACCTTCCCTTGGCACTTCTCTCACTTTCCCTTGTATCACTCAATGACAAGCATTCATTAAAAGCCTACCAAGTTCCAAATGCTGTGCCAGGCCCTGGAACAACAAAGACAAAAATTAAAGTCCTTGCCCTCAAGGAACTTATTATATTCTATTGAGGTGGAAAGCATATACATAACTACACATACAAAATATATACAAGGAAATTGGGAGGACTGACAAAAAGTTGGAGAAGAAGAAGCTCTGAATGGAAGTAGGGGATTATAAGAGGCAGAAATGAGGGAGAACTGCAATCCAGACATGGGGAACAAACCAGTGCAAAGGCATGGAGATGGGAGATGAATGCTGTGTGTAAGAACACAGAATGCCTGTTGAGTTCAACCATGGAGTGTGTGAAGTGAATATAGAAGATGGCTTAGAAAGGTGCGTCAGAGCCAAACTGTGATGGGATTTAAAATGACAAATAGAGGAGTCTGTACAGGGTATCCCAAAAGTCTCTACTAAGATTTTTGGGACACTCATATTTGATCCAAGAGGTAGTAATAAGGCGCCAGATGGGAATGATGTAGTCAGACCTTGGCATACACGTGTATGCTCCCATTGAACTGTAAGTCCCTTGAGAGCAGGGTTTATGCCTTATCTCCCTTGTCTCCATGACAAGCTTCAGTGCTTTGTAAATATAAAGTACTCAGTGTCATTTTTAAATCGATGAATGAATATCCAAGTAAGTACTATAAAAAATGCAATTCAATAAGGGCAAAGGAGAAATCAGGCAAGGGGGCTGCACAAAAACCTGAGGAAGGAGTAGGGTGGGGAATGGGCAGTGATAAAGGAGGGCTTCTTTTTTGTTGAAAGTAGCACAAACACAGGGGTTGGAAGGAAACCACGGGAGGGGGAGGAAGAAGGGGGAGGGGGAGGAAGAGGTGGGAGGGCATTCTAGGTCTGGGCACATGCAGGGAGGCAGGAGAGGGCAACACAGAAAGCCAATTCAGCTAGAACTGAAGACATCCAGAAAGGGCAAAAAGTTTGTCTTTCCTCCTATAGGAAACATGGATGGTCAATACACCATGTAATAATGTCCAATTCCCTTTAACAGTCAAACCTTTCAGGAATCAGTTAAAAATTCCATCAACACTCTTGTGATCATCTATTGCTCCTTTAAAAGTGCTAATGAACAATAGTTCCTTCATTATCACGGCGTCACTAGGTCACAGATCTTGGGCTTGAAGGAACCTCAGGAGTCATGTTATCCAACCATTCATTGGATTAGGACAACTAGTCCAATTTTACACATGAGGAAACAGAGGCCTGGGGGAGGTAAGGGACTTGAGCAGGGTCACATATATTCAACAACAAATATCTACTAAACATCATTCCATACATAATGTTCCAAATTCAACCAATATTCATTAAATACTACATTAAAGACACTAGGTAATGTACTAGATATGCGCTCAAAGAGTTTATAATCTAGTAGAGAGGATAGGTCTGAACAAATGACTGTAATCCAAGTTAGAACAGAATTGAAATTATAATGGATAGGTCAGAAACTGGTCAGAGAATGGTGAAGGGAAAGAGCTCTAAAGACTTCATGAAGAGATGGCATGTAACAGGCTCTTGAAGGAAGAGAACTTTTACAGGAAGGGATATGGAATCTGTTCCAGACGTAGGGGACGGAGATGTGATGGGAGAACAGGAGAATATAGGATAAGATTGGAGAACAAGTGATGGGGTTGTGCACTGGTCCAACCATTCTGTAGAGAAGTTTGGAACTATGCTCAAAGTGCTATAAAACTGTGCAAACCTTTTGACCCAGCAGTATCACTACTAGGTCTCTATCCCAAAGAGATAAAAAACCAAAAAGGAAAAGGACCTATTTGTACAAAAATATTGATAGCAGCTCTTTTAGTGGTGACAAAGAATTGGAAACTGAAGGGATACTCACCAACTAAAGAACAGCTGAACAAGCTGCGGAACATGATTGCAACAGAACACTACTGTACTATAAGAAATGATAAGCAAGATGCTTTCAGAGAAATCTGGAAAGACTTATATGAACTGATGCGGAGTGAAGTGAGCAGAACAGGAGAACATTGTACACGGTAACAGTGATAGTGTGCAATGATCAACTGCAAATGACTTAGCTATCGTATCAATAAAATGATCTAAGACAATTGCCAACGACTTACAATGAAGCATACTGACTCCAGAGAAAGAGCTGATGAAGTCTGAGTGCAGATTAAAGCACACTTTTTAAACTTTCTTTTTCTTTTTTTGTCTGTGTTTTCTTTTGCAACATGACTAATAGGAAAACATGTTTTACACGACTGGACATGTCTAACCTACATAAAATCACTTACTGCCTCAGGGAGGTGAGAGGGGATTGAAGAAGGGAAAGAATTTGGAACTCAAAATTTTACAAAAACGAATGTTAAAAATTGTTTTTACATGTAATTGGGGGAAAATAAAATCCTCTAAAAAATAGAACAACAAACAGTTCTATTTTGGCTCATGCAAAAACAACTGACAATTGATAATTCCCTCTTAATTCCACTATCTTCCCCCTGTTAATTATTTCCTATTTATCCTATATATAATTTGCTTTGTACATATTTGTTTGCATGTTATCTCCCACAACGGGTTGGAAGCTCCTTGAAGGCATATCTTTTGTCTCTTTTTGTATCCTCAGAGCTTAGCACACTTCCTGGCACATAGCTGGAACTTAAAAAATATTGATTGATTGATAGCACTTTAAAATTGCACTAAGACTTTTGGGACACCCTACTCTGTGAAATATGTATTGCATTCTTTTTATTACTGAATACAAATGAGGAAAAACTAGCAAAGAGTAGCTAACTGATTTGGGCAAGGTCACATTGCTATTAAGTTTGTCACAGGCATCATTTGAATCCATTTCTTCTTGAGTAGAAGTCCAACACTACTCAAAAGGACAGTGAAATGAAATAATATTTAAAAAGTAGGTTACAGCTTAGATTATGGAGGTCCTTAAATGGTGAATTAAATGGTTTTTTTGTTTCACTCAGTAAGCAATAGAAGCTACTGAAAGTCCCTAAGTATGGCAATGATACAATCCATCCTCTGGAGAGATCAGGGAGTGAGGAAGAAGACCCCATAGTCCAGGGTGGATGAGGCCTCCCCAAGGGCACCCAAGCATGAAATCTGCCCACAGAAGAGCTAATTCTCCAGAGATGCAGTTAGGGAAGCAACATTGCTTAAAAACATTTGTTTTCCCATCAAGAAGAAAGTTATCACTGCTCTTCTAACATCTTTTCACATCCACATCACATTTCACATCCATAAATCTCTTGAGCCAAGACAACGACTTTTCAGAACCTTTAAATATTTAAAAATGGCTTCATACAATATCACGCATAGAAGGCCATCAAAGATATTAAGGATAAAAGAAGTGATATTATCTAGAAGGAGAAGAGTAATTAGAGATAATGACAGAGCTGCCAATAGGCTTGGATAAGTAAGGAGGGGGTTGAGGATAGAGGTGGTTGCTACCTGGAGCTGGCACAGAGGTGGAGACTGATAATGGGTTCAGAAAACCATATCTATCCTCTGGTTCGATCTGCCACTGGTGGCCAGAATGGTACAAAGAAGCAATGGGCAGGCCCAGTATACGGCATGGGCACCACTGCCCACACACTACACACAAATACTCAAATACACAGGGGGAGGGGGTCACTTTTCTTTCATCTTCACTTCCTGAGCAACGTGACAATTTCTGTTATACAAGATGTGGAAATAGAAAGTTTTCCAACAAGTTCAAATTAAATGTTACCCAAGTCTTCTTTGTCATGGGACAAAAACAAAGGCACAAAATCACAAATGCCAGCTAAAAATAGCCTTTGTTATGAATGGGGCAAATTACAACTAAGTTTTAAATGATGTTATCAAGTTATCTAAGGCCACAGTTTTGGAGTTTTGCTCCTGGGGTTTGGGGATTACAAGCCCCTTTTGCCAAACACAGACATATACCTCCTGTCTCTCTCTCAATGACCTTGTATATGTTTGGAACCAGTGGTTGTGCTTGAAATGTAGGATTTCAGGACCTTTTCAATGTAAACTATACAGAGCATCTTCCTTTCATTTGATTCATTGGGTTAATTTTTTAGATTGTCTAACATGAAAGCATTTCCTCAGACTGTCCAGCCATAAAACCACATTGCCTAACTTCACCCAGGCTGCCATCCCTTGCTTAAACTTTGAAGCACCCTCCATGAGAGCATACCCTCACCTCTTAGGAAGAAAAGCACACAACTCAGATAATAGGCAAAGGCTGACTGCCAACTCTTACAGAGTTGCCTGTTTTGCTAGTGAGGTATTTTCTACATCCATCCCTCCCCATCCACTTTATTTTTAAAAAGAAAAAGAATAGAGCACAACTGGTGACAGATAAGCTCCAATTTCCCTTTGCTTATTTCAGGGTAACTTGATTGAATGACTCCTTGCCTTACAGAAAACTCCCTCTTCAGAAATGTGTCTTTTCCATCTCAAGTGAGTTTGCTGTTACTCATTTCACATTTCCATCTTCTTAAGGAAACAGCTCCAACTTTTGTCCTCAATCATTCTCCTTGGATACTACCTGTAGTACAGGCACACAAATGCAATTCAATCCTGCCTTCCAACTTTTTACAATGATTTTTCTCTCTCTGAGAATCTCTGAAATTTTAGATGGGGGCAGATTCTTATGGTTTTGGGACTAGTAATATACAAAGTGGTAGGAAGAAGCAGACATATCTAAGAGAAAGAGGATGAAATAATAATATTAATTTTAACAATAATAATAGCTCTTTGCTATTTACACACAACATTCCTCACAGCAATTCTATGAAATACAAGGATTCTCGCCTTGCCATCCCCTTTAAGACATGAGGAAACAAGGCCAGAGAAGTGAAATGATTTTTCTAAGGCCACACTGGCAGTTAAGCAGAAAATCTGGACCCAAACCGGATCTTCTTGCTCAGTGTTCCTTTCAAAATACCAAGTGCCATTGGGAAGTAGACAGGGCTGACACACATTCTGCCAACTGATTTTTGAGAATTCTTAACTAAATTGGTGCAGGCAGTAACTGACAACTGTAAAAATATACAAGGTGTAACTATAAAGTAATGACACTTATTTTCTAATTCTAAAATATATTTCAAAATTTTCTATTCAAACTTTTTTATCCACAAGGACTGTTCTTTAAGCTATCTTGGGACATTGCATGTTTATTCCAATGATGTGAATTAAAAGCAAACAGATGTAATGTGAAGAGTATCAGAGCTGGATTCTGACCCTTGGGGGGGCCACTCCCCTTCCCAAGTCTTCTGATGTCAAACAATGGTTTTGGACAGACAAGGATCTCACAGGTCCCTTTCAGCATTAACATTTTGGGATCTGGGAGTGCTGAAAGTAGGTCTTGGGACCTACTCCTTTGGAAGTGTCCTCACTATCATGAACTAATGCAGGAGAAAGGAAAGAGTAAATGTGGAATCACATCTCCTGGATGTGAATCCTTGCACTTTGCTCTTTTCCACCCGTGGGATATTGGGCAAGTCATGATCTCTTGGGTCCTCCCTTAAAAAAAAAAATCTCAATAAGGTTAGATTAGATGATCAATCTCCAGGGTTCCTTTCAGCTCTAAATCCTACAAAAACCAACCAATTTCATAAGCCAACCTCATTGTTTACCAAAACCCACCATTTTCTTTCCATTTCTTCATCAGACTCTGAGCTAGTTTCCAAAAATCAAATCTACCTTTACATGACAAACAAAGACTTGTCACCCCTGAAGAAAGAGTGAGATACAACTTCTAAAAGCTGCCAAGTCTGTCCAAGGGATGAATCTACAAACTAGTTTTAAGTCATAGCAGCATCACTGGAATAGGTGCCTGGCCTCCAAAGGTGTTGCCTTTGGAGGGGACAATACTGATCTGGATGTGTAAATTGTACCTTTGTTTGAACCAACTAAGTCCTTCCCATAGAGATAGAGGATAATTAGGATCCAGACACCAAACAGCTATTTTTTTGCTGACATTTCTGGCCAGAAAAGACACCAAACAACTGAGATTTTTCTATGTTCCACTCCCTCCTAGGTAAACCCATCTGCCAATTGTAACATATCAATTTGGCCCAGATCTTAAGTATTTCCCAAAATTTTAGCCATGTTTCTCATTAAGGTTTTCTTCAAGACTCAACTTCAAGAGCTCTATTAACAAAAGTACATATTTTTCCTTACTTACCACGCAGAAGACTACCCTCAGCTTATGCTCCTGTCTCATTTTTCAGAAAATGATAGAAATCTCTGACCTCTTCTGTCTACAATTCCTCTACATTTTTCCTTTTCTTTAACCTGGTGAACAAGACTTACAAGCATCAAAGCAATGCCTTTTTAGCTGCCTATAGTCCAAAGTCAAATTTCTATTAGATTCCTGCCATACTCCGTGGGCAGAGAGAGTTTCTTTAAAGCATAACTGAAAAAGTAGTTAAAAGTAATCACTTTTTAAATTAACAAATCACTTAACATGAATAGATGGAGCTTGAGGGGCAGAGAATTGATTAAATAATCACTGTTAAGAGCAAGGCTCTAGATGGTCTAAATTCTAAAAAACATGAGCAAATTACAGTTCAGAGATTATAAATGTCACCCCTTAAATTTGCACTGACCAGACAATGAAATTCAACTGTCCTGCAGACGGAGCCCACAACTCTATCTTGAACCAGAGACTAGGACACATAGGCCCAGAAACACTTACCGACTGTGGGAGTCAGACTAGCTTACCTGTGAGCCCTCTGTCAGCTCTAAATCTCTGATTCTAGGGGCTCTCCTGGAAAATCATCAGGCTGTGACCATCACCTCAAGTACTTATGTGCTGTTTTGATGCTGAACGGTAACCCATGACATCACTGCATGAGTCACCCAAAACAAGATTTTCCTCTTTTGTTTAAAAACAGGACAGTTGGGGAGGAGCCAAGATGGTGGAGTAGAAAGACTCACGTATGCTAGCTCCAAATCCACAGCCCATAAATTTCCTGTAAAAAGAACAGTGGAAGAGATTTCCATTCCAGAGAGCCCTGGAAAGCCGTCCCCAAAGGTCCGTCGGGCTCCGGACGGTGGAGCCCACCCCTGCGCTGCCCTGGCCACGCGGCCCCAGAGGAGCGGATCCGAGCAGGCTTCAGGGACGGAACCTCTGGTGGCCGCGAAGGTCCCTCCACCCACAAGCACTATAGGTCAGTGAGAGAGACTTCTGGGCTGCCCAAGAGGGGAGCAGGGTGTCTCCGTGACTTGGGCCCCCTCAGGAGGGGGTGGCAGAGGCAGCGGTGCCCTCCCAGAGCAGGCAGGGGCTCAGGGCCATTACCGAAGATCTCCACATAAACCTCCTGAGGGAACTGAGGCTGGGAGGCGGCCCTGCCCCCACCAGAGCACCAGAACTTAAGCTCACATTGAATAGCAGCCCCACCCACCGGGGAAAGCCCTGAGGCTGGGAGCAGCATTTGAATCTCAGACCCCAAGCGCTAGCTGGGCAGATCTAGGCGGGGGTGGACAGGAATCTCAGAAGTCAAGTAACTGGCTGGGAAAATGTCCAGAAAAAGGAAGAAAAATTAGACCATAGAGAGCTACTTTCTTGGGGAAGAGATGTTCCTTCCCCCCTTCATTTCTGATGAGGAAGTACAATGCTTGCCATCAGAGAAAGACGTGGAGGTCGGGGCCTCTCTATCCCAAACATCCAAGTGGGCTCAGGCCATGGAAGAGCTCAAAAAGGATTTTGAAAATCAAGTTAGACAGGGGGAGGAAAAACTGGGAAGGGAAATGAGAGAGATGCAAGAAAAGCATGAAAAATGGATCAATACCTTGGTAAAGGAGACCCAAAAAAATGCTGAAGAAAATAACACCTTGAAAAATAGGCTAACTCAACTGGCAAAAGAGCTTCAAAAAGCCAATGAGGAGAAGAATGCAGAAGTAGCCAAATGGAAAAAGAGGTTCAAAAGCTCACTGAAGAAAATAGTTCTCTCAAAATTAGAATGGAACAGATAGAGTCTAATGACTTTCTGAGAAACCAAGAAATCATAAAACAAAACCAAAAGAATGAAAAAATGGAAGAGAATGTGAAATATCTCATTGGAAAAACAACTGACCTGGAAAATAGATCCAGGAGAGACAATTTAAAAATTATGGGACTACCTGAAAGCCATGATCAAAAAAAGAGCCTAGACATCATCTTTCATGAAGTTATCAAGGAAAACTGCCCTGATAGTCTAGAACCAGAGGGCAAAATAAGTATTGAAGGAACTCATCGATCACCACCTGAAAGAGATCCAAAAAGAGAAACCCCTAGGAACATTGTGGCCAAATTCCAGAATTCCCAGGTCAAGGAGAAAATCTTACAAGCAGCTAGAAAGAAACAATTCCAGTATTGTGGAAATACAATCAGGATAACACAAGATCTAGCAGCTTCTACATTAAGGGATTAAAGGGCGTGGAATAGGATATTCCAGAAGTCAAAGGAACTAGGACTCAAACCAAGAATCACCTACCCAGCAAAACTGAGTATAATATTTCAGGGGAAAATATGGTCTTTCAATGAAATAGAGGACTTTCAAGCATTCTTGATGAAAAGACCAGAGCTGAAAAGAAAATTTGACTTTCAAACACAAGAATGAGAAGAAGCATGAAAAAGTAAACAACAAAGAGAAATCATAAGGGGCTTACCAAAGTTGAACTGTTTACATTCCTACATGGAAAGACAATATTTGTAACTCTTAAAACTTTTCAGTATCTGGGTAGTTGGTGGGACCACATACACACATACACACACACGTACATGCGTGCACACACACACATATGCACGCACATACAGAGACAGAGAGCATAGAGTGAATTGAATAGGATGGGACTATATCTTAAAAGAAATTAAGGTAAACGGTGAGAGAGAAATGTAGTGGGAGGAGAGAGGGTGAAATGGAATGGGGTAAATTATATCTCACTCAAGAGGCAAGCAGGAGACTTTTTAGTGGAGGGAAAAAGAGGAGAGATGAGAAAAAAACATGAAGTTTACCCTCATCACATTCGAATAAAGGAAGGAATAAAATGCACACTCATTTTGGTATGAAATCCTATCTTACAATACAGGGAAGTGGGGGAGAAGGAGATAAGCAGGGTGGGTGGGATGATGGAAGGGAGGGCAATGGGAGGAGGGAGCAATTTGAAGTCAACACTGGGGGAGGGACAGGATCAAAAGACAGAATAGAAACAATGGTGGGTAGGATAGGATGGAGGGAAATACAGTTAGTCTTACACAACATGACTATTATTGAAGTCATTTGCAAAACTACACAGATATGGCCTATATTGAATTGCCTGCCTTCCCAAAGGGAATGGGTGGGGAGGGAGGGATGGGGAGAATTTGGAACTCAAAGTTTTAGGAACAACTGTTGAGTATTGTTCTTGCTACTAGGAAATAATACAGTTAATGGGGAAAAGAAAGTCATCTGGCCCTACAGGACAAAAGAGAAGATGGGGACAAGAGAAGGGAGGGATGATAGAAGAGAGGGCAGATTGGTGATAGGGAAAATTAGAATGCTTGGTGTATTGGGGTGGGGGGAGGGGATAAAAGGGGAGAAAATTTGGAACCCAAAATTTTGTGAAAATGAATGTAAAAAGTTAAATAAATAAATTTATATTAAGGAAAAAAATAAAAAATAAAAACAGGACAGTTCTCTATCAAGTCACAAATCACAAGGTGAAGGCTTTACTTTCAAGAAATAACATCTAACTATTGATGAACAAGAGTATGTTACTGCTCCTAGAGGCTTATAGGTTATCAGTGTCAAGCCCCAGGCTAAAATTTGAGAAGTGTCACTCTTCCTTCTGTTAACTACAAAATAAACACAATTCCCACCTTTTCTGAGTTTCTAACTGGAAACCATGGACAACTAACTGCGTTAGTTACCAGCATTCACCAGGCAACTGTAAATTCTTTAGTATCCTCCTGATTGGCTTCCCTGCCTCCAATCTCATCTCCAAAAAAATCCATCTTCCAGAAAGCTGCCAAAATGATAGTCCTAAAGAATAAGCATATGCATAATTAAGACAAGGGGAAAAGAGGCCAAAGGATTCTATGTCAAAGATGCACCACTAAAGTTAATAATGGTGCATCATCCCTAGAACAACACTAGCAGCGCAAAACCTTGTTGTCAAGCCCTGGTGAGGCCATAACGCACAACAACTGCCACTGTTGGCATCCTGGCCTGCCACAGATTCATAGGACCTGAGCTCTAGCAGGAAGAGATCACTGAACTAGGTCATCTAGGCCAACTCTGAGAAAACCAAAACAAAAATTTATTCTCTCAAACATGACTCCCAGAGGACTTTCATCACTTTTCTACCTTCTTTCCAGAAATTCTGTACATACCAGTTCGATATACTGAAAACATTTTCTCTACAAACTTCCACAAGTTAAGGCTTAATTTCTGCATAGAAATGTGTTTCACATTTTAAAAATTGAATTATAGCATACATGTTAGCTAGGGATCAAATTAAATTTAATTTTCTACTCTGGAGGTAGATCGTATTTTCAAATTACTTAAGGTGAGAAACAGGAGCAATAGCCCAACATTTCTACTTCCAATTTACTTAGAGGATCTATGGTGGTCTCTATATGGGTACTTCCTCCCTGATGCAATCTGTGATCCCTCTAGTATCCTAAAAGTTAGTTTTTTTGAGTTGCTGCTGAAAAAATTCATCTCCTTGTGGAGGACTTTCTGGCAATACAGTTATCTAAGCTTAGTGAGGCTGCTCTTCTGATAACAGACATATTTCTCAAACTTCCCTGGGCCTCCATCCGAAGAGCTACAAGTTTGGCAGTGATGAAGACGATGACAATAACTGTTGTTTTGTGTGGTGTTTTAAAGTTTGTGAAGTGCTTCACACACATTACCTTATTGAATGATCCTCAATCCCCCTGGGAGCTGGGTGCGATTATTAGCTCCACCACATGACTCAGAGATGTCAAGCACAGGGCCAAAACAACAGTGCTCCTACGGTGGCCTTTGTACCCAGGCCTTTCTGCCTTCCAGGTGGCCATGCTGGCTGGTACCACTTACATCAATTAGCTAACGATGCCTATCCCAATTCATTTCTATCTAAAAAGCATTTATGAAGTAGCTACAGCATTTTGGGCACTATTCTAGGCACCAGAAGACATAGAAAGATGAAAAAATCCTTACCTTCAAGGAACTTAGGGAAACAACATGTACTTACTTAAAGATGTAAGTAAATTCAATGGACAAAGTAAAAAAATATAACCAAAAACTACTGACAAAGATTTGAGCATGAAGAAATAGTAATCCAAGGAAAGGTAGGGAGGGATAAGCAAGGCTTCACAGAAATGGGTACACATGAAGCTGAGCCTTGAACGGCCTCAGGGACTCTAAACTGACAAGGTGAACAGGAAGAACAGTTCAGATGTGAAGGTAAGCGTTGGACTATAATGTGGACAAAGAACAGCTAAGTGACTGATCAGTCTGGAGTAACGTGAACTAGACCTGGAAAGATATGCTGGAGCCAGCCCATGAACAGCTTTAAATGACAACAGGAACTTATGTATCATCCTAGAGGCAACAGAACAGCTGAAGCTTATTAGGCAAGGGAATGGCTTGGTCAGACGGTGCTTTAGCAATATCAGTTTGGCAGCTGAATGGAGGATGAATTGATAGGGGGAGAGACTGGAGGATACCAAAAAACCCATTGTCACTTCCATCAGGATAAGGCACTGGAGTAGGCATCAGAATAAATTCTGAGGCAGTTCCGGGGATGTTTCCTCTAGTATAGCCTCTGGCTAATGGTCTGAGATAGAAGAAGGAAGAGGCACCACTGACTTGTGCTCAGGTCTTGAGTAAATCAGTCTCAGAAGATCTCAGCATCCTCACCATCAAGGACATACATAATCAATATTCTGTGGATTATGATAATAGTTATAAAGTACTCTGAGACTCTTGAATGAACATCTGTCATTTCAAGAACCTCTGGAAGGAGGAAACCAAATACTGTATGGATTAAGTTAGCTTAAATTCATTTGACTCTCAGAATCAGAGGTAAAGAATGTGGAAAATAAACCTTAAGTTTGTGGACAACTTCTTAAAATGGATTTTAAAATGAGTAAGAGTTTCTCTAACATCTCTGCCATGTACCCTCCTCTCTCTCCTCTGACATCATCAACAGCCGGATGCAGACCCTCATCACCTCAGGCTGGAACTTTTGCAGTAGCTGCCTCAAACCTCTCTCCACTCCAATCCATCCTGTATTCTGCCACTAAAGTGATCTTATTTAAGCACAGATCTGACCAAGTGACTTCTCTATTCCATCTACTCTACCAGTTCCCAAAGCTCTGTTTAGTTTTCAAAGCCCTACCTAACCAGGCCCCAACCTAGTTTTCTGGTCTCCCTGGACACTACAGCTTAACCCATCCTGCACTCATAGTCCAGCCAAGCAAACACCTCAATACCTATGTGTCAATTCTTCTCCATGCCTAAAATGCGTTTCTTCCTCATTTCAGGCTTTAAACTTCATGACTTATCTCAAGTACCAACTTATACATGAAGGCTTTTCTGATTCCTGGGCTCCCCACACCCTCTAAGTGCAAGTGGTCTCCCTTTCAAACCACCTTGTATCTAATTACTTTGCATTTGTTTTAATATTTATTCTACTCATATAAGTACTTGTCTCCTCCATCAGATGCTTTATATAGATGCCCTAATAATTAGGGATTATTTCATTCTTTACATTGAGGATCTTCACAGCCCAGCACTGGGCCTGGTCCACAATAGATGTTCGATAAATGCTTGTAGACTGATAAGACACACACAGAAGAATTTTAAAAGGTACCTCTAGCTACACCAGTCTGATTCACTAACTAGCCTTCTCTCCCTACTCCCTCTCCTTTCTGTCCCCTCCCTCCTCAAACTTGTATTTCAATGGGACATCTCCTAAGGCAGCTCAGGAGAAGTAGAAGCCAAATGATATGGTAAGTGCTAAAGTGAGACACCGTTAGAAAGGGAGTCACTGAGCCCCAGTAGTACCTCCTGGAGCAACACCAGTTTCTGCTAAAGATACCAGCATAAGCAATGTGTTCCTGGTTTGTTTGTTTTAAGGATCTCCTTCATTGCTTAGAGATGAGACCTAATCACTCCTACCCATGAAGCAAAGTTCTGACATTTAAGTCTATAGGAAGGCTTCATGAAGAAGATCTTATGTTCAAAAATGCACCTGTCAGTTTCCTTATGGCCTCCTTAAACGGAGCTGATGAAGCTAAAACACACACACACACACACACACACACACACACACACACGTATATAGTATCCAAATTTCTCCAACCTAAAAAGCTAGTTAGGATTTGTCATTGTATCAACTGCAAGGCTTGCCACCACCACGCTGCCCACATCACAACTTCACTGCGGGTAAGAGATTTAGGAAGCCGGTGCCCAGAGCCATCAGCCTAAACTGCAGATAACACAAACCCTAAAGGTGAAGGGTGATATAGTTGGCAATGGCCACACAATCAGGTCTTTCGCTGCCGAAGAAACCACAAAGAAGTTCAACTGCCAAGGGAACTTCCCTGAACAAAAGCAATGATGTGGATGAAGAGCTAAAGTCACTTCCTCACTCACCTGTGCCTGCTGGATGCACAGTGAGAGCTTCTCGGCTCTGCAGCAAAGTCCAGCTCAAATTATACTCTCAGTTGTAGAGATTTTTTAAAACTTAACCTCTCACTGAACTTTTCATTAGCTTTAAAAGCACCTACAGATAAGCACACTCTCGACATTCTCACTGTTTTCAAATCCATTTCATTCTGACAAGAAAAAACACAGAAGGAACCAAAAAACAAAACCTCATTAGTCAATAACAGCAAATTTTAAAGACTAGATTTAAAAAAAACATTTCTGGAGCCTTCATCACGTATCATATATAAATGAAATTGTATGTATGATGTAAAAAGTAAACTTTAGACACTGTATGCACCGTACATAATACTGTATACAAAGCCAGACACAGTGAAGTGTAATCCAAATCTGATTCAGCTTAAGCAGTAATCAAAATCCACTGCTTCCTTATAAAGATGACTTTATTATAAAAAGCATTTAAATCCCTAACTGGGATATCATTGTTTTCAGGACTGTATAGGCCAAATGAAGTCCACTTACACAAGAACAGTATCTGAGACACAAAATTCATTATAAACTAATCAGAGAGATGAATTTAATAGTATAGAAAAATCTATAGAAAGGAAATTAACATGCAAATAATTTTACTCTCTAATATTATGTGTTCCAGAAAGACAACAACAACTTTTAAAATGTACCTGAGAGATCTTACTTGCTACTGAACTTTGTGAAATTCTCTGATGCATCAAATACCTCTGATAAGGGTCTGATAACCAAGGTATACATGGAAGTAACAAGTATATAATACCACCTGCCATTCTCCAATAGATTTATATGAACAATTTTCCAGAGAAGAACTGCAAACTATTCATAAACGTAAGAAAGACTGTTCCACTAATTCACTGTTGGTGGAGCTGTGAGCTGATCCAACCATTCTGGAGAGCAATTTGGAATTATGCCCAAAGGGTTATAAAAATGTGTATACCCTTTGAACCAGCAATATTGCTTCGAGGGCTGTATCCCAAAGAGATCATAAAAATGGGAAAAGGTCCCACAAGCACAAAAATATTTACAGCAGCTCTTTTTGTCATGGCCAAGAACCGGAAATAGAGAGAATGCCCATCAATTGGGGAATGGCTGAACAAGTTGTGGGATATGAATGTAACGGAATACTATTGTGCTATAAGAAATGACAAACAGGCTGACTTCAGAAAAACCTGAAAAGACTTATATGAGCCGATGCTGAGCGAATGAGCAGAACCAGGAGAACATTGTACACAGCAACAACCACAAGGTACGAGGACTGTTTCTGATAAGACTCAGCAATTCAAGGAACCAAAAACATTCCCAAAGGACTCTTGATGCAAAATGCCATCCACATTCAGAGAAAGAAGTATGAAATCAGAATGCAGAATGAAGGAGACTATTTTCTCTTGTGTTACGTTTTGGTTTTTCTCATGGTTTCTCCCATTTGTTTTCATTCTTTTATGCAACAGGACTAATGTGAAAATGTGTTTAATAAGAATGTATGTGTAGGACCCATATAAGACTGCATGCCATCTCAGGGAGGAATGGGGAAGGGAGGGGGAGAAGATTTAAAACTTATAGAAGTGACTACTGAAAACTAAAAACAAATAAATCAATTTTTTAAAAAGACCATTCCAAATCACTAACAGATATAAAAATAAAAAAACATTTACCCAGCAAATTGACAGATATGACAAAAGATGGAAATAGTCAATGTTGGAGGGCTGCAAAAGACAGAACATAAAAGCATTGTTGAAGGAGCTTGTGAATTGATGTGAAATGATTGTTGAAGGAGCTTGTGAATTGATGTGAAATGATCTCCAATCATTTGGAGAATAATCTGGAATTAGGCTAAGAAAGTAATTAAAATGTTCATATCCTGTAGGTGACCTCTCCCAAGGAAGTCAAAGTCAGGAAGAAGAGACCTACACTAGTTATTGATTGCAGCACTTTTTTTGTAGTAACGAAGATATGGTAACAAAGTAGGTGCCCATTGATTAGGTAATGGCTAAACCAACTGGTAAATTAAGATAATGTACTGTACCATAAGAAGTGATGACTATAAAGAATTCAGAGACTCATGGAAAGACTTCTGTGAACTGATACAGAGAGAAGTAAGCAGAACCAGGAAAACAATCTACACAACGACTATAACAATGTGGATAGAAGAACAATGGCAATAATAAAACTGAAGGCTGTACATCTATGACAACCAAGTCCTTTTGGGAGGAGTCAGAGAAGATGAGCCTCCCTTCAGTGTCAAGGTCAGGAGTTACGAGGGTGGAACCCATGCTTGTCAGATGTTTATTGATACATGTACTTTTGCTGAACTGTTTTCTTTTTCTATGGTGTTGTTTTTTTTTTTAATTCTTTGTTACATGGCAGAGGAGGGGAAAAGATTTTATTCAGAAGATAACGGGAGGGCAAAATACATTTTAAAAAATTTAAAAGGAATTCTATGGTGCCGGTTTCTAGGCAGACAAGTTAAAAGGCAAAGTAATAAATCAGGGGAAAATGAGCAAAATCCAAAATAAGGAATTATTTCATGAAAAATTCTCAGAATATTTAGTGAGATAATTTCAAACCTTTTTAGTTGATTGGACCAATTCACAACTCCGTCAACAATGCACTTGGGTGTCTGTCCTTTGCAGCTGCTCCAATATAAACTTTCCCTGGCAAAGAATCCTTTCCTATATTGGCACCATCTTTTCTTTGGTGTACTCTGGCATTTCTAAATGTAACCATGAATTCAATGTTTGCCCAGTTCCTTTTTAAACTTTCCCAGATAAAAAGCTAGTATAAACTAACTCTACCAAAACACTCAATGCCCAGTTTTGTGGTCCACACAACTAATCCTGGAAATGAGAAGCAGAAAAAGAGATCAGAACCGGCGAGCTACAAAGAAAATGAGGGTTTTTAAAAAAGACAACAGGTTCAAACTCTGCAAAATGTAGCTTTCGAAAGGTCCTTAAATCATTAGAAAGGTCAGATCAGCACCAACTACAGAAGACATACTGCTGCAATTTATTACAGACTAGATGTGTAATCCCACCCTTCTCCAGTGCTTCTAAAGCACCTCTCTTCTTAGTAAACAGTTTGCGGGGAGGGTTGTTTTTCATTTTTTTCCCTACAAGACAATATTATTGAAAATGTTGGGACAGTACTTGTCAAGTACTTGAAAGATTGTCATATGGAAAAGGTGGTAGAGATTTCTTTAAATTTCAGAATCTGTGGGAAAATCTAAGAGGAAGAGATAAAAGAAAAGGTTTCTGCTTCTAAGGAAGAGTTTCCTAACAAGCAGAGAGTTTCAATGAAAAATAGGCAGCCTCACAAGATCGTAAAGTCACAATTTTTGGGCAGAGACTGGATGATTTATCAAGGATCAGGAGGGAATTCACTTATCAGAGAAACAGGCTAGAGAACCTCTAATATCCCCTCCAACTCTTAACTCCTTTGATCTTTCTGTTTTGGGGGATTAAAAGTTTTCCCTCAAGAAGATTCTAAAACTGGAGTCCTGTGGGAATGCTTTTATTCCCTTTAATTACTTCTGACTTGTTTGATTTTCAACATTCCCTTTCCTTCTCAGGGAGAATTTAGCCAAGTACTAGAGTTATAGAAAAACCTGACTTGGCAAAGAATCCTTTCCTATGTTGGCTCTACCTTGTGTAACCAGATTCCATTTACCATCATTCAAAATGGTTTTGAGATTTATTAGAAAACTACAAGACCAGCATAAAACTGCTCAGAATTGAGAAAGCCTCTGTTTGTAGAGTCAAAGAAAGACTCCACACCAGAATAGTGCATATATAGCAACATTTATGTGTGTGTGTTTTCAATAGTGACTTTCTATGGAAAGAAACAGTTGCCTGTACTTTCTTACAAAGTTTAATAAAAATGCTTCAATGTTATTCAAAAACCCTCTTTTCATCCAGTTCACATGCTCCTTCAGGCTCTCTGGAAGCGCATCCTCTCCCAGCTGCACTCAATTTCAACAGCCAAATGCTTGATAGAGTTAGATCAAATAGATTAGTCCCCTCATCTACTGTGTGCCTCTCACAAAGAAATATTCAAAACCATGAATCCATTCATAGTCTTTGGAATCCCCACATTTCCATTGAAATGCTTTGGAAATTTCCATCCAATTTTCCAATGATTCATAGATTCACTAGTTAAAAAGACCTAGAAGTGCAGCCCTGATTTGACTACACAAAAACCCAGTACCTGGTTGCAATTATCTGCAGTATGTAGCTTATCAAGCACATCCAACAGATTAATATGGTGCTGATGCTAGTCTATTAAATTCAAAGGTCCTCAAGAGAGATTTTTAAAGATCACAATTACATCAGTCATCCTGGGCAGCTTTCTCCAGGGTTATTACAAATTCATATTTTGCACAACATACTCCATTATGGAGCCTGACAATTACAAGACAGCTCTACAATTAGTGGGGAAAAACCAGCCCAAATACCAACAGGACATTGTTGCTATTTACTGGAATTGAACTAAATATCATAAAGTCAACATTCTGCTCCCCAAATTCATGTTATGAAGAATGCTCTCCAAATAACCAGCAGCCCCAAATCATACTGCAGTAGTTATTAGCATAAGAGACTCAGGAATTATTTTGTTGGGGATTTTTCATGGCCCATATTAGGGCAAAGGGACTGTGATCCTTTCATTCTAATCCACAATCACCTTCTCAAACCATGAAAGGAACATGCCCTTTTAATAAATTAAATAAAAACAACAAGAAGGAAGGGCATACTGTATAATGTGGTTAAGCATGAGCCCTGCTTAATAAATGCTGAATGCGGTCATTAGGAAGAGGGACATCTTTCGAATTCTGGCTTCTCCTGTAGAGACTTCTCTAATCCAGCAATCGGAGAGTCATTGCTTCAATGAGCAGTGAGATCCACAGGGATGCTTTTAAAAGATGGCCTCCCTTTTATAGCTCAGATCTTTTCTTTGTTCATGTCATCAAACTGAAGGAGAGGCTAGCTTTGGCCTTCCTGATTAAAACAAAATCCTGGTTACATCTGCTCTCTGCCTCAGGCTATAAACAACACGCAGACCTAAGGTGGGTTTCTTTAGGGTTGAAGAGAGGGTTTCACTCCATTGATGTCCATCTCTCAAGACTCACACTCAGGCTTCTTGGGCCTAACACTCCAGCCAACCTCAACAACCACAAGCTCCATAGGAAGCCCAGTGAAAAGACTGAAGTAAGCAGTGAGTGCAACACTGACCCCAGCAAAACCCCTTCCTCATTACCCTCAGGGGAAGCTTCTGAAAGGGCACTGCTTCACAAAATCATTCTAACATACCAAGGAACAAACAGCAGAATTTCTCAGATTGTTGCGACTCAGATGACAGCCAGACAAGAGAACTGGAAGGGCTAAGAATGGAATGGAGAAGCAGTCCCAGAATAAACAGAGGCTCTTCAGAGCACACTGTGAGATATGAACAGCTTCAGTTTGCTGTCTATACGCTCCAAATTTTCAGGAATTAGCTTTGGCCACATTTTCTGACAAAAAAGAAAGCTAGAAGGATAGGTGTTCTATGTTAAGGACAGACTTAGATAACAGCCAGAGCCCAAATCTGAAAATTCATAAGAAAACATATTTTACTAAGATGTCATGAAATGTGGCCAGAAATATGCTTTACCCTGTCTCCTCATCTGTTTCAAAGGAAGGCCTCCCCAGTGCAGTAAGTATAAAATTTCCCTCCATAGGGAAGACTGCAGAACCTTGGGGATCTTCATCAGGTTTAGGAGCCAAGATTGCCTCACTAGACACTTTCTCTGGACAAGCAGCATTCAGCCAAATGCCTTATCAGGAGAGAAACAAAGAGCAAGGTGGCAGATGGCCACACCTGGCTCTGTGTGGCCAAGTCTGCCTGGAAAAAAAAAGATAGGGCTCTCTGTACAAGGCTAGTATCCTACAGAGGCAGCAGGTTGTAAAGATGGAGGGGCAGGAAGCCCTGGAGTCAAGAAGATCTGGGTTCAAGTCTTGCCTCCCACTTCACCCAGCCATATGACCTCAGGCAATCCCCTTTACATCTTCCTGGGGACCCTAAGCAATTTTCAGTCAGTTCCCGGAGAGCTGCTAACCTGCAGCAGTGTTGGGAATTTCCACCCCAAGAGTTCCCCATACTGATGACATCACAGGCCCAGATCAAAACAAAAAATTACTCACTGTGTTGCTGGAACCACCTGAGGTACAAGAACAGGAAAGGCTAAGGGTGTGAGAGCTGCTTCCAAGGTGGAGGGAAGAAGTCAAAGGGAAACACAAGGTGGGAAAACCCCTAACCCTTCCAAACCTCTCCTCCTCAAGCACATCTCAAGGCAGGTAATAGCTAACATTTATGTGGTACCCACTATGTGCCAGGCACTATGCTAAGCACTTTACAAATATTATCTCTTTTGAGCCTCACAGCAAGCCAGGGAGGTAATCAATCAGGAAACTAAGGTACATAGCAGTGAAGCTAAAGTGTCTGAGTCTCCCTGACTCCAGGCCCAAAGTTTTATTCACTGTACCATTTCACTGCCCTATAAGGTGAAGGGTCTTATCAATATTTTAAGAACTACGATGTGCCAGGCACTGTACAAAGTGCTGGGGCTACAGAAAGAAGCAAATGACAGGATTTGCCCTCCAGGAACTCTCAGCCTGAAGGGATCTAAATCTTATAGTAAAATCCAGTTATGTCAGTCAATCCCCAAGCAATAGAAGGCTCAGTGAGGTTGAAACTGGCACTGGAGCAGTTTGGAGCCTGGGCCAGCCAAAACCACGAAGGAAGAGAAGCATGGAATCAAAGGTGAAGGGATGGCAGAGGGCAGCTCGGGCTTCAGGGAAATGAAGTGTCCTCAGCACAACCAGGAGCTATGTCTCTGCATGTATGGTTTGGTGCCCTGAGATCAGGGGCTTCCTCAAGGGCACAGAGCCTCTCTTCCCCTTCTTTTTATCGCATTCTCAGAAGTTAACTTACCACAGGGTGTGAGAGTTTTTTCTGGTAGACTTGGAACTTCACTGCAATCAAGGACTTCAAAAAATTCCCAATGGTCTTCTAAGACAAAATGTCTTCCACATCCACAGAAAGAACTATGGAATTCAATCGTAGAATGTAGCAGATCATTTGTGTGTGTGTGTGTGTTGCGTTTTGGTTTGTTAGATGATTTCTCCCACTCATTTTAATTCTTCAACACAGCATGACTACAGTGAAAACGTATTTAATAGGAATGTATGTGTAGAACCTATACAAAATTGTATGACCTCTTGGGGAGGGAAGGGGAAGGAAGGGGGGAGGGAGGGAAAAATAATAATCTAAGTTATGTGGTAGTGGTTGTAGAACACTGAAAATAAATAAAAATTAATTTAAAAAAAGTTAACTTGACACTAGCCATAGAAGAATATTCAGCTCCTCAAATCCACGTTACTACGGACAGAAAGTCCCTGTCCTAAAGAAGCAGATCATCCTATTGGCCAGACATAACATAGGTGAGCTATCTTGTGAATAAGGGAGATAAACCAGGGCACAGAGAAGCCCCGAACAGGAGCTGAAGGGACCCTGAGAGGACATACATGTCCAGCCTAAGGTCCTCATTTCATGGAGGAAAAGGAGGCAGGGGGAGAGTAAGGGACTCCCCCCAAGATCACACAGGCCATGTGGGAAAAGGGAATGGAACCCAAACACTCCAGGGCCAGCGCCCTTTCCATTGTACCATAGTGCCTCTCTTATTGACCAATCCATCAGTAAGTGCATAACAACATGGAGGTTCTAACCAATGAGAAATAAACCTCAAGAAACTGTCCAGATTGCTTTGCTGTACTGAAGCTTTCTTTCAAGAGAGCTCCTGGGGTCTGGAAATTTTCTACGATATGGAGATTCTCCTCGCAATCGTATCTGAACTGTATATTACACACCAGGATACATAACTCTGGTGTGATTGCAGTCTGTCAGGAACTCTAATATCCAACTGAAGTCACCTCTAAATCTCAAAAACATAGGGTGCACAGGAGATAATTTTTCTAATTGAAGACTGCAGAACCAAATGATTTTGACTTCCAAACAACTAGCTGGGAGCTGATGACCAAAATCATAATGACCTTGGGCCGTTCTGCCCTTTGATATTGCCAACACAGACCAAAGCAGGAAGAAATCTGGACTCCAGGCCTGGCTATGTCATTAACTGGTTAACTTTGGGCAAGTCACTCTTCAGTCCCAATTTCTTAATCTAAAAACAAGGAGGCTAAGGTAGAAAGGCTTTTCCAAATTAATGAGGCCACAGAACATTTTGAGACTTGAAATATTGATGGAATCCATAAATTTCTGGTGCTGGGGACCTGGAGACTATAGAATACTCCCAGGAGAAAAAATGGTTCAGAGAAATTTGATGACGAAAGAGAAGAAATTAAGTTTATGTTCATACCAAGCATTTTCCCACCTATTTTAAACACGTAAATAAGTTAATATGTAAGAGTGGAAAATATCACTAGCATCAAAATTTCTCATGAAACAGCAGGTTTAGATGTAAATAGGATGGAAAACACTGGATTAAATAAATTATCTCTAAGGTCCCTCACAGCTCTAAAATCCTATAACCCCATGACTCTAATAACACAGCCACTCCTTTATACCTCCAGAAGTCGTTAGATCTAATAAACATTTATGAAAAACCAAAAGTAGATTCTATTCAAGGGCACACTAATGCTAAAAGACATTTTTTTTAGTTATTGTGTGTTCAAGGTTGAAAGGAAGAACAGCAATGAGAGGAGGCCTATGGGGGCAACATCTTGCTATCTCTTGTAGGTATCAATTTATTTGCAGGTTGCCTCCCTCACTCCTTGAGGACTATGGCTGTTTTTTGCTTTTTTCTGTGTCTCTAGCATTAAATGCAGTACTTGGCACACAGTAAGTACTTAATAAATGCTTGTACATTAGACACTGTCCATCTCTCTTTATAAAGATTACAAAATTCACTAAAAAATGATCATTAAAGTACATGCAGAAATACATATTATCCTTTTCATGAAAGTATATAAATGCAAAAATAAATAAACACAAAATACATAAAATTGCATATTGTGCATAATAAATTCAAAAATATCTAAAGGCAGTGTGGTACAATGGAAATATGGATGTACTGAAGTCAGAAGTTTGAAGCGCAGCTCTTACTATGTGAATGATCCTGGAAGAATCATTTAAACTTTCAGAGCCTCAGTTTCTTATCTGTGAAATGAGAGGATTGGATTGGAAGTTCTAAGGTCTGTCTTGACTCTAAATCCCTGAATATCTGAACTGTCTCCTCGGTGTGCTACACCTCCTACATCCCACTGGACCATCTTCTGTGGATACCAGAACATCAGACTAGCTGCCTTTTACATTTTAAGATGGACGTAGCCAATTTCTTAAAATGCTTTTCCAATTCCATTTTTCTTTTGTGTTGGAGGGATCTATCTGATGAAAAGGGTGGAAAACAATTTCCATCACGCTTAACCTTCATGATGTTGTTCAGTTACTTTTCCCTCTTTGTGATTCCTTTTAGGGTTTTCCTGACCAAGTTACTGTAGTGGTTTACCATTATGAAGAAACTGAGGCAAACATGGTTAAGTTACACACAACTAGCAAATATCTGAGGCTGAATTTGAACTCAAGTGGATGCTCTATCCACTGTGCCACCTAACTGCCCCTAGGCCAAACCTTACCATTCCTTTATTGTGGGAAATCACAGTCTAAAGTAGGGTTTCAGAGGTCATGGATAGATTTCAAGGGGTCCATGAACTTAAAATGGGGCATGAAAGGGAGGAGAAATCCATTTTTTTCAGTAGCCTCTAAGGGAAATTCGGAAGTTCCTTCAATTATTAATGTAGGTGATAGAACACTGCTCTGAGAAGGGGCCCATAGGCTTCCTCAGACTGCTGAGAGTGCATGACACAAAAAGGTGACGAATCCTTGGTTTGAAGGCAGTGTGATCGGTGCATTCAGAAGAAAACAGAAACAAACATCAATGGGCGCGGCGTCAGAAGTCTGGGTTCTACTCACTAGTTGTACAAGCTAGGCACATTATTTAACTTCACAGACTCAGTTTACTCATCTGTAAACTGGGAAAAAATAATAAATATACTATTTACTTCACATGGTGGCTGTGAAGTTGAGGACCTGCCTTTGGGAGGACACAAATATAATAATGATGAAATCAAGAAAGAGGAGGAACTTTGCATATTTCTTATGATTTCTTGCCTAAGCTACATCTCTCTTTAATAAGAAATTTCGAAATATAGTTTTTAAAAATAATGAAACAACTTTTCAAAAATACTTCTTTTTCACAGAGACTAGATACATGCTTCTCCTACTTCCAATTTCTCTGCCCAGGCAGAAGGAGATGACTCATTCAGAAAAACGACAACATGAGCACAGCTCATTTATCTATCCTCAACACTCCATCGATGTGAATTTTCCATATAACTGAAACTTACCCTTTTAAGCATCCAAACCTCAACATTTTAATCCTTCATTAGATCCAGGATATCATTGATATGGGCCACATCATAAACCTAGCCTTCCTATATCATGTAATCCTTGTCTATAGCAGCAATTTTTTTTTTATGAAATAAAACATGTTGATAGAAATTTTTCTAAATAGATACTATGTACTTCCCTACTATTTTAAAAAAGCATAAGCGGGATACTGAACATAACTCAGTTTTCTTTATAAATCAAGTTCATCACTAGAAATAGCTAATGTTGCATAATAGTATGATGCCCTCAAGGGAAATGGAGGTGGGGGAGGGGCTATGGTAAATTGCCTCAGACTGCTGTGCTTTTATAGCTCTTATGTTTGTTGTTTATAGATATTTTTCTCTCATCCTTCCCAGTCAAAATGTCAGCTATCCTATCACTTCCTGTTAAGGCCTATCCCTAGCAGCTTTCCCTTCTTTTTCCTTTCTCTCCCCAACTCACACATTCCACCTCAACTCCAACAGCTGCCCCCACCCCCATCTGACTTGGTTGTGGTGTGCCTTCCTGGGGAACCAAGCCTGTTATAATTGCCTATGCAAGAAAAGTAAACAGAAAAGCCATATTGCATTAAATATATGTAAGGTACCGTCGCTACAAGGTATGATATGACCATAACAAAAATATGCACGCTTTATAAAATTAGGACAAGAGTATTAAAATGCTTTTACTGTTATTTAGGAAATAAATGGATGAAAAAGGATCCAGATATTAAGCAAGATTACTGCATGGCAAGATGTTAACCCTTTGACCAGCAGTGACACTCCTGTCCCCGCTCTGTCCCCACAGACAATCAATTGTCAAGTCCAGCAGATTCTACCTTAAGTACATAACTAAGCACTTTCTATCCCTACGCATCAGTAGATGGCGTGCAGACCCTTCTTACCACACACTTGGTAGTGATCCAACCTTGAGTCTATGCTGTCTCCAATCCATCCACATACTCAATCTTGCCAGCAGATCCCCCTGATCATGCCAATGCCCCTCTCCACAACTGTCAGTGGCTCCCCAAGGGCACAGAATAAAATTCAGACTCCTAACTCAGGCATCGTGGTTCCCTACTTGCCCTTCCAGACTTCTCTCCTACTGTTTTCCTACAAAGTCCTTCACTTGGACCCAATCTGTCTGGTCCTGCCACTGGAGCCATCACCACTGGAGCCATCACCACCATCACCACCATGGCCACTGGGGGTAGCACCTCACTTCTTTGTGGCTCCAAACTGGAATTGTCTTTCAAGGCCTAAGTAAAATACCAGAGTGTGAAGACTTTTCTGAACCCCTAAATAACTTTTCTTACTCTGAACTCCCACAACATTAGTAATCCATGCCTGGAGTGGACTATTTCTTGCATATGAAAACTCCATCTTGAGGTCAAAGAATTTCTCAGACTCTGCACATAATTGTAATTCTACCACAAATATTCATTGACAAAAAGCTTTATGAATGCAGTAATGCTTTTAAATAAATTTGCATTTTATTAATCATAATAGCATCTAAATAGATTTGAAAAACGATAATATTGTGAAATGTTATCATTCAGTCCATAGAAAGTATGTGGATTTGCAAACCACTTGTAGTAATTCAGTTCTCCCAAGAAATCTGCAGCTTACAGACTAGAAACCTTGGGTCTATTTCACTCAAGGAGTACAAATACGTTATTTACAGTTATTTGTGCAAAAGGTTTCATCTCTCCTATATCTCTCCTGAGGCTCAAGGCATACCTTATTTTATTGTGCTTCATAGACACTGCGTTTTATACAAATTGAAGGTTTGTGGCAATCCTGCCTTGAGCAAGTCTATCTGCACCATTTTTCCAATGGCATGTGCTCATATCATGTCTCTGTGTCATATTTTGTTAACTGTCACAATATTTCAGATTTTTTCAATATATATTTTTCAATATAATTATATCTGTCATGGGGATCTGTCAAGTGATCTTTGATGTTTCTGTTATAAATGTTTTGGGGCACACCCACATAAGGTGTCCAACTTAATCAGTAAATGTAAAGAGTCTCCCTGTCTTCAGATCTCCCTGTCCCCTGAGACACAATATTAAGTTTAGGACAATTAATAACCCTACAAATGTCTTCTACATGTTTAAGTGAAAAGAAGAATTGATCGATACAGCAAACTTCACTGTCCTATTTTAAGAAATTGCTGGTCTCTTTAGCAACCACCACCCTGATCAGTTAGCAACCATCAACATCACGGCAAGATGCTCTACCAGTAAAAAGATGATGACTTTCACTGATGGCTAAGATGACAGCTAGCCAATTTTCAACTACAAAGTATTTTTTAATGAAGGTATGTACGTGGCTTTTTTTTTAGACATAATGCTATTACACACTTAATAGACTACAGTATAGCATAAACAAAACTTTTATATGCATTGGGAAACCCAAAACTTCATGGGACTTGCTTTATTGCGGTAGTCTGGAACCAAACCCACAACGTCTCTGAGGTATGCCTGTACTGGATTTGGAATCAAAGGACTTCGGGTTCAAATCCAGACTCTGCCACTGAACTATTTGTATAACACCTTGGGCAGATTATTGAAGCTCTCTGGGCCTCACTCTCTTAATCCGTAAAATGAGGAGGTTTGAAGAGGTGATGTCTGAGATCTCTCCTCCCCCTTTAGGCTCCAAATCAACAAGCCTATCCTTTATACATCTTGGTACGGTATCTAGTGGAGGCATAGGTGGCTTGCTGGACAGAGCACTGGGCTTGGAATCAGGAAGAACTACGTTCAAATTCAGCACCAAATTCTTACTAGTTGTGTGACCCTGGACAAGTCACTTAACCGGTTTTGCTTTAATCTGCTGAAGGAAATGAAAAACCAGTATCTTTGCCAAGAAAACCCCATGGACAGTATTGATGCACTATGGTCCCCAGGTAACAAAGAGTTGGACACAATCTAACAACAGTATCTAGTACAGTGTCTGCCTATTAAGTCACAAAATTGTGAACTTTCCATTTGTGAATTTTACCAAAAAAAGTTAATAAAATATTCAAAATATTGAATTCTGAAAAAAAGTGTTGCACAGTTGCTTGTGAAGTTTCCACAGTACAAACATAAGAACTCACCTCATCAATAAACTAAATTAAATTTCCAGGATCAAAATTTGTCACTTTTTACATCACCTTTTACACGATTCTTAGCCTTTACAAAGAACTTTCAAACCAACTGTCCCACGCATCAAAAAGATTTCAAAGCTCAATACGTACAGGGTAAATTAATATTGTGGCAAAAGGGACTCCCAAAGAAAGCTGCATGAGAGACTTAATAAAAGAAGTGTAATCTGAAGACAATTTAAAGGCGCAGGTAACAATAGCAGGCTCACAAGATAAATCTGCCCTTCAGGTAATTAAAACCAAAAACCTACATGGAAGAAAAAAATATTCATCAACCTTATACCTTCCTAAGCCTATTCTGCAGACTGGACTAGAACCACAGACAAAAAACCAGAATAGCCCGACAGATCTAGCCTTCCTGGCTGCAGCTCTACGGAGCCCAGGGAAAAACTACAATTTTTCCTAACTCATCACTTGATGCTACCAATTAAGGTAGCTGCTGTTTTGGGTTTGTTTTTTTTTTAAGTTTGTAGGGTTTGTGGCTACTATATTATTTGCAGTGCTATGATAACAATAATAATGTGACATTTATAAAACGCTCCAAAGTCCACAGAATTCTTTACATACATTGTCTCATTTGAGTCTCATATAAACCTATGAGGTAAGTATGGCAGGTATTTTACAGATTAGGAAAATGAAGTTAAATGGCTTGTCTGTGCTCACCTAGCTAGATAATTCTAAGATCAGCCCTCTTTCCTCTGTATGATGACGGGGCCTCTTCACTCCTCCTTCATGACACAAGCTTTTGCAAAATACATGGCCAAAGTCCACTGTGGAAACAGCTGCTCTTGCCAGAGTTCAATAGTGTAATGTAATAAGAACCTTGTTACATACAACCTGAAGGGGGGAGGAACCCTACTTCTTCAAGAACCACAGACAAGAATAAAAATCATTAAATTTCTCATTCCTGTGTTTCTTGCCTGCAGAGGCTATAAAAATGCTTAACAGTTCTGAAATGAAGGAAATAAGCCAATAATTGAGTCACAAAAGCTCAGTGAGAAGGCACCTTAGAAGTCCAGACTCCCTCCAAAGGTAAGAATCTCTTCTATACCATCTCTGATAGATGATTATCCAGTCTCTGCTTGAATATTTATTTTCATGGAGAGCTCACTCTTTTAACAGAGCTGGACAGCTCTGTTCAAGAAAGTTCTTCCTTACATTATGCCTGTAACTTCCACCCCCTGGTCCTAGCTTTGTCATCAGGAATTAGAAAAAATAACCCAATCACTGAAGAACAGTCATGTTTAGATGAGGGCACTGTAGTCAGTGTGGTCACCCTCCATGCCACAAAAATGACTCATGTCATAGAATGATAGGCAGCAAGCTATACGAATGCAGGAAACTCTCCTCAAGTTAAACAAAGTGTATGTCTTCAAGATAGCCAAGTCTCATTTCTCCATTGGTATAGTGATCCTATAACTACTAATGTTGCTACAATGTTTATGTTTAGAAAGACGTAACTATCCTTATTGACTGTCCAACTTGGGAGCACTAAATTCACCACCCTTTAAGAATGACTGGTGTATGCTTTATAACCGGAAAAAATTAATTAAAAAAATTATGACGCTGTGCACAATTCAGGGAGAGATACCCACTTGCTCCTTATTCATTTTTTGATTCACTAGAATGAATTTTTCAGCTCCCGATATCAGCGGTTCATAAAAGAACCTGCCTAGCTGCCCCCCCCACACTTAATACAAAATCAACTGCCATTCTGCCAGTGAATTTTGTCAGAAGCAACACCCTGAGAGATGCACGAGCAGAGAAAAAAAGGCAATTAAAAAAAGAAGCGTGCGAAGAGGCTATTGGCTAGTTCCAGCTGAGAAGATGCTGGACGTGCACTCGCCATCCACAGCACCCCCGCACCCCCGGGAAGGAGCCCACGGGCAGCGATGAGGGGGACGCTGCTCCTCCGGGGGATGCCTGCGGGAAGCCGTGGCCGGGGGTCCGGGCGGGCGGGGGTCGCCGCGGCAGCGCTCGCCAAGCGGGGAGGGGGCCCCGGGGAGCGCGAGGAGGCGGGGGTGGGGGCTCCGCGGCCGCAGCTGCCGCCCCCCCAGCCCTCCCCCGCAGGGGGCAGCTCCGTGCCAGGGCCTGGGAAGCCGCGTGGCGCGTGCGCAGTAGCGCTCGGCGGGACTCGCCGGGGCTCGGCGGCGGCAGAGCCGCATTGACAGGAGCGGCGGCCGGGACTCACCGAGGCGCAGGGGCTGGAGGTGGTGCTGGGGGTGGGCGAGCGCTGGACCGTGACCAAAGCCATCTAGGCGCTGCTGGGCTGCTCGGCGCGGGGCATTCTCTTCCTGGCGGCCGGGGAGGGCCGGCGGCCGGCGGGGGTCCCGGGGCCGGGGCGGGACGGAGGGCCGGGGGAGGCGCAGGACGAGGCCGAGGCCCGCGGCTCCGCGCCCTGCGCTGGACTCTCGCACACTGACGCGCGGGCGGGCCGGCGGGCGGGCGGGCGCTTCGGCGGCGGCCGGGCACAATGAGCGCGCCCAGTGCGCAGGCGCCACCTGTCAGCAACCGCCTCTCCCGCGGCTCGCGCGCGCCGCCGCCTTAACCCGTGAGCTGCCGGGCGGGCGGGGCGAGAGGGGCGGAGGGGAGGCGGAGAGCGAGGCAGCGCGGCGGCGGCGGCGGCGAGCGAGCGTGCGTGCCCCCGCCCCCTCGACGAGCCACTCTGGGAGGGCTCTGGGGAGGTGGGGGGAAGGGAAGAGCTGGAGCCGGAGGATCTGGGTTCAAATCTACCCTCCGCCGCTGACATCGCGCCCAAGTCACGTCCCCTCCCTGGGCCCCGTCCCTGGGCCTGAGGGACCCCACCCCCGGGCCTCGGTTCCCTCATCTGTAAATCTAGGGACTGAACTCGATGACTTTAGTCTGAGAGACCCCACCCCTGGGCCTCAGTTTCCTCATCTATAAAACCAAGGGACTGGACCAGATGGTCTTAGCCTGAGGGACCCCACTCCCTGAGCCTCAGTTTTCCTCATCTGTAAATCTAGGGACTGAACTAGATGGCCTCTGAAGTCCCTTTCAGATCTAAGGCAGTGAACTTATAGGCATGTTAAGTGCACAAGAGAAGGAGGGAGACTTGAACGCTCCACCGGGAAAATTCACCTGGCTCTGGAGTTGGAGGAGCTGTGTTCGGATGCTGCCTCTGCCACTGCTTGTGGACTGGACTTTGGGCAAGTGACTTTCCCTCTCTGGGAAAGGCATACCTTCAGTTTCCTCATCTGTAAAATGTAAAAGAAGGGGAGTGAACTAGAATACCTCTTGGGTCTCCAAATGTAGCAGAGTCTAAGAAATCTCCCATCAAAGGGTCATCTTACCAGATAGAGCCTTATCTCTATGGTGTTTTCCTCTACTTGAGCTTCCCTCCTCCCGCCTCCTGGCCCCCATTCACAACC
The DNA here is from genome assembly GCA_023548195.1 of Bettongia penicillata ogilbyi. Taxonomy (NCBI): domain Eukaryota; kingdom Metazoa; phylum Chordata; class Mammalia; order Diprotodontia; family Potoroidae; genus Bettongia; species Bettongia penicillata. The sequence goes on along the minus strand of JAJHZJ010000573.1, from coordinate 672,730 downwards.
AGGTCTGGTCAATTTCACAGCCCAAGTATTTCCCCGGGTACCTCTCCTCCTTCTCCCAGGCTACAACCTCCATAGTCCCCGGCTGCAACCCTGGACTTTTGGGGTGGCCTCCTAATAGCCTTGTCCAGGCTCTCCCTTCTCCTGCTGCCAAACTGATATTCCTGTCACTAACCTGTTCAGAAACGTTCAGTGGCTCCCTATTGTTTTTATGATACTTCTCTGTCATTTAAAGCCCTGGATAATGTGACCCTCACCTATCTTTCCAGACTGATTATAGATTCTCCTTATGAACTCTAAGTTCTAATCAGATTGGTCTATATACTTTTCTCACCTGATAGCCCTTCTCCTTGGTTTTGAAAAGGTAATTCCCTCTGCCTTTACAGACAGAGCCTCACCTCTCTCTTCTTTTAAACCCAATTCACTTCAAACAACAGTTCAAGGGTCACTCTGAAAAGGCTTTTCCTGATATCCCCGAAGTGTTGGCACACCCATCATCTTTTGTTAACTTTGTATCTAGCCTCCTTTTACTCATCTGTGAACATAATATATTGTATCCTTCTGTAGATTGTAAGCTTACTAAGGACAGGGTTCATTTTTTTTCTGTGTGTCTGTATTCCCAGTGCCCAACACAATGTCTTTAGAACATAGTAAGTGCTTAATAAATTTTCGTTGATTGATTTCCCCAGGAGTCCAGGAGAAATTTCTGTGACCTGGATGGCAATCTGTTCTTTCTGTGATCCCAAGCTTTCCTCTTCCTAGGTTATTACTTTTTTTTAAATACAGAAAAGTTGTAATGGTTATACGTGTTATAGAATGGGTGGCCTCATTATTACTTTCAGGTTCCCCTATTCCCAGTCTCCCGCACCTCCTCCTTGATACAGAGGCTGAATAAACCCTGGAGAAAGAGAAGGGTGTGGTTAGAGGCAGTTTAAGGGCACGGATTGCTCGTTCTGCCCCACCCCCCCATTCCTTTCTGTTGTCCAGAAATTCTTAGAGACAACAGAATCTTCCCCTTGTAGTTTCCTTTCCCTCCTCGCTCTCTAGTTTTCATTACTTCTGAAAAGAGAATGTGAAAGTCAACATTTCTTTTTAAGAATTCGTTTTCCAAGAGACCCACAAGCTTAAAAAAAAGGCAAGTGTAATAGACTACCATGATTTCAAACAAAACAAAACAAAAATAGAATAACTGGTACTGAAAGATAAAACTGCCACTAGAGATCAGAGATGGGAGAGAGAATTCAAAGTTGTAGAAGGAGCTTGAGATCTGGAATGAGAGAATATGGAATCAAATCCCAGCTCCACGATTGGTTCCTTTTGTTGCCTTGAGGAAGTTATTTAACCTTTCTACTCAATTTCCTCATCTGTAAAATGAGAGAGTTTGACTATTTCAAGGGTTCTTAACCTGGGGTGAACTTGTTTTGAAAATATTTGGATAACTATTCCAGTAGGATTGGCTTGCTTTGTAATCCTAGGCCTTTTGTGCGCTTGAAAACTTTAAGGAGTCCATACGTAGACTTCACCAGCCCAAAAGGCTGTGAATGAGACTAGATGATCCTCCACTAAGATCTCTTCCAGCCCTTAGTCCTGTGAGTTGACATGCTTATTCTGAGGGGATGTTATGGCAAACATTTCCATAAGTGAAATCCTATGGAGACCCAGAGAGTGAACAAAACCCACCTCTTGTTTGTCACTCAACATGAATCACACCCCTCCTTTTAAATTGATAGGGCTGTCAGGCTTCTGACTGCCTAAGTGCTAGAAGAACCCTCTGTGCTGGACCTTTGTAATGTCTCTGGTGCCCTGTGGTTGAAATAATTGTCAGGGAGGCTACATCAAGAATGAGACACACAAGGTCCCTCTACGGTAGAGAATTATTGTCGAGAGGCCAAGATTGTTCTGAAGGGTTTTGCCCCCTGGTGGTGGACAATGGAGCCTGAGAACAAGTAATTCAAAGCATAAGGTACAGTTCTCAGATCAATGTTCCCGAAATGTTTTTCAGAGAACCACCTAGCAGGCAGGCAAGTGAGAACAAAGCTCATGGGTGAGAACTTTGAACAAATGCCTTAGAGGTGGGGGAGGGGACCTTACACTTGAAGGAGAGTGAGCCAAGAAATGTACACAACAGGAAGCCATGTGAACTTGGAAAGGAAATGGATGTGATTTGTAAAGGGAATAATTTTAATGAGAAAAGCAATGACATTTTAGAGTAATTTATGTGTTCCTCTAGGTAATAAGTCTAAGGATAAATATCTAATTTTAGATTTAGTGGCTGGAGATTTATATAGCTAATAGATACTTTTGCTTGATGAGAGAGACTGATTCCTTTGGAGTTTAACATTTTTATCAGTGATTTAGATAAATGCATGAATAGCCTACGTGTCAATGAAACAAACTTAGAAGGTATTGCCAAGTGTTAGGATGGCCACTTTAAAAAGCTTACTAGGCTAGAGCTAGAATTAGCCAAATCTAACAAGATGGGATTTAATAAGAATAAATGTTAAGTTCTACATATGAGTGCAAAAAGTCAACTGCAAAAATATCAGGTGAGAAGAACACAGCTAACCAACAGTTCTCAGGGTGGGTCGAGGGGAAGATCTGGGCCACGTGACAGTCAAAAAAGCTACATCAAAGCATGGCGGGGGGGCAACAATCCTACTGCATTGTCCTGGTTTTACACATCTGGATAGAGATTCAGTTCTGGGTACCACATTCTGGTAAGGAATCATACTCAGGGTGTCCAGGCTAATACCAGGACTAGACACTATGACACAGGAGCACTAGGAGAAGGATCCAGGAATAAAAGATTTGAGTTGTGGGGTGGTGGAAAGATATGATCAGTCTTCAAGTATTTGAAAAACTGTAATATAGAAGATAATATAAGACTTGAATTGTTGTTCCCCAGAGGGCAGAAAAATGTATGTGGGATGAGGGGGGAATTACAGAGAAACAGCTTTAGGTTAGATGTAAGGAGAAACTTCCTAATAATTAGAACTGGCCCAAAGTGGAATGGCCTCCTTCAACAGATGGCCTTCCCCATCACTGAAGTTCTTCATGCAGAGATTAGATTACTACTTGTCATAGAAGGGATTCCTGTATACATATGGGATCAAGGTAGTCAACCAAGGTCCCTACCAACCCTCTGTGAATTCTAGAATTTTGTGAGATTTACAGTATTTACTCCAAGCAATCAACTGCATTATTGAGTCTATAGCATGTGCAGCGAACAATACAAAATGTCGGTCAAGTCAATAAGCATTCATCAGGTGATCACATTGGGCTAAACACTGGACAATAAAAGTCAAACCAAGATGGTGTGTGCAGGAATAGTCCATGGCCTTTGTCATGTAAAGGAAATAGGTAAATGGTCACAAAACCGCTGAGATTAGTTACCAATCTGTTCCTCATGATCAAGCCACCCAGGTTTGAAAACCTTGGTGACCAATATTTAGTTCATTGGGGGTGATTATACTGTAAGCAGGACTGTCTCATGCTATCCAAATTCACATAAGAGCTATATCAGAAAGCCAATGTGATCATCTATAAGAAGAGAGAGTTCCTTTTAATAAGGAATTTAAATTGAGAGCAGAAAATTGTCAGCTGGTTCCAGAAAAAAAAAACAACTGCTAAGTGAAATAATATTATAAGGGGGTAGTTGCTTCTATAATAATTATCAGTGGGGGTGGTAGGCAGATTAACATGCCAAAGGGTTAGCAGTAGCATTAGCTTGAACATTTTCCTTGAATTAATTAATCACTAGGCATTTAGTAAACACCTACTATATGCCAAGCACTGTACTAGGGATGCAAGAATGAGAGAGAGAGAGAGAAATCTATGTCATTGACCAGTAGGTTTGGAGCAGAGTTTGGTAATTGATGAATCAATCAAAGATGCCCTTGGGAAATGAGCAGTCAAAGCAAGAAAGGCATATGCCATAACAAGAATCCTGTCCAAGGTGACCAGTTATTCCTGATAGGTGGTCTTCTCTTTTTTCTCTTTCCCCTTCCCCCCTGTCATCCAAGCTACTTCAAATAGTGTTGAATTTTATATGTATATATATACACACTTACAATGATATTTTTATGTTTATATATATGTGTGTGTGTGTATGTAGAAAGAGAACTTATTATGTTCCAGACATTGTGCTAAGTACTTCATGATTATTATCTCATTTGATCCTTGGAACAACCCTGAGAAGTAGGTGCTGTTACTACTCCTATTTTACATATAAAGAAACTGAGGCAACCAAAGAATAAGTTACATTTGAACTCAGGTCTTCCTGACTCCAAGCCCAGTATTCTATCACTGTGCTACCTAACTGCTCCCCAAATGACTTTTTACATAAAAAGATTTCAGAATCCTTCAGATACAATTTGTTAACACTTGACTCTGTTCTTGATGGAATTGTCTTCAACTATAGCAACACTTCTCCCCTCCCATGGCAGTACTTTCATTCACTCCTAGTGTTCCTCACAGCAGTTACTCCAAACCTTTTCTTCTCTCTTCCATCACCATCCTACCTTCTCAGCAGATAATTTGTCGGTTTTTGAAAGGATGAAGGTTATAATTTTCTCTCCTCCACACAACTTCTTTGCCTCTTCTCTATCCTCTCCCTCATCATTTCAGTGTCAGATGATGTGATGTCCCTCCTCCTGGTCAAGCTTAACCCTTTTTACTTGTACTTGTCATCCCATTCCTTTGAGGGTGTTGACCACATTGGCCATTTCATCTCATTTTTTCACTCTTGACTCCCTCCTACCTTCAAACATGCTCAAGCTCTTTCATTGATAAACTTCTAGAAAAAAAAAAGTAGTTTAATCTCTCTGAACACAAACAACTCTACCCTTTGCAATCAGGTTTCTAATGTCTGTTAGTCTACTACAGTTGTTGTTCTAGTTGACAGTAGTCTCTTATTTGCTAAATCAGATGCCCTTTTCTCCATCCTTTACTGGGAAACCTTGAAGGCTGAAGGAAGCCTTGGAGGTTGGTGAGGGAACATTTATGCCTGGGTGTCAACAGTCTGGTACCCTCTTCCCTCCTCTCTAAATATTCTTTGTTGGTGATCTCTTTGACTCAATTATTACCTCTAATTAGATCACTCCCAATCTATCATTCAACATTTATTAAGCACTCAGTGTATGCCAGGCAGTGTGCTAAACACTGGGGTTACAGATAAGAAAAAGAAAGACAATCCACACCCCACCACTGCCAAGGAGCTTAAAATCTAATGGGAGAAGGCAATACATGAAAGGAAAATGAAAAGGGGTAGAGGGGTGCCAGAAAGTATCTTGTGGATGAGGGCACTGGATATGGAGGGCATGGATACCAAAGCTGAAGTAATCTTGAGATTTCTGGTGATGAACTTGTCCTGGGGGAAATATGATGTTTGAATAATAGAAACTAAGCAGAGAACCTAGGGGGATATGAAAATCTAATCTATATAGCCAATCCTGATCTTGTAAAATGAGTTCCCTGAGTTGCAATTCCACAACCCCTAATAGACATCTCCATACACGCCCCCACACCCCAGATCTACCACCAGTATCTCAGTCCAACATATCTATAATGAAATTTATCTTCTCCCCCAAATCTACCCCTCTTTCCAATTTCCTTGCTTCTCTTGAGGATACCACCAACCTCCTAGTCATTCACAATTGAATCCTAGACTCTTTTCTTTCCCACTCTCACATCTAATCATCTGCGAAGTACTGTATATTTCCACCTCAATAGCATCTTTTACAGCTGACCCTTTATCTTTACTCAAGATTCAAGCTCGAGTCAAGTAGATTTACTGTGATAAATTTCCCACTGGTCTCCCTGTCTCTGATCTCTTCACACAGCTGCCAAAATAATGCCAAATAAGGTAAATATCAGTCCTTGTCACTTCTCTCCTCAAAAACTTTCAGTGGCTCACTACTGCTGTTTGAATAAGATATAAATGCCTTAGTTTGGCCAATCTACCTTCCCAACCTTATTTCACCTTATTCTCCTTCACAGTGTGTTCTAGACAAACTAGACTACTATTTCCCCAATTCTTTCTTCTTCCTCATGACTTTACACAATGCCCCATACCTACAATTCATTCCTTCTTTATCTGTGCGTCATAGGAACATAGTTTAGATCTGGGAGAGATGTTCAAGGCCATCTAATCCAACCCTCTCATTTTACAAGTGAAGAAACTGAGGCCCAGGTACTTGGTGTTGTTAGGGTTAAGAAGAGGCCTCACATGTACACAGACAAGTACAAGGTAAGGGGAGATGGGAGTAAAAGATAGATCTAGTCAAAGTAAATTTGAGGAAGGAGGAAATTTTAATTTCTAGGTGGGAAAAAGCAGGTAAGGTTCAATGGGGGAATTGGCACCTGAGATGGATTTTGAAGGAATAGAAAAATGCTGAGATTGTGGAATCAGAGGATTTGGACTCAGATCCCACTTCTCCTTTCCTCTCTCCTCATTCTCTTGTCCATCTTCTGTAATCTGATTTTTGATCCCATCACTGACCAGCAGCTGCTTCCTCCAAAGTTGCCAGCCATCTCTTCATTACCAAATCTAATGGCCTTTTCTCAGTCCTCATCTTGCTTGATCTCTCGCGGGCATGTTAATCACCTCCTTCCAGATAATCTCTTGAAGATACGGTTCTTTCTGGGTTCTTCCCAGCTTCATCTAACTGACTGTGACCCCCTACGCTGTGTCCTGGGCCTTCTTTCTTCTTTAGGCTAGATTATCTCAGGGATTTCATCATCTACCATGGGTTCAATTATACGAGTGCAGTTGATTCCCAGATTTATTTATCTATCCCTTACCTCTCCCCTAAACTTCAATCCTGCACCACCTATTAGATATTTCAAAATGAACATAGGCGTCTTAAATGAAACATATGCAAAAGAGAACTTTTCCCACTGAAACTTCCACTCTTCTCTATTACTTTTGGGGGCACCAACATCCTTCCAGTCAATCAGTCAACTCCTCTCTCTCACTCATACCATATATCCAATCAGTCATGAAATCTTTTTGTTTCTACTTTCACAATATCTCTTTGATAAAGAGCAGCTAATGAATAAAATTCTGAATTCAAATCTGGTCTCAGACACTTACTAGTTGTGTGAGCCTGGTCAAACCACTTAGCTCTGTTTGCCTCAGTTTTCTCACCTGCACAATGAATTGGAGAAGGAAATAGTAAACCAGTATCTTTGCCAAGAAAACCTGAAACAGAGTCATGAAGCATCAGGCGTGACAGAAAATGATTGAACAAAAACATCTACTTCATGTTACTCACACCTTTTAGGTCCTTATTCCTTCTCATCGAAACTCCTAGTCTCTCTCCTCAGATTTCTTCCCACTACAATCCATTCTTGACCAAGAGGTCTAGAATTGCCCACCTGCATCCAGAAAACTCCAGAGTGCAACCTGAACTAGATTAAAATGTAATTAGGAAATGTTTAACAAAGTAAAGATACAATAAAGCAAAATGTCAATTTACGATTGTCTACAGACTCACAAAGAAAACAGAGGTTCTCCACCAGCCATCACATGCCGTCCATAAGTGAAACCATTGCTTACACCAAATGGAGAAATTTTGAATACTGTGGATAAGTTCACTTAACTTAGCAACATACTTTCTCGGGATAGTCACATAAATGATGAGGTTGACGTACTCATTGCCAGAACTAGCTCAGTGTTTGGGAGTCAAAGGAAAGTGTGGGGGTGAAGAGATTTTAGACTACCTACCAAACTGAAGATCTATAAAGCCATTGTGCTGACCTCATTGTATGCCTGTGAAACCAGAAGACAGAATGACTTCCATTTGAATTGTGTTACGAAGATTCTGAAGATGATTTGGCAAGATAAAGTACCAGACATTGAGGCCACCTCTCTAGTTGAATTGTCAGTCATTCAAACTCTACTACAGAAAGTGCAACTCCAATGGGTTTGGCCATACTTGAATGCCAAGTATACATTTGCCTAAAAGACTATTTTATGGACAGTTTGCACAAGGCAAGTGCTCACACAGATGTCAGAAGAAGCAACTGATATAAAGACACTCTCAAGGCCTCTTTGAAGAATTTTGGAATTGATTGTGAGACATGGGAAACACTGGCTCAGGACTTCCCAGCATGGCATGCCCACATCAAAGAAGGGGCTGTGCTCTTTTAGCAAAGCAAAATTGTAGTAACTCAAAAGAAACGTGCAATGCACAAATTTAGAGGCATCTCTGTTCCAAACGTTCATATGGGCTACTTGTGCCCAGCTCACATTGGTCTGATCGACCACATTTGGACACACTATACCAGGGGAGGAGAACCTGTGACCTCGAGGCCACATGTGGCCTTCTAGATCCTTGGGTGTGGCCTTTTGACTGAATCTAGGTTTAGAGAACAAATCCTTTTATTAATGTTTGGAATGCTGTCTTTCCTCCCCTCCAGATCTCTGGCTTTCTTCAAGACTCAGCTCAAACACCTTCTGTAAGAGGCCATTCCTGATCCCCTAACTGCTTGTCCCTTCGGCCCCATGCAATCTTTCATTGACTCAACGTATCTTATATGTACCTAACTATTTACATGTCATCTCCTCCACTTGAATGCTATCTCCAGGAAGACAGGGACTGTTTATGCCCTCCTTTTATTTCCACCACTTAGAATAGTAATTAAACATTTACATTGTTGATGTTTGATAAATTTGTGTTGATTGAATAAATGAGGGGGAAAAGAATATACATTTATTAAGCACCTATTTACAGGAGATTGTTGTTCAGTTGTTTTCAGTCGTATCTGATTCTTCAGTGACTCCATTTGGAGTTTTCTTGGTAAAGATACTGGAGTGATCTGCCATTTCCTTTTCCAGATCATTTGACAGATGAGGAAACTGAGGCCAACAGGGTTAAATGACTTGCCCAGGGTCACACAGCTAATAAGTGTCTGAGGCCAGATTTTAACTCAGGAAGATGAGTCTTCCTGACTCCAGGCCTGGCATTCTACTACCTAGTGGCCCTATTTCCTGAAGAAGGAAATGGCAAAGCAGTTATCTTTGCCAAGAAAACCCCATAGACAATATTAAAGTGCTATGAACCATGGGATCGTAAAGAATCAGACACTGAATGACTGAAGTACAATAACAAAGGCACCTATTATGTGCCAGGGATTGTGTCCCAAATATTATCTTATTTTACTCTCACAACTCTGGGTTCTTTGGGTTGAAAAAGGAATCATCCAGTTCAAGGACATCAAATATACTCTTGGAAAGACCTAGGTACAATTACAAAGGAAGGAAGTGAACACTTATTAGGCACTTACTGTGTGCCAAAGCCCTTTACAAATGTTATCATTTCATCCTCACAACAACCCTAGGAGGTAGGGGGCTATTATTATTTCATTTTACAGTTGAGGAAACTGAGGCAAAGAGGTTAAGTGAATGATTGAATAAGTGACTGGTTTCATAAGCAAGGAAAGGTGTTCCTTCATTGACAAGTCTTGTCCAATAAGTGTGGGTAGCCCCCGCCCCGCCCCTTCCAGAGCATTTGACCAACTCTTACTGAAAGTCTACAATCTATAGAGTACCACATCTTAGGTCTGCCCTGAGTATTGAAAAAGGAATCACAACTTATACCTTATTATTCAGTTCAGGCAAATCAAATATGCTCTTGAAAAGATATAGCCATAATTACAAAGAAAGGAAACAAACATTTATTAAGTACCAACTATGTGCCAAGTGCTTTATAAATATTATCATTTCATCCTTACAACAACACTGGGAGGTGGGGGCTATTATCATCCTCATTTTATAATTGAGGAAATGGAGGCCGTTAAAGGTTAAGTGACTTGCCCAGGGTCATGTAGCTAGTAAGTTTCTCAGGTCTTCCTGACTTTAGGCCTAGAGCTCTGTGCACCACACCAGTTCGAGCAATGTATCAACTGAAAACAAATGTATTACTGCAATTAAATAAGGGTTAACTAAGAGAATATGAATGAAAAGAATTATCAGAGTACAGCAAAGTTACATCCATACACTTTTTTTGGGATTTCATTAACCCTCTATTAAAATATCAAAATCAGAGTGTGGGCGATGTCACAGATAGAGGACATATGTTTGATAGGGAGATTTTCGAGGTCCAGTCTTCAAATAGTCATTGATACTCGCTTTGTGGTTCCATTTAAGATTACGTTAATTGCATTCTATGAACATGGAAAATGTCATAACGTGGTCACTACCTCATGGGAGTTTGTACTTAGATACAATATGTCATGATTTTTGAGAAGTAGTTTTTCAACACCCATCAGCATATATTGGAAGCTTGTTTGTACAAGTATGTTAAATACAGTTCCTGCCCTCTAAGAACTCACACTTTCAAACAGACAACTCCAGTACAGAACAACTCCAGAAGTGAATACTGACAAACAGAGAATTTATACAACCAAGAGATGATGTAACAACACCAAGAGCCAGTTTCATGAATAAGAGATTGTAAAATCCCTAGAGAACAGACGCCATCTTTATTTGAATCTATTTGTAAAGCGTCCCAAATAGTACCATGAGCAGAAAGGCGTGTAATCAATATCATATGTGATAATGATAAAATGCTCAATGCTGGCTTCTTTGTTTGCATGTTTGGTGTCTGGGAGAGTTCATGGAGAAGAAGTCTTTGAAACAGTGGAAGGAATTATAAAGTTTCAAACATAGGGAAGAACATTTGTAAATGGAAAGTTGGGAGGAAATAGTTTGAAGACAGAATTTATTTTTTTTAACTGTGGAATAAAATACCTGCAAAGACACCTTTTTCTGCTTACTCCAATTAGCACACAGCCTTCTGTTGATACAAAGAAATGGGAAATAAAGTAGTGACGAAACCAAGAGATGTTGGATACAAAGCTTCTGGAAGACAGAAACTAGGTCTATGTAGTTTACTGTGTACACAGTACTTTATCTAGTGTGTGTTTTTTTGAGGATGACAATGATAATGACCTCAGGCTATGTCTAGCTGGCAATGGTTTGCCTCAGTCTAGAAAAACAAATCAAATAATTCAGGAATGCCCTGTACCAAGACAGCTCCAACAAACTCCACCAAAACTTCAGGCTCTGAATTACTTACCTGACTGGCCTAATCCTTTTAGAAAATTCTAATCTTAAACCACTAATAAAATTTCCAATCACATGGTAGAACTGATAAGATATGTATAATCCATGTATGTATATGTATAATCCATGTATGTATATGTATAATCCATAGCCAGACTTATCAAAGGAACCAGTTAACTAAGTCTGAAAAGAAGAGTTTGATTCTTGCCTTTTGTAGCTTCTGAGCTGGAGTTTACAAATCTATAAAAGACTGGATCAGCTCCATGGCCCCTTTCTTATGATCTTAATACTGAACTCTGTTTCTCTTCATGATTATCTAGGTCAATGCTTTTAAAATACAAATATGTATTTAATATTCAGGTATGCTCTTTGCAATGTGGTATCTGTCTTCTGAAACACTGATCTAGTTTCTTGTAAACAATTACTAATAATAGAACAAAAAGTTTCCCAGCTGAGAACCTGCATACCAGGAGTATCTCCAAAAGAGGTACGTGGTAAGAGAGTCTGATGTTTCAGAATACTGAGGTGGCATATTTATCTAAATATTTTTCTCTGGCCTAAAAACTGAGCTTTTCTACTTTAAATTGTAAGTTTCATGATGCTTTTCTCCCACCCTAGAGTTCAACTAATTGCCTCTTCTGTGAGGGCAACATGAGTAAGGCAAATGTCAAAGAGAAAGGCTCCGCTTCCAGATCTGCCTCCGCTTCCAGATCTGTCTCCTCTTCCAGATCTGACCCCGTTGAACCAGGGTTGACTGGTTCATCTCAGGTTAATAGTCAAAATAACTTTCTTAAATGTTGGAGGGGAGGTGAAGTTCAAAGTCCTCCCATTGGGCTGTTGCAGTGTCATAATCTGTCCCTAATTTTCTTCCTTTCCTATCTGAATGGTTTTGTTTTAGACTTATTGACTTCAGTCAATGTTGAGGACCTGTGTTTGACTTTTCTGAATTGCTACCATCTAGCAGTTTGCTCCTTTTTAATGGGCTTCCCCTGTATGGGCAGGAACCTTTTCAGTCTCTGACTTGTTGGCACTGTTACCTTTGTGTCATTTTCTTATCTTTACAGGTTAAAAATGTCAACAGACATTTTCATTCTAGATCAATTCAGTTTAATAAACATTTAAGTTGACACTGGAGAAGACACAAATATAAAAACAAAACATTGGTTTAATTTCAGTTCCCCATTTGGAAGACAATTGTCATCACTGTCCGCAATTTAGGCATGTTCAAAAAAAGAAAACCCCGAATCAGTGCATGATGTATTCAAAGCTCCAAGAGTACAGCAGGTTAAAGTCAGAGCTGAAATGAATAGTCTGGTAAAATGAAGCTAGGGAGGATAGTGAGTTAATCAATATACATTTACAAAGCACTCACTATGTATCAGGTGCTATGCAGTGTACTAATTAGTAACTCCCAGTGGATAGATGAATTAAGTAGTTTATTTTCTTGCAAGGAGGGAAGAGGAAGCATAAGGGTGGGGGTAGTTGGAAAATGGAAAAGATTTTTTTTTTTCAAACTGATCCCTACCTCATTTTAATCTGTTGTAAGGAACTGCCTCTGTTAAATCAAACGGCAGTCAGTTAGTCTATTGCAAATAATCAGGCTGCCAGCCAAAGCCAGACCAACTGCCTGTTGTTCCCTGGAGCATCTCTCAGTTCCTAGGTAACCCTTATTGCCACGGGAAAGTTGTAATTTGCATATGTAATCATTTTTAGCCACTGACTAGTATTTAAATAGGCTGGAAAAAAATTATAGAATAGAACATGCAGTTGAAATTCAATCTGTAGTTTTGATTTAAGTTGACTCGTGGTAGATTGTGAAATTGTCCAAGTGGCTTGTAATTTTTGAAAGTTCGAATTAGTATGTGAAGGCATTTTCCATCAGCCAATAGAAGCAGCCTTTCATTTCCTCAATTTATATGAAAAAGTTTCCTTTCCAGTAATGGAAGGAGGGAAGGAGGAGGGAAGGGGAGAGAGAGAGAGAGAGAGAGAGAGAGAGAGAGAGAGAGAGAGAGAGAGAGAGAGAGAGAGAGAGAGAGAGAGGGAGAGAGGAGAGAGAGAGGAGAGAGAGAGAGAGAGAGAGAGAGAGAGAGAGAGAGAGAGAGAGAGAGAGAGAGAGAGAGAGAGAGAGAGAGAGAGAGAGAGAGAGAGAGAAGGAATGAAAGAAAGAAAGGAAGGAAAGAAAAAAGGAAGGAAGGAACGAAAGAAAGGAGAGAGAAAGGTAGAAAGAAAGGAAGAAAGGAGGAAAAAAGGAAAAGAAAGAAGATGATAAAACATTTATTAAGTGCCAAACAAAGTGCTCAAAGTAGAGAAACAAGCAAGCAAGCAAGAAAATTCCTACCCTCAAGGAGCATCCATTCTGCAGTGGGGGAGATAATACATAAGGCATATAGAAAGTGGTGAGAGGTGGAATAGTTCAGAGAGTGAGAAAGTAAAGACAGGAGAGAAGTGAGCGTGGCCTAGATGCCTCGGAAAATGGTGATTTGGGCTAGGAATTCACCAGTCAGGAAAGTAGGTTTTAGAGAGGAGGCTTCGGCAGGGAGGGAAAGCCAGTATATATGCTGAGGGTGATTTTAACAAGACTAAGCCAGGCACACTCTCAAAGTTTAGATAGCATCTGTTAAAAGTTATAGGAGAAGCTCCACATCACCAGGTTTGGTGGTGAATTCCTGGAGTCCCTGCTACTGGATAAGTTGGGGCTTCTGGATCAATCGGAATTATAGTAGAACTAAAGCTGATTTGATATTCCCACTGTCTGCCACCAATAGGGTGAGTCCCTGGGAGTGGGGGATTACCGGGGTATTTAAGAGTTGGAAAGAAAGCAGCTCAAAGCTCCTGTGCTGATTAGCAGTGAAGTCAGGCATGTAAGTGGCCCCTGCACTTCCAGTCTGGGTGACAAAGGGAGACCCAGATTTTTTTTTAAAAAGCATCATGTACGTGGTAGACATTGTGTACTTTAAATGTTAATTCATACCTGGATATGTCCCCCTTGTATTCAGCCTTGTCAGCAGCACAGACACCATTAATGCCATCCTCAAACAACAGAGTTTTACTCTGTGAGCACCTTAAATGGAACAAAGTAGTCTGCAAAGTAGTCTGTGATTATTGCTTGCTTCTAAACCACAATATTCAGTCCTGGGAAATTCAAACAGAGATAGTCAGTAACCTTAGGAAAGCATTTATTAACATCCTTTAATTGGGTGGGTTTAGTAAGAGCATTGAAGAGAAGCAGCCCATTTTGATAAAATCTTTTTCTTCTTTTTTTATATAAAAAAAACATTTCTAGAAAGTGACTGGAAGCAACAAAAGCATCCATTCTCAACCTTCAGAAACACCAGTGGTCAATGCAAGTGACACATCTGGGACTGAAGGTAGGCAACAAACCATCTTTCAGCCATGTAGAGAATTGAATTCAAATCTGCTTTCATAAAGCCCCCATTTAAATCCCTCAGGATAAGTACTGCAACTTGTGATTTCATTGGCACAGATAAAGGAACTGTCTCCACCAATGGAAGGACCATGTTCCCTGCTGTTTATAGCCCTGTAGAGCTTCTTGGTTTATATCTGCTCATAGTAGGAGTTATATAAATGTGTGCTGTTATTACATATGCATAGATACATACATGTGCTACCAAATATATACAGATTTGGAATCTTGGCACAGTGGCTAGAGAGCTGACTTTGAAACTCAGAAGACCCTAGTCAGGTCCTTCCTCTGATATATCCTGACTGTGTAACCCTGGACAAGCCCCTTGGTGCCTCAAGTGTCTAAGACTATAAATTGTAGAGGAAGTGCCAGCTTGCATTGATGGAGGCAGTTTCCTCATCTGGAAGGTCTCCATAACATGAAATCACAGATCTTCTTCCTATCTCCCATCTCTATTTCCATCTCTCTCTCTTTCTCTCTCTCTCTGTCTCTCTCTCTCTCTGTCTCTGTCTCTCTCTCTGTCTCAGTCTCTGTCTCTCTGTCTCTCACTCTCTTGCTCTTGCTCTTTCTTTCATTCTATCTTTCCACCTCTGTCTTTCTCTGTCTCCTTTCTCTGTCTCTGTCTGCTTATCCATATCTATATACCTGTTCAGAAGTTTCCAACAATTTTCTACCCTGGTCTTCGATCTGCTGATTGGGCAGCTTCCCTGCATCAATTTTTTTCTAAATTCTTTTTCACCTGTCACTTTTTCACCTGTCAGACTTTCCAAATCAATTTTTTCACTCTGTACCTAACCATTTCACTTGGGAAGACTATTACCTTTCAAATTTATACAATTCTTTGGAGTTTTAACAAAACATTAAATTATCTATTTTAATCAGCCTATATTAAAATATAGATTGCCTAGATTTAGGAGTTCTTAACCTGGGGTCAGTGAATTTGGATTTTTTTTTATTATTTAGGTAACCATATTTCAATATAATTGCTTTCTTTTGTTTTATATTTGAAAACATGAGTTGGGGAAGTGATCCCTGGACTCTTCCAGACAAGTCCCAGTTCTAAATATAAAGATGCCATCTCTCTCTGGTCCAGGAGTAGGGAACCTGCAGCCTGCAGGTCATACATGGCCTTCTAAGTGCTCAAGTGTGGCTGTTTGATGGAATCCAAATTCACAAGTTTGGATTCTGTCAAAGGGCCACACTTAAGGACCTATAGGGCCACAGGTTCCCCACCCCTGGTCTAGGCCTTCCTTATCCACAGCCTTTCCGAAAAGCATAACTGCTCCTGATAGATAGACAAGGCATTTGTGCTCATGCATTGACACTTTCTGTAACTACATTTGTGGATAAGCATTTATCCATGTATATAAGTTCATAAGTTCACACGTGAACTTCCTGGATTGCTGGTGGGTTTGTTTTTTTTTTTTTTATCAAGGAAAGGGGAAGTTTCACTAATATATTGTCAGTTCTGACAATTGGCTAACTCAGCAGTTGCTCAGCGGACCATCTAATACATGGTTGCCTGAAGGTATTTCACGAATCCATATCTGTTCAATAACTATTCAAGCTGGTGCTCTCCAACCTCTGGTCTAGGTTTCCTTTTTGTATTTGAAGGAAGTGGTGTCAGGGAAGGAGCTATTGATGCTTCTGCGTTTCCAGAGAGGCTCATTTCCTTCGTTATCATAACTCTCAGCCAAAAAATGAACCCTTGGGCCTTCTCAGATTTGCGCTAGCATACGTGAAAAGACATCCAAGATATCTGAGTGTTCAATGAACTGCAATGGCTTCTATCATGTGAGTGATG
Organism: Bettongia penicillata ogilbyi; assembly: GCA_023548195.1. NCBI lineage: Eukaryota > Metazoa > Chordata > Mammalia > Diprotodontia > Potoroidae > Bettongia > Bettongia penicillata. The sequence goes on along the minus strand of JAJHZJ010000573.1, from coordinate 656,437 downwards.
GAATTCCTCTACTTGGTATAAAGCCTTTCCTGGGTTGACTCCAACTTACCTTTCCAAGAGTAGCCTTCTTGGACCGCACATTTAAGTCTGGCCCAGCTGGTCTGCAGTATGAGTCTTGTGTCTCCATGCCTGTGCGAGTGTTGTCTCCTGGGTTTGGAATGACCTCCCTCTCCCCCTTCCCTCCTTAGAATCCCTTGTTTCCTTCACAACTCAGGTTACACACCACCTCATCCAAGTCACTCCTACCGCCTTCCCCCTCCCAATTACGTTGTATCTGTTTTGGGTATATGTTGTCTCTCTCTGATGGTTTCATGTTTTATCTTTGGATCCCTGGTGCCCGGCAGCTGAACACCATGCCTACCACTGTAGAAGGATTTAATAAATGTTTGCTGATTAATTGAGACTCTCCAAGATGTCAAATGAATCATTCACAGCTTTGTCAATACCTGTCCTCCTCATTCTTAGGTCTCTAAGCATTTGGAGAATATTTCCCAGGAGCTTATCAATTTTTCCACTTAAGGCCTTTCCCCTGCACAGTCACAAGGAAAAGGAATTGGGGAAGTTTGGAGGGGGGAGAAGAAGAGGAAGGACATCCATTTTTATAGTTGTTGAATTTTAGAGAATCATGGAATTTTAGTGTGGGAGTGTCCTCTGGAAACATCACTTCACTGTAACATACCAGAAAAGTGGTCATCCAATCTCTGCTTGAATACCTTCAAACCAGGGGAAACCCACCAGCCAATCAAACAGCCTTCAATCAACAAGCATTTATTACACTCCTGTTATGTATCAGGCACTGTGCTAAAAGATGCAAAGACAAATGCAAAACTGTCCCTGCCCCCAAGAAGTTCACTTAACAAGGGAAGGTAACATGTAAAACACATAGGTATATACGATACATAGAAAGCAGATAAAAGGTGACTTTTGAGGAACTAAGCAGCTAGGGGAACCAGGAAAGGCTTCCCACTGAAGGTGGTGCTTGAGCTGAGTCTTAAAAGAAACCAGGGGTGGATTCCAAGAGATAGCTATGAGGAGGGAGAGCATTTCAGGCATGGGGTAATTATAATGCAAAGACATGGAGGTGGGAAATGAAATGTTATATGTGAGGAACAGTAAACAGACCAGTATAAGTAGACTGCAGAGTATGTAGAGGGAGGTAATATGTAAGAAGACTGGAAAGATATGAAGGCACCAGGCTATAGAGAGCTTTGAATGCCAAACAGGATTTCATATTTGATCCTAGAGGTAATCGGGAGACACTAGATTTTACTGGGGCAATTAGGTGGCCCCATAGATAGTGCTAGATGTGGAGTTCACAGGATCTGAATTCAAATCCAGCCTCAGATATATACTAGCTGTGTGACCCTGGGCAGATCATTTAACCTTGTTTGTCTCAATTTCCTCATTTGTCAAATGAACTAGAAGGAAATGGCAAACCTCTCTCGTATCTTTGCCAAGAAAACCCCAAATGGGGTCATGAAGAATCAGACGTGACTGAAAACTGTTGAACAACATTCTTGTAAAGGAACATGGTGGGAGTTTTGATTGGGCAGCTGTGTGGAGGATGGATTGGAGAAGGGGGAGATTTGAGTCAGTAAGACCAGGAAACTCCTTCAGCAATCCAGCACCACCTCCTGGAGTGATCCAGGCCACCTTGGGACACCTGATCTGGAACCTAAATTTACTTTTTGTAACTTTCCCCCCTTGGTTCTGCTTCCTGGGGCCATATGGAACAAATATTACTCCTTTTCACATGACAGTTCTTCAGATACTTAAAAATAGCTGTCATGGATCTGCTTAATCTTCTCTTCTACATATTAGACATCTCTAGTTCTTTCAATCAGTTCTCACCTGACTCGACTGAAGGCCTTTCTCCATCTTGGTTGGACTTACACTGGCCACTTCCTAGTGCCCTTCCTATGCTGTGGTGCCTAGATCTGAACCCAGTGCTTCAGAGGTAGTTTGCCAAGGGCACAGGATGGTGTGCCACAATCCGCTCCTTATTCCTGGAAGATATATTTGTCTTAAGGAAGCCCAAGACCTCATTAACTCTTTTTCCTTTGTCCTAATTTTATTAAATTCTATTTTCTTTTTTTATTGTTATAATTTTTTATTTTTATAAACTTTTTACTATTATAAACTTGGCAAACATCAACAACCACGAACATTTTACACATAAAGAACAGAAGAAGGTTTATATGAAACTGCAAATAGCATTAACTTTCTTGGCTGCCATATCATACTTCTGACTCCTATTGAGCTTGCGATCCACTGAAACCTCCAGATCCTTTTCAGACAAGCTACTGGCTAATCACCTCTCCCCGACCCTTCATTAGCAAGATTTACTTTTTTGCCCAAATGTAAGACTTTATATTTATCCCTTTTGAATTTTGTCTTACTACATTCAGCCCAGTTCCCTACTGGGTCAGGATCTCTTTGACTCCAGCTGCATCATCTCATGTGTTAGCTATCCTTCTAACCTTGTGTTGTTTACAGGTGGGACATGCATGCCCTCTATTCCCTTATCCAAATCACTAATAGCAATGTTAATCGGCAAAAGGTCAAGCTCATATCTTTGTGGGAGATCCTGGGGGTTCAGTTCCAGGCTGTTTGAGACTTCCTCTTTCTGTCTCCTTGCCATTGCCACATTATGTCTCAATGTTGAAAAATTCTCCTGTCAGAGTGAGCCAGCTGACTTCCCCAGGGTTTGTTTTCAGAGGGTACATCTCTCAGCTCTTTGAGTAACTCTTCTGTGTTGATTTTAGACACTGTAACTAGCAGCTGGCCTCACCAGAGTTATATGATTCCTTGGGAAAGGAAATACCTGCTGAGGCCTATGGCAGCTAATTTTTATTTAACTCCCTTTCCACAAGGGTTGGGCTGGGGCTGTCATCAGCACCGCCACAATCATGGATGGAGAACCAAGTATCAGACAGAAGTGGATCTGTCTAGGGCGTCCGGGTAGAAGAATCTCTCCTGAGCTCTCGTTCCTTCTCTTGAAAGCATTCCAAAAGTCAACATATGACCCCAGAATTGACCTGGAGAGAGGCAGAGGGGCTAGAAAGGTGTCTGCAGAGTCAGAATTACTTGGGTTCAAATCCCACCTCGGCCACATATTGATTGTGTGCCCTTGGCAAGTCTCTTTATCTAGGTAGGCACCTTGGACAGAGTCCTGGAGAGGGAGTCAGTTCAAATCCTATCTCAGATGTTATGCAATGGGCTTAATCTATTTTAGCTTCAATTTTCTCATCTGTAAAATAGGGATAATAATAGTGTTTGCCTTATAAAGTTGTTGAGAGGATTAACATATTTGTACAATGATTTTTGCACACTCTAAAGCTATATTCAAATGTTGGCCATTATTTTTTACGAACACTGGATCTCCCCTTCTAGAAGAACCAAAGTAACTGGGGCTGGGGAGAAGGGAGAAAGGACCAAATCAAGCACCGGGATTATTGCTTAGCAACCTGTAACAGTGAAACACACTGGGGGAGAAGCGGCTGCATGGATCCCAGACTGAGCACACACACTAATTCATGGGTGAGTTTTCTAATGAACCAAGGACAGATGGTTATATATTAAATTGCTGTTCATCTCCAGCTTTGCCCTGAAAGCAGGAAGAGAAAGATCTATCCTGTGTGGGGCTGGGGAGGGAAGGGGGAGAGACAAGAGGTATTCTTTCCACTCAGAGACTTGAATAAAATTCATTCTTTGTACATTGGGTACACATAAGAATAGGGACAGCGAGTGTGGGTGAGAAGGCACCTTGTGTTCTGATAGAAGGAAAACCCCCTTTAGAAAGCTTGTCGCCTGTTAACAAAAGAGTTGGCAAGCATTTATTAAGGACTCGTGACATGTCAATAATAACAGTAATGGCCAGTGTTTACCTAGTCCCTTAAGGTTTACAAAGGACTTTGCCTTTATTATTTCCTTTGCCCCTTACAACAACCCTGGGAGGTAAGTGCATTTCACAAGACGAGGAAATTAAAGCAGAGGTTAAGTGACTTTCCTAGAATTGTTCTTGTCATTTTTCATGATGCCATTTTGAGGTTTTCTTGGCAGAGATCCTGGAGTGTTTTGCCCATTTCCTTCTCCAGATCATTGGATAGATGAGGAAACTGAGGCACATAGGGTTAAGCAATTGGCCAGAGTTACACAGCTAGGTGGGATTTGAACTCATAAAGATGTGTTCTTCTGATTTCAGGTCCTTTGCTTTTTCCACTGCACCACCTAGCTGTCCTTAGGGAACACCTCACTTCTTAGGAACATCCAGAAAATAAGTGCCTGGGGGCAGGAGTAGAACTCATTTCTTCCTAACTCCTAAATTTAATACTCAATCCACCCAGCCACATAGTGCCAGGGACTGGGCTAAGAGCCAGAGACATAGAGAAAAGTCCAAACAGTCTCTGCCTCAGTTTTCAGATGAAGAAATTAAAGCTATCTGTAATCATATGAAAAAATGCTCTAAATCACTATTGATAAGAGAAATGCAAATTAAAACAATTCTGAGGTACCATCTCACACTTATCAGATTGACTAATATAGCAAAAAAGGAAAATGATAAATGTTGGAGAAGATGTGGGAAAATTGGAACTCTAATGCATTGTTGGTGGAGTTGTGAACTGATCCAACCATTCTGGTGAGCAATTTGGAACTTGCCAAAAGGGCTATAAAACTGTGCATTCTCTTTGACCCAGCAATACCATTGCTTGATCTGTATCCCAAAGAGATTTTAAGAAGGGGTGAAAATGACCCACTTGTATGAAAATATTTATAGCAATTCTTTTTGTGGTGGCAAAGAATTGGAAACTGAGGAGATCTCCATCAATTGGGAAATGGTTGAACAAGTAGTGGTTTATGAATGTAATGGAATGCTACTGCACTATAAGAAATGATGAGCAGGTAGATTTCAGAAAAACCTGAAAAGACTTATATGAACTGATGCTAAGTGAAGTGAGCAGAACCAGGAGAACATTGTACACAGTAACAGCAGCATTGATCGATGACTGACTTTGAGAGACTTAGCTCTTCTCAGCAATACAATGATTTAAGACAATTCCAAAAGACTCTGATGGAAAATGCTATCCACATCCAGAGAAAAAATATGGAGTCTGAGTGCAGATCAAAGCATACTATTATGTCTTTTTTTGTTTGGTTTTTTCCTTTCTCGTGGTTTTCCCCTTTTACTCTGATTCTTCTTTCACAACATGACTAATGGGAAATATGTTTAATATGATTGCACATGTATAGCTTATATTGGATTGCATACTGTCTTGAGAAGGGGAAGGGGAGGAAAGGAGGGAGAAAAATTTGGAACTCAAAATCTTATAAAAATGAATGCTGAAAACTATCTTTACATGTAATTGGAAAAAAAAATAAAATACTATTAAGTGAGGGAAGAAAACCAAAAACCAAAAGCAATCCCTTCCTTCCAGGAGGTCACATTCTAAAGGGGAAGATAAGTTATATAAATCACTAGATAAATACCAAGGGGATGCAAGGTAGTCTCAGATAAGATCTTGGCAGCTGGAGGGGCTGGGAAGGGCCTCCTGTAGAAGGTAGGATTTGAACTGTTAAATAAACCCCAATCAGAACTGAATGGTGTTTGAGAGGATAAAGCAATCACCTTTGCCCCCCTTTCATATATCTGACCAGGAGAATTTGCCCTGGAAAGAAGTTCATAAAATGTTGTCCCCTAGAAATTTGGGTCATCCTGCATATAAAATATTGGCTGTTTAAGGGTGTCTGCATAGACCTTTTCGCTTCTAGAACCAGGTGCCACATAGCAGCAATCAGAAAGGACAGTAAAAGGGTGCGGGGCATCTTGATCTTTGATCCCAACAGATCTATTGTCCTTGATGCCTCCTTATCAACATTTTTTAAAAAAATGAGTTCCCAGAGTGAATGTTTATACAAAAGTCTGTTCCCAGATGCTTGGTGCTTCACCTCATTCAGCCCCCAAATCCTAGAAGCAAAAGATTTTGAGGGCAGGAAGTCCTGACTCTATTATGGTTCTACCACACGCAAAAAATACCCTTTCTCAGCACACAAAAGCCAACTTACTGGTCAGTGGAGGCTCTGTTAAAGACACAAACAAACATGAAACGAAACCTCAGTTTAGATTCCAAGTCCGGTAAGTTTTGTTTGTTATTGAGGAAGCAATTATCTTTAAAACATAAACACACTTCCAAAGCCTTTTCTTGTCTGAATGTGAGCCAGCGATACAGTGCAACATTTTATTAATTGATATTCTTAATTACCCAATACTTCAGCACATTTTTAGTGCAAAGATAATTGGTATTTATAAAGATAGCCCAATGACCTGCAAGGTTCTTAAATACCTTCTGAATTATTAAAGATAAAATTATGCTCAGTGTAATTTAAGTAGTTTAAAATGATTTTCGTTGCAAGTTGGTAATCCATGTGTTTATGCTACAAGGCACTTTAGAGGTCATATAATTCAACCCTCACCTCCCATTTTACAGATGAAAACTGAAACCCAAAAATTTAGTGATTTGCCCAAGACCACTCAGGGTGCAGAGCCAGTTTTGAAATAACATTGCATGACTCCAAATCCAGCATACATTGTGCCTTATGCCACATGGCTTACTGTACCAATATTGATTCTTCAGATATTACGAAGCTCTATAATTCACAATAATCTGACATCACTACAGAATGGCAAAATTTGAGAGCTGGAAGGGGCTTCATTGGCCATCTTAGTAAACTCATACAAGTAAGAGATTCCCACCATCATATACCCAAGAAGTTGTTGCCCAGTTTCTGATTGAAGTCTTCCAAAGACTGACAACTTACTGCCTCTTGAGGCAACACATTCTACTTACTGGAAGCTCTAGCTTTTAGGAAGATTTCCTAATATCAAGCCTAAATTTGCTTCTTGGTAACGCCCACCTATTACTTCTGCTATACTCTCTGGAACCTAGCAGGACAAGTCTAACACTCCCTTGACGAGACAGCCCTTTAAACATTTGAAGAAAGCTTGCACATTCCTCTAGAGTCTTCTTCAGGTTAAACATACCTAGGTCTGTAAACTGATCCTTATAAGTTATGGAGGTCATGACTCATGAGTCACCACAGCCTTTCTTGGGTTGAACATCCTACAGCTTATCAATGCCCTTCTACCATGGTGCTCAGAGCTGAACACAATACATCAATTAAGATTGGAAGAGGGCACAGCATGGTGGGGCTATTACCTCCTGTCTTAATGCAGTCTAAGATTGAATTAGCATTTTTGGCTGCCAAATCACACTACTGACTCACATCGGCCTTTCAGTCCCTTAAAATCTCAAGATCTTTTTCAGAATCACTGATATCATATCATGCCTCTCCCAATCTTACACTTATGAAGTTGATTATTTTGTAGCGAAGCATGACTTTACATTTATCTCTCCTGATTTTCACTGAATTAGATTTAGATTGGTCGAATTCAATGGTATCAAATTGAAATAGAAACAAAGGCCACCAAACTATGTGTAGAGATCCTCACAGGCTGCACATTGACTTAGAGAACCACAAATTAACATTGTCTCTGTTTTATTCTATTTATTTTGTTAAATATTTCCAAATTACATTTTAATCTGGTTCAGTCCTACGCCGAGGAGTGTTGTGGGCTGCATGTGACCTGTTGAACCAGTGTTTGACATCTTTGCTCTAGCTGGTTCGTATCATAATATGATGCCTATTCCTGCTGGCTGGATGCCATCTGCAAATTTGATGAGGATACCATTTATGTCTTTTTCTAAAACATTGATAAGAATGGTCAGAGAGCTAAGAACACATCCGTGGGAAATTCCATTGAAGACGCCAGCCATATTGACATTGAACCATTTATCATAGTTAACTGTGTAGGCATGGCCACCGTCCAACCATTTCTGAATCCAACTGATTAGATTATCTTTTAGTCCATGTTTAACATCTCCATAAGAATAGTAAGAGATAATTTATCAAGTTTTGTGATTAAAAAAGCACATATGTATATTTTATGTACATATATAGCATGTATACATATATACACAAATATATCTTTGTATATATACATATATACTCCTATAGCATGAAGCTTTAAAAGGAAAGACAGATCACGTGGAGTAGAAGGTTCTTAAGAATAAAACTAGACAATTATGAATGAATTTGAGATCATTCAAAGAAAATGTGGCAGCACTTAAAGATACACAAGAAGCTCTCTGATCAACCTGGATTTTCAAAAAGATATATACAAACAACAGGAAGTGTGTGTGTATGTGTGTGTGTGTGTGTGTGTGTGTGTGTGTGCCACGTGCATGCATGTGTGAAGAAATATGCACCTAAGGACAAATACAAGAATAACATCAGAAATGAGCCAAGAGTTATTCAATGGATATCAGATCCCAAATCTGGCTCTCCCATTCTTTTTCTCTTATTTATATGTTTATTTATTTGGAGGGGGTGAAGGCAAGGCAATTGGGGTTAAGTGACTTGCCCAAGGTCACACAGTAAGTGCCAAGTATCTGAGGTCACATTTGAACTCAGGTCCTCCTGACTCCAGCACTGGTGCTCTTTTTGCTGTACCACCTAGCTGCCCCTCTTTTTCTCTTACTAGCTGCAATTAATTTAAAGGATGCTAGAAGTCAGGGCCTGCCAAGAGAAACAGAGCATCAAACTATGCAGAATCCATATGAAAAAATATAGGGAGTGTGGGGAGCTGTGTAAGATCTTGAACCTGGACATCCTGACTGGGTATCTCTCATTCTGATCACCAGATCTCATTACTTTATTTACCCATCGAACAGCCCCTGTTGACTGGACCAGCCTCCCAGCTCAGTTCATATCTCTCTGTACGCTGACTTTCTCTCTTCATGGTATTCCATAAGACTTCTTCTGATTCTACATCTACAATCTGATAATGTCCCAGACTTCAGGGCCCACCTAGCAAGTTGTACCATGGAAAGAATGGCCTTATCATTCTACCAAAACTGCTCTCTCTAAAGTTACCAATTATCTCTTAGCTGCCATATCCAAGGGCCTTTTCTCCATCCTCATTCTCCTTGACCACTCTGTAGCCTTCCACACTGTGGATCACCACTTCCTGCTTGATCCTGTCTTCTCTCTAGGTTTTCAATATATCCTCTTCTCTCTCCTGGTTCTCCTTCTGCCTATCTGACCATTCCTTCTTCTTTGCTGAATCCCCATCCATATTATGCTCACTAACCATGAATATCCCACAAGGCTCTGCAATGGGCCCTCATCCCTTCTCCCTCTATACTACTTCACTTAGTGATCTCCTCTCTGATGGCTTTAATTACCTGATCTATGCTGTCAAAGTGATCTTCCAAAAACTCAGATGTGACCATGTCACTTTCCTCTTCACTCACCTGCAAAGGCTCAAAACAAAGTCACCATTTCTCTAATGTCATGGTCTTCTTCAAAAACCAAGGACAAGCACAACAATCCAGGATCACAAATAAAACCCTCTTTGGCATTCAAAGTCCTTCTTCCCCTTTTTGTTCTTCTTGGGCAGCTAGGTGGTGCAGTGGATAGAGCACCAATGCAGGAGTCAGGAGGACCTGAGTTCAAATCTCACCTCAGACACTTGACACTCACTAGCTATGTGACCTTGGACAAGTCACTTAACCCCAATTGCCTCATCCTGGGTCATCTCCAGTCATCCTGATGAATATCTGGTCACTGGATTCAGATGACTCTGGAGGAGAAAGTGAGGTTGGTGACCTGCACAGCCCTCCCTCACTCAAAACAAAGTCAAGTGCAAGTCATGTCATTATTTGTCCGATGGTGTGGTCTTCTTTGGCAATGAAGAACAAAAACACAACCTTTCTATTCTCCTTATACTTTACCTGTCACCCTCCCCCCACCTCTCCTCCCCCACATAGACTGTGATCCAGTCACACTAACTTCCTTGTTTTTCCTTGCACAAGATCTTTCATCTCCTGATCCTGGGCATTTTCGCTGCTTGTCCACCATGCCTAGAATTCTCTCCCTCCACAGCTCTGTCTCCTGTCTTTCCTGTCTTCCTTCAAGTCCCAGCTAAAATCCTTCCTTCTAAGGAACGCTTTCCTGATCCCTTTTAATCCTAGTGCCTTTCGTCTAAGATTATCTCCAATTTATCTTATACATGGCTTGTTTGTACATAGCTTGTACGTAGAAAACATTTGCATGTTTTCTCCCTTTATATTGTGAGTTTCTTGAGAACAGATACTGTTCTTTGCCTCTCTTTGTATCCCAAGTGCTTAGTATAATGCCTGGCACACAATAGGCATTTAATAAAGGTAGAAAAACCCTTAGTCATAGCCTGTGACAGGTCCCATTCCTGGTTCTATCTTCCTTAGGCAGGATTAGAGAGAATAATACTACCTGGGACAAATTATATCCTAGGGCACTGAAAGAATTTGCAACTCCAAAGAGATCAAAGGATGAAGAATTCTTATGTACAAAAATATTTGTAGCAGTTCTTGTTGGTACAGCAAAAAACTGGAAACTAAGGGAGTGTTCATCAGTTGGGAAGAGGCATAAATAAACAGCAGTTGTTATGAAAAAGGCCTGGGGTTCTAATGGACTGAAGGCACAGTATAATTCAGTAGTGTGATTTGACACTGAAAAAAAAAACCTAATGTAACCTTGGGCTGTGAGGACAGATAGATGATGCAGTGAATAGAGTGTTGGGCCGAAAGTCAGGAAGATTCATTTTCCTGAGTTCAAATCTAGCCTCGGACACTTATTAGCTATGTAACCCAGTTTGCCTCAGTTTCTTCATCAGTAAAATGAGGTGGAGAAGGAAATAGCGAACTACTCTTGTATCTTTACCAAGAAAACCCCAAACGGGGTCACAAGGAACTGGAACTGACAACAGCAACAATCTTGGGATGCATTAAGAGATAATAAAATTATTGGTGGCAACCTATTGTTATCCTGGATGAGTTCCTCTTCAGCATTCTTAACTACTGGCATCCAGTATGTTTATTTGCTCAAGGGTTGCCAATTAATTCAAAGATTAACCCAGGAAAACTGTAATTAGGAAGTAAGGTCACCACCCACAAAATCATATCATGCATTGCAAAGCCAAATATAGATGACTTCTGGATTTTCTGGATCATTGCTCTTTTTGTTTTGGGGAAAAAAAATTTAGCTGCATCAGCACTTAGAAATGAATTGTGAACAGTGACATCAAGGAGTAGGGTGGAAAGTGACTGAAGTGTATGTCTTGTCCAAAGCTCCTTTACATAATGATTGTGGGGAAAAACTTTGGATTTCTTTGTGATTGTTCCCTACCCACCCCTGTATATCATATTATTAACATTTTAAAGCCATGGGTACTTTTTTATTATTATTTTAGGTGACTCTGAAGGCTATTGAGTACATAATACATTGATTTATAACTGTGGTTGATAGAGGATTCTTACAATCCTGTACATTTGTAGCACAGTTGGTATTGGCTTCTAACCCAATTTCAAATTGTGCCACCCTTGTGCTGAGCAGCCTTAGTGGAGGAACAGATGGAAGAGAGGAGAAGGTGGGATGTCACTCTGAGTAGGGGTTTGACAAAGACAATTTAAAGGAATGTGATTGATCTGTAGTAGGTGGGTACTCAGTCCCTAGCCCACAATCATCAGATACTCCCTAGTGGATCCTTGCGCTTCTCCACACCCTGACATAAGTAATCTAGTCCACTAGGATCTATGTGAAACTGATACAATTTTACATGAGGTAGACCTGTGCCCTTTAGAGGGCATTAATCATGAATTAATCATTCACAAGGGGAAAAATGCAAACCATTCATAATCTGTGGCAAGAGCTGATCAAACTCTTTAATGAGAGAAATGCAAAAGAAAAAAAATTAGAGAAACAATATTGTAGCCATAAAATTGTCAAAGATGGTTAAAAATAATTTAATTCAGTGTTGTTAAGGATGGGGAAAAATGGACACTGAGTTACACTACTGGGTAGAGTTGTGAATTGTACAATTTTGGGGAGAAGGGTCTGGCACTAAAAATAAGTTACTAAAATGGACAAACCCTAGTGATTCTGATAATATTAATTGGAATAGGGTTTTTAATTTTATTACTATACAGCACTCCTACCGATTCACATCATCATCTTCTCTATAACTTCGAGTCTTAGAGAGTTAGCTAAAGAACCAAGAGGTTAAATGACTTGACCAGAGGAACATAGTACTTGAACTCAGGTGAAGTTGATTACCACATGGCCTCACAACAGTATTGATAGCCAAACTTATAAAGCACTTCAAGGTTTGCAAAGCACATTGCACATATTATCTCATTTGATTTTCCCAACAACCTTGAAAGGTAGGTGCTAACATATATTTTTTTAAATAAAAAATCATTTTGTATAGCAATTAACAATTTTACCAAGTACTTTCTCCTCAACAACCCTGGGAGGTAGGAGTACAAGTATTCTTATTTTCATTTTATGAATGAGGAAATAGAACCTAGTTACATAGCTAGTAAATGTTCTTTTTCTCCTAAATTTATTATATTGACTCAGTAATGTCATCTTACTTCTTGGGGCCTCAGTTTCTCCGCTTGTAAAATGAAAGGGTTAGATTTTTTTTGTGTCTTTTCTACCTCGAAATTTTATTTTACAGATAAACTTGGGCTGAGGTTATGTGATTTGCCCAGGATTATAAAGCAGTGTCTGGGTTGGGATTTGAACTCAGGTCTTTCTGACTCCAAGTCCAGTGCTCTATTAGGACTATATTGCTAAAGATGCTATTGAAAAGGAGTCTGGACTCCTGAGTCCTGGTCTAACTGTACTGCAAACTTGTTTTAAGACCTTTAACAGTCAGCTCTCTGGAACCCAGTTTTCTCCCATGTAAAATGGGAGGGGAGGTAGAAATTGGACCCAAATGGTTTCCCAAATGGATGCAAGCAGGTTAGCTCCCACATCCCTACTCTAGCAAAAAACCAAAACAAAACAAATATTGTACCCAATTGAATAAAGAAATCCACTGAGAATTGTTATCTCCTATACCTCAGAACTGCACAGAGAGTCAACCAGAAGTACATGGGCCAAAACAAACACTGATAGGGGCAAGCAAACAAACCATGTCTTATCACCAGACTCAGGCCAGAGATACTTGTGGCCTGCAAGGGCTTGTATGTGGTGGCAGTGGGCCTGGAGGGCTCCCCTGAGAAGCCTCATGGTGGTTGGGAACACATGGGAGGGACTTTTGATGTGAGGTCACTATCCCTTTGGGTACAATAGCACGGGCTCCAAGATCCTAAGCACTCTGATCTGAAATGCCATGAACTCTGAACCTCAAAGATCCAGAGGGGCCCAATTCCAGGGGGCAGAAGTCAGTGTAGGGGCCTAGGGAACAAGGACAAGACCATAATGTTCCCCCCACCCACCCAAAGTCACAGAAGACTTTATCCTGAGCAAGTCTCTGAACTTTTCAGTGCCCCAACCAACTCTCTTAAACCATAAATTGCATAGCAGATACCAATCCATATTGATAGAAGGAGTTTCTTTTTTGAGACTTTCCCAGACCAATTAAATTACCAATCCATGTTTTCCCCTCCCCTCCTAAAAAGTTTTCACTTGGGATTATAGATGTAGAGTGGCAAGAAACTTTGGATACCATCTAATCCTACCATTTCCTGCAGAGCAACTGAGGCTCAGAAAACTTGATTTGCCCAAGGCCATACAGACAGTATGGATCAGAACTGGAATTTGAACCCAGGTCCTTTGACTCCAGCACCTTATATGATTTCCACTGTTCTGTGCTGCTGTTTTTCTGAGCCATTTGTCTTTCCATATTTCTCTGTACCCTCTAAGCTTTGCCATCTTATGGCTGAATCATATTCTACTGCATTGCTATGTATAGGCATAGTGCGATGTCAGTATTAGAATGCTGGGCTTGGATTTGGATAGGTGAATTCAAATCTGTCCTTAACACCGACTAACTGTCCAATCCAAGCAAGTTCTTTAACTTGCGAAGCCTCGGATAGCTGTTTAGAAGATATCTCCTAACTGCAGCTGGCATCTGCTTTAGTGAAAGGGATTCCTCAAGATGTCAGGTTCACACAACCTTCATGTATTTTCAGGTACTGAAAAGTCACGTCGGGCAGGATGTCCTGGGATGAGAGCGTTGTCAAGAATCACACAAGATCAATTAGTAAACATTTATTAAGCACCTACTGTGTGCCAAACTCTGTGCTGATCAGTGGAGATACAGAAAGAGGCATACGAAAGCCCCTCCTCTCAAGGAGCTTATTGGGGGGGGGAGGTGAACAACATGCAATCTAATGTATACAAAGCAAGCTACATATAGAATAAATAATTGGTAGAGGGAAGGCACTGGATTAGGAGGGGTTGGGGAAGGCTTCCTGTAGGTAAACTCTAAAGATAGTACCCCATGCATAAACCCCTATTTAAAAGCAGTGAAATAAATAAAATAAAATGAATGTATAGACAGAAAAGAGATTAGAGGAGACTCAGCTCAAAGAAGATACTATCGCTGTTATTTTGTTAAGTATTACATATTTCCCTCCTTTATCCAATTACAAATAGATTTGAATTTATGGTATTATATATAAAACCTCATTTTATTTACTTATTTTTTAAAGTTAAACTATACATTAAAAAATGTTACCAGTGGGGTGATGTCAATGAACTGGGAGTTAAATCAATTGAGGCCTTTTCCAACTGTTCCAGAAACTAGTTGTAAGGCTTTTGTCAAGTCTTCTCTGGGTCTCAGTTTCCTACTATGTCAAAAGAAGGGATTAGACTAGTTAAAGTTTAAGTTTCCATTTAGAAATGCATTGCACTAAATGTGCTTATATTTGCACAAGTATCAGGATGTACTACCTGGGTGATCCTGGACAAATCACCTAACCTCCCTGGGTCTCCGTTTCCTCAACTGTAAAATGGATTTGATGACTCAATATTTCCTTCTATCTCTAATATTTTGAGTCTAAATCCAGAAAAGGAAGATTTCCTAGGAAAGTAGAAAAACATAGAAACTAAAGAGGAATTTTAGTTAACTATAGAATTGAAATTCAACCAATCAATAAACACTTATTAAATGCCTACTATATGTCAGGCACATAGCTTCGCATAATAAGAACTGAGGATACAGAAAGAGGCAAAAGATAGTCCCTGCCCTGGAGAAGCTTACCATCTAATGGGCTAAAGAGAAGCATGAGGAAAACTTCCAATGGCTAACAGAACCATGTTTTATCTAAATAGAAAAAGAAAGTGACTGGAGATATGAGAGCAGGAGGAAATACATTTAAACAGAGACCTTTTATATAGGTGGGAAAACCATTTTCTTGAGCAATCTTACAATTGCATAGATTTCATTTCTATCGCTGACTTCCTGTTTGTTGTTTTTCCCCCCAGAAGAAAAAGTACAAGAAGATGAGGTCGAAAAGGTGCCTAAGTCTTCTTCTGAAAGGGCATCCATCGTAACAACATCAGATGCTCATGAATTAGAGACATTAGAGAATGTGGCTTTGCCATGTGCAGAGACGACAGAAAGCATGTTTCCATGGAGGGACAATTTCTTTGAAAAAATTGAGGCAAGATCCATGGCCATGCAAGATAACGTAATCAATAAGTTTCTTCTGCAAAAGGAACTAGACAAAAAGATGGATAAAAAGTTCCCTTTGGATAGCTTGGCCAACGAATGGTTAAATGATGACAAAATGACATTGGATACTCAAGCATATTTGCTGGAGAAGCTGTTGCCTACCCTGATACCAGGAGTTGAAAAATTGTTAAAGGAGGTTGAAAAGAGGAAGCTTTTGGGATCCAAAAGGAGGAAAAAGTTTAATCCAATTAATTATCTGGGTGAATACCTGATGAGACACAATCCCAGATACCAAAAAGATTTACCAGAATCTGGTTATTTGAAAGCAATGAAAAATGTCACAAAAGAGATGAAAACCAAGATTCCTGACACTCCCTTCAATAGGTGAGTTTTTGCATGTTTTCTAGATGGACTTTTTACCAAAAACATCCCAAAAAAACCAAACCAAACACTGGGAAGGTGGGTATTATCCAAGTCAAACATGCTGATTAGCATCTTCCTAATAGCAAAGAGCCTGAAAGAAA
Source organism: Bettongia penicillata ogilbyi (assembly GCA_023548195.1). Taxonomy (NCBI): domain Eukaryota; kingdom Metazoa; phylum Chordata; class Mammalia; order Diprotodontia; family Potoroidae; genus Bettongia; species Bettongia penicillata. Next base: position 640,348 of record JAJHZJ010000573.1, on the reverse strand, counting down.
GGATTCTTTATTGATTGGACAAGAATTATTTTGGTGATGTAGACTGATGGAAAGACATTCAGATTTGGAGTCTAGTTCCTGCTCCCTGCTCTCTGTGTGAGCTTGAGTAGTTAAGTCTCAGTTTCCCATCTGTAAAGCAAGAGGATTCTTTACCTGATGTCCTCTGTCCTTCCAGCTTTCCCTCTATATGGCCAGCACCGAGGAACACATCAGCTTACGTTTATATAGTACTTTATGGCTATAGGAGCTTTTCTATTCATTATCATAATTATTTGTTCTTCACAATAACCTTTTGAGGTCTCAGGATCAAAGATTTAGGGTTTGAGGGGTACTTTGATGCCATCTAGTCCAATCCCCTCATTTTATAGATGAAGAAACTCAGCCCTATAGAGTTTGAAGGACTTGTCCAAGGTCACAAGATCATCTGACTCCAAGTTCATCATTCAGTAGTACAAGTATTATTATCCCCATCTTACAGATAGAAAAACTGAGGTTCACAAAGGTTAGATGATTTCACTAAGGTCACCTAATTAAACACTGGAGTCAGGACTTGAGTCTATGTTTTATGACTCCCTGTTCTGTTCTATTTCCTCTCTAGAATACAGATGAATATAAAATGCTTTCTATATTCTCAAGGAGCATATCTTGTCAAAGAGACAAGATTTATACACATATAACAGCGTAATTACAATTCATTTCAATAAACATTCATCACATGCCTCACTTGCGTATGACACTCTGTTAGGCCCTAAATGAAACTGTTCTTGTCTTTGAGAAACTTACATCCTCCTGGCGGAGGCAGGAAGGAGAGAAACATGACTCATGCACCAATGGGAATGTTAATTATAAGGGTACCAAAGAAAGATCTGACCAAGGCTCTGAGAATATTTGAAAAGGTAAAGAGCATAGTAGGGCAGCATCGAGAACTGGGCCTGGAGTCTGGAGGATCGTTGTTCAAATCTGATCTCAGACATTTTCCTAACTCTGTGACCCTGGCCAAATCACTTAACCCTGTTTGCCTTAGTTTCCTCATCTGTAAAATGATCTAGAGAAAGAAATGGCCCATCATTCCAGTATTTCTGCCAAGAAAACTCCAAATGGAGTCACAAAGAATCAGGAACAACTAAAAAATGAGTAAAAAACAAATAGCTTAAATATAGTTTAAAATTGCACTAAGGTTTTTGAGATACTTTGTATATAATGAAAGTGGAGGCAAAAAATTGAACAAAATCAACCAATATATCAAAATACTTTGATGCTGTCAGGATCTTATTGCTGAACCTACTTACTTTTCTTCATTCCCTGACATCCTTTCGCTGCCACCTTGAAGGGCCATATTTATAAGCAAATGTTATAAAAACTGTGCCCCCAAGTCACACTGTTGATTCATATACATACAACAAATATTCATGAGCAAATGAATGCAATTTCACCTCTTATTTATTCCCATCAATTGGTTTTTGTATATAAAAATCTTCCAGAAAGTTGGAAAACCTCAGATTAGGTAAGAAGTTCCAGAAGGGGAAATGACATGGGGCTGTGGGAAGAGCATGAGATTTGGGGTTCAGGAGCTGTCCTGACCTGCTTCTGTCATAAGGATATTGATATTATGCCATGTACTAGTGAATTTACAATATCTTTTGCTGTCCAGTCATTTCTGTCCTGTCTGACTCTCTCATCCCATTTGAGGTTTTCTTGCCTAAGATACTGGACTGGTTTGCCATTTCCTTCTCCAGCTCATTTAACAGATGAGGAAACTGAAGCAAACAGGATTACATGACTTGCTTGGGATCTTGTCTGAGGCTGGATTTGAACTCAGACAGAGAAGTCTTCCTGACTCCAGGACCAGTGCTCTATCCACTGCACCACCTCGTTGCCATTTAGAATGTCAATTTATAACAAATTAATTTTGATGTGTACCAAATGCAAATATCTTCTGTAATGTGGCGCCCAACCAAGTTTGAGTCTGTTATTCTGCTGTACCCTGGAATCCAGTAGATCCCTAGAGAACAAGGTGGGGATAGTATTAGCTCAATGGATAGTTGTATATATATTTGGAGGTATATCCATGTGTGTATAATAGTTATAACCATAATGACGATAATAAAAATAAACATTTATATAGTACTTATCCCAATTTTCCTGATTAAGAAACTGAGACAAACAGAAGTTAAGTGACTTGCCCAAGGTCACACAGTGTTTGAAGCCTGATCTGACCTCAGGTCCTCCTGACTCCAGGCCCAGGACTATATCTACTGTGCAAACTAAACTAGGCCCATAACTAGAGCTTGACTATGAAGCCTAACAAACAAAAATCTGTACCAGCAGCCTTCCCTTCGGATAGCATCTTCTGATACAGCTAGGTCCCAATCAGTGTAATTAATAAATCCCCTAAAATGGCTATATGTATTAGAATTCACACTTCCTAAAATTATGATTATGTAAAAGAACTTCAGTGGAAATATGCAGTGTGATTCCCAATAATGTGACCACAGGATTCATCATTTGAATTATTTTGAGCCCAGCTGTATTCAGCCCACTCCCAAAGGCGACCAACAAGGGTCCTTTTTGTACTTTAATCCTGGATTCCTTTCCGATGAACAAACCAAGCTAACTGGAAGCTTTAACAGAAACAGCTCCCATGGAACTAGATCATAGGATCATTGACCTGGAAGGGATCCTAAAGGCCATTGAATACAACCCTTTCATTTTAAAAATGGGTTGGCTGAAGCCCATAGATCAAGTGACTCATCCAAGATGATGCAAAATATAAATGAAAGAAGCAATTACAAACCCAGGCCCTCTGATCCTAAAGACCAGGCTTTCTCTACTCTACCACATTGCCTTCTGTGAGGGTACCTCCCTCTGCTGTCAAGTTACAGCTAGCCTTGTACATTGGTTATAGGTGAGAACTCAGAACTTTTATTTTTAGCTTGAGATCAGATCTCAGGCGTTTTAATACTGTTGAGAAGTGTCAGCAGTATGCAGAAAGTTGTATCATCCAATTTAATAAGTAATTTGAAGAATATTTTCTCCTACCATGTGTTCTTACAGCGTAATAAATTAGATTTATACTTAGTCCTATTTGCATAAATAACACTATTTAGGAACCGGTTTCAAGAATTTAAATCAATATGTTGACAAACAGTGCCCACCTATGTGTTGAAATATAGGCTATAAAAATTTCTCCTGAGGAGATAAATATGGCTAAATAACAGCATAATCCTATTTCAGATGCAATTATGCAGAATGGTAGAGAGAGGAGGGACCTCAGACTTTACGTAGTTCAATCTTTCCATTTTATAGAGAGCAAACTGAGATTGAGAGGTGAAGTGATTTGTCTAAGGATCATGTGTTACTAGAGCTGGAAGAGACCTTGGCGATCATCTTAATTAACCCCTTCATTTCAGAGATAAAGTAATTGAGGCCCAGGGAGATTAAGAAACCTGCTGGTGCGATTGAAAGAGTCTCTTATATTAGGACTCTCATCTTCTAATCTTTTCCTGCTCTAATCCATCTTCACACAGATGCCAAAATAATTTTCCTAAAGCACAGGTATGACCATATCACCCTCTCCCTCAAGAACCCTTGAGAGCTCCCTCTTGCCTCTAGGATAAAAAACACACTACTTAGCTTGGCGTTTAAAACTCTTCACAGTCAACTTCAAGACTACCTTTCTAGACTTACTGCATATTATTTCCTATTTGTGACTCTGAGATGAGCACTCTATCTACTATATCACCTAGCTACCTGAGTTGCATTCACACACTCTAGATTTCAGCCAAATTTGCCCACTTGCTACTCTCTAAATATGACATTCCTTTCCTACCTCCACGCCTTTGTATAGATGATCCTTATGCCTGGACTGTGCTGCCTTGTTACTTGTGCTCCTTAGAATCCTCACCTTCCTTCTAGCCTTAACTAAGGTGCCATTTCCTTGTAAACTGTCTTGATCTCTCTCTCTCTCTTTCTCTCTCTCTCTCTCTCTCTCTCTTACTCTCTTTGTCTCTCACTCTCTGTCTCTCTCACTCACACACATACACACACACACACAAACTCTCTCTCTCTCTCTCTCTCTCTCTCTGTCTCTTACTCTCTCTCCCTCCTCTCTGCTTGATCTCTCTTTCTGTCTCTGTCTCTCTGTATTTCTCTGTATGTCTCTCCATCCCCTTTCACTCAAGTTATCATATGTGTACTAACATGTTTACATATTGCATCCCCACTGTAGAATATAGGCTTTGAAAGGAAATATTTTGCTTGATTTTGTCTTTGTATCTCAGATGTCAACATTAAAACAGAATAACTTAATGGTTAGAAACCTGGCCTTGAAACCCAGAAAGTACTAGGTCAAAATCCCACCTTTGGCACACATACTGGGCAAATCACTTAACCTCTCAGGGCTCTATGTAAGTCCCAGAGAAAGGATTAACCTTTATAGGTAGAGGAAATTTCCTCATTTGAGAGTTTCCAATGCTATTGAAATCACAAGTCCAGTCCCAAAGTCCCACAGCTGGATCACAGTGAAGAACTCAATTGTTTTGACTTATTCAGGGCTTTTTGTACCCCACCAAGTGTAAAGATAAGTAAGGTTCATGTAGTATCTAAAATAGTTGTAGTCAGAGTTAATATCTGTAGCAAGAATAGGGACAAGCCCACTAAATATGTGCTTTGGTTTCCTTCTCAGAGCAAGAGTGATGGCCCAGCATCATTCGTCTCACTCAAGTCACTCTGAGCACTGGGAGATTCAGAATCCCTCTTTGATAGGGACATAGATTTTTATTTGGACAAATACTCTTTTCTGGGAAGTTTTCGAGGGTTGGAGTAATTAAGGCTGCTCTCCCAGGCTAGATGGATGAGATTAGAGCTTCATCTCTCTATGGCAATAACCCAGAATCTGCATGTCAACAGATGGCAGAGTCAGGCAATTTTGTAAAATGTTCAGCAATCATGGGGATGCTGCTCGTGGCAGCATGTTCTCCTGCCTGGTGCCTTCTGGCTTGCAGCTCAAGTGTCCAGGTTTTGTAATAGAAAATGGTAAGCCTTTTAAAAAATATTCAGAAATAACTCATCACTTGTGTTTTCCCCAGTCTAACCCACTGTAGGAGAGGAGGCAGGAAATAGAGGTCTTCAAGTTAATCAGCATCTAAGGAAAAAGTTTCCATTCTCTTAGGGAACCACTAGGCCCAAGTGACTTTTATTTTTTTCTTTATTTTTACTTTCACTGCTTTATCTTTAAGCCATATCATTCAATTGTGCAATAATTAAACCCCCAGTTCTTTAGGATTTTTGGTTGCCAACTTTTGAGCAAGCATACATGCATATGATCAGAAAGGGAATCATTTGTAATTCGTATCCAAAGGCAAATATACATCATTGTTTCCTTAGAACAATTTTCAAATCATGACCCAGTTGCTTTCAGAAATAAAATATCGCAGAGTTCTGATATTTGATACACTTAGACTTCCGACTTACACATGGCTTCTGGCCATGGTCCTTGACAGATGGGTCCAGAATCCTTTGTACTCCCCCCACACTAATGCTGCTTTTATTATCTCACCAGGGCCTCTCTTATTAAAAGGAAAACCAATCTGATGAGCCATTTAGCACCTTAGTGTAAATGAGTTTAATGAATTAGTCCACTAAGACTATTTAAAGTGGGGAGAAATAAAGTAAAACGTGCACAGCAGAGAACTAAAGAAAACCAAGAAGGAAGCAAAAAAAAAAAAAACCTAGGCAACTTTGAAAATAATGTATGGTATTTATTATATAGGTTTTCTTGAAATGTAAATTTATTATTTTGAATCTTTTCTTATGGTCTGCTGTGTACATGGCATTTTCTTTGTATTTAAGTTTAAAATTAAAATTAAAAAAAATTACAAAAAAATAATATTTAAAGCAGAGAAAACCATAGGAATATCTATCCAGTGGTTGAATTTTGGGTACTGGACACTGAATTGGAGTGATGCCATTTTGGTTGCCTCTGGATAGAGAATAGAGTGCTGGACTCTGAGTCAAGAAGACCTGGGTTCAAATTTTGCCTCTGGGTGACCCTAAGCCTTTCTGAGGCTCAGTTTCCTCATCTGTAAAAATGAAATCATATTAGTACCTACTGCACAAGGTTGCTTAAGGATCAGATGAAACCTTAAAGTGTTATAAGTGCTATTAATTATATTAGATATACCACTAAAATAAAGCCTCCAAAGTCTTTGTCGCATGATGGATCCATTATTTCTTCAGTGATGACTTTACCTGCACTTTTTTTTTTGATGGGGAAGTAATAAATTTCATCACTACTATTAAGCTGCAATCTATTGATCTTGCCTTGAGGCTTTCCCCTCCTGTTTGATTGATCCACAGGTGTGATTCCTCAGAGACTGTGGCATTCTGGGATATGCCAGTGTAGCATCCCTTGAAGAAATCTTAAAAAGATGGGGTTTTGTTTCCAATGGAAATTTGGTTTCCCTGAAAATGCTACACAATGGCCCTGATACATTTAGTTCTGGGTCCAGCTCATCACACCTCCTATAAATCCGAATCCTGAGAACTCATTATCTACCTGCTACATCTGTGTCATGGACTAGCTCTTTGGCTGTCCTTCCAAATGGGTATCATACAAATGTTTTTCATCCATTTGGTTTTTGCTGTATAGATAGTTGGGCCAAACTCTTTTTGAGTGTTTATGAATATAATTTAGGAGATTCTGCACTGCCTAAGGGCTTAAAACAATTTGCATGATGCAGTCTGTCAACAAGAGCATTTGTAGGACTCCACCGAGGAATCCTTCTTTCACTAAGACTGTTCCATTACAGCTGCAAACAGTGAACCCATATCTCTCTCTTGTAATGACTTCCTTGATGTAGAAAGCAGCGTAATATAGTGGAAGCAAGAGAGATCTGGATTCAAGTCCTGTCTAAAACTCCCACGCAACACTCTAAGGCTGTCAGTTGTAGAAACAGTACCATCCTGCAGAGTATAAGGACCTCTCTCATCTTGGAATTCCCTGTACAATCACCATGATTTAATACCTTGGTATATTATTAATATTTTGATATTAAAAATTAGGACTTTGGAATAAAATCATGACCGTGTCTTTTGACTTGAGGACTTCATAATTATTAATATTAATAACATAATATTAATATATTCATGAATGATGACTTGTTGGAAAAGAACATTAAAGATGGCATTTTTCTTGACCAACTCAAAAGCTTTTTAATAATATTCATAACAGTAGCAACAATAATAACTGTCATTTATTTAGTGCTTTAAGGTTGCAAAACATTTCACATCTGTTTTCTTATTAGATCTAATTTATAGATTTGGAAAATGAGACACAGAGGGGTTACGTTATTGCTCATAGTCACACAGCTAGTAAATATCTGAGGCATAATTTCAGTTATTGCCTGGATGCCAACTCTAGCATTCTATCCCCCAAGTTAGCTACCTGGCTTAAAAATGTCCTTTTAAAAAAGATAGTAAATGCAGTAGGACCTTATATTTGCTGTACCTTTCAGTCAATTGCGTGACAGTAAAGGTCTGCTTTAGAATAGTATTTGTACAAGCCTGCCTAGTCTCTTTTCTCATCTTTACCAAGAATGCTTTTGATACATATGTAAATTATTCTCATAAATTTTGGAGATATGGAGATAGTGGGTGTATATACCAGTAGTTATTGACATCTTTTTGATAACCTTTTCTTAGCAGTAATAATATTCATGATTTTTGCCATTGCTTTCATATATCTTAAGAGTCTGTTCTGCATTTCCCTCAAAATGGTACTGTCTCTAGCATACTCTGTGTATTTTTAACTTGGTCCAACTACCTTTACAGTATGTTTTCTTTAATGAAATTGGGAGTTTAGGGATTGTGATGCTGGAGTCCAAAAATGGCAACTTCACTGTCACTGATGAAGAAAATAGATCGTTGTAGAAATCTCAACAGAGTTTAAAAAAAATTTCTGACCTGTTTGTCTCCTAGTTTCATTCTTATCTAAACACTTTTGTAATAACCTGGTGTAATTGGGTCTCATCCCAAGCTTTCTGTGAACTTGGTTTTCCCTCTCCTGTTTTTGTTTTATGAGGCAGCATTGCCCACAGTCTGATTCTTTGTAAAATTTTGCTAGTGAGTTTTTATTCTAAACCAGTGTTTCTCAGGATTATCATTCTGCTCTACTTGACAAGGAAGTGTCAATATATTGGATGCAGAGATTTCCTAACATCATAGGTATAGAGCTAGAAGGGATCTTAGAAGTTATCAGAGTCAACATCCTCAATTTACAAATGAAGAAACTTAGGCCCAGAGAAGCCAAGGGACTTGTTGCTAGTAGGAAGCAGACAGGTGGGGAGACTGATCACAGAGGTAGTAAGTGATAGAACAAGATTTATGGGGTCTTTTGATTTTCCTGTTGTGGTCATTGTTTTACATTAGTTAAGATTCCCAGGAAGCCATGATAGTCTATGTTGGTATCCATTCCTTTGTCTGTTTCCCATTCTTTGCTATCAATAGAATATTTGAATACACTGAATCGAAGCTATTTTAGTTATAAGCTATTTCTTCTCATTTTATTCTTCTAATTTTGTGCTTTATTGTACAATAGAAAAAGAAGGTCCCAGAGCACTTTGGGTGAACCTCATGCGGAGTGTTTGGGGATGTAGTTTGTACCACTGGAAAGAATATTCTTATTGATGAGATTACAGATAAATTGAAGCTGATAGATGCAAGTCAAACATAAGGCTGATTATAGACCACACTCAAGTTTTAGGCAGATTTGGAGGAGCTGATATTCAGTGAATCAATCAAACACCTTATTAATCAAGCACTTATTAAGCACCTATGTATCCCATGCAATGCATTTGGTTCTAGTGTTACAAAGACAAAAATGAGATAGTTTCTGCCCTCAAGGAGTTTGTTTTCTATTCAGACTAACATAATTGTGGGATACAGAGCCTTTCCTATATTCCTCAAACTTCAATATAGATGATAGCCCTTTCTATACTAGTCCTGATGTAGAAAGTATAAAATGATCAGGCTTGTAGCAGAAAGGTAGGGCTAGGATTCCCAAGGTCAGAAATGGGATTTGCCAACATCTCATAACTTCTGGGGAGTCTGTGCTGAACCTGGAAATGTAACTGAGAGATTTTTTGCTTCTTAGTGTGGCTTATCAACCTTCTAGCACTAGCAGTAGACTATTGAATATTAATGTATACTTAGTGAAAATTGGGACAAATCATGGAAAGATCATTTTTAAAAACCCCTTCTTTATTTATTAATGTTCTACAATCACTACCATGAAATTTAGATTTTTAACCCCCCCACACATACCCCCCACTACCCCCTCCCTCCCCAAGATGGCATACAATTCTATATAGGATCTACATGTACTTTCCTATTGAATACATTTTTACTATAGACATGTTATGTAGACGAACTAAAATAAATGGAAGAAATCATATAACAAATCAAAACATAATACACAAACACACACACACAAACATGATCTGGTACATTCTGCGAATGAATTCCATAGTTCTTTCTCTGAGTGTGGAAGGCATTTTGCCTTTGAAAACCATTGGGATTTTTTTTTTTAAGTTCTTGCATTATTTTGAAGATCCAAATCTACCAGAAAAAACTCTTACACACTGTGGTTGTTGCTGTGCACATAGTTCTCCTGGTTCTGCTCCTTTCGCTCAGCATCAGATCATATAAGTCCTTCTAGGCCTTCCTGAAGTCTTCTTGTTCATCATTTCTTATGGCACAATAGTACTCCATTACCTTCATATACCATAATTTATTCAGCCATTCCCCTATTGATGGGCATCCTCTTGACTTCCAGTTTTTGGCAACTACAAAGAGTGCTCCTATAAATATTTTTATACATATGGGACCTTTTCCCATTTTTATGATCTTTTGGGGATACAGTCCTAGTAGCTGGGTATCCAGTAGGTATTGCTGGGTCAAAGGGTATGCACATTTTTGTAGCCCTTTGGGCATAGTTCCAAACCACTCTCCAGAATGGTTGGATGAGCTCACAGCTCTACCAACAATGAATTAGTGTTCCAACTCTCCCACATCCTCTCCAACATTTATCATTTTCTTGTTCTGTCATGTTTGCCAATCTTATAGGTGTGATGTGTACCTCAGAGTTGTTTTGACTTGCATCTCCCTAATCAAAAGTGATTTAGAGCATTTTTTCATATGATTATAGATATCTTTAATTTCTTCCTCTGAAAATTGCTTGTTCATATCCTTTGACCATTTATCAATTGGGGAATGACTTGTAGAGTTATACATTTGAGTCAGTTCTCTATATATTCTAGAAAAATCCCTTTTTCTGAGATAACTAATTGGAAGAGGAGGATGTCAGTCTAAATGACTACCCTTGATGCCTCAGTTTTTACATGTAGTTCCCTTAGCCAGCTGAGAATGAGAAGCTGCCAACAAAGCAGCTTCTGTCAAGCTCATATGGAGTGTCAAATCATATTCTCTGGGGGTATTTCTGTTAGAAATGTGGCATCTCTGAGTTTGGGATGGGAAGGAAAGGAGCAAAGGCCCCTCCAATTGTCCACACACTCCTTTAGGGGATGATCTTGCTACGTTGCAGAAAACTTTGGTCTAGCTGATTAATTAATTCTTGGAAGATACAAGTGAAAAGACTTGGCAAACCAAAGAGAATGTCTCATCCATGTGTGGATCTCCCCAGTAACTGGGAAACATTGTGACTTCCTAGACAGATGTCTGTCTGCTCATACTGTAAGCCAGCTGATATTCAATGCTGAGCCAAGGCTTTGCACTTGCCTTATATCAGGAAATCCCATCAATGCTTAGTCTAGCAATATCTTTAGCTGTCAATCATCTTGTCAATCTGTTCTAAATACCAGTCATTCCTGAATCCAGTAAAGCTGAAGTTGCACTAAGAAAAGTGAATGGGTAAGCAGAAAAAATTCTTAAAAATTAATTTTTGAGAATTTTTTTTGTTATTAACATGAAAATCATTTTTGTATACTCCAAAACCACCTACCCAGATCTTTCCCTTGTGATGTATATACAGCACCATGGACCAACCCTCTCTCACACATGGGGCCCTCAGAATAGCTACCCCATATTCAAAGTATTGTATGACTTCTTATGCACTCAAAATGATAACTTATGAGCCCCCACTGGTGTTTTTTTTTTTTTACTTTTTCTTTATTCAATGAGTAGGAAGATATTATTCAAAGCAAAAACATTTTTTTAAAATGGTAGAGAAAGGGGCGGAGCCAAGATGGCGGAGTAGAAGGACGCACGTTTACGAGCTCCGAAACCAAAGCCCATAGAATTAATGTAAAAAGAGTCCCCCATAACTTCTGGGTGAATACAAGGTGTGCAGAAGCAGAGTGGAAGAGATTTCCGTTCCAGGGAGCCCTGAAGACCCATCCCCAGGGTCCGGCGCGCCCCGGAAAGTAAACCCAACCCCCAGCGCTGCCCTGGCCGCGGCCCCAGAGAAGCTGATCCGAGCAGGCTTCAGAGACGGAAGCTCCAGCAGCCGGAAAAGTCCCTCCGCCCACAGAAGCTACAGGTCAGTGAGAGAGGCTGGGCTGGAAGAGAGAGAAAGCAGGGCGTCTCCGTGACTCGGGACCCCTCGGGAGGACTCGGAGGCAGCCCTGGCCCCACCCCAGCACCTGAACTAAAGCTCACTGATTGACATCCGGCAGGAGGAAAGCCCATTTAAATCTCAGAGGCCAAGCACTAGCTGGGCGGATCCAGGCGGGGGTGGAAAGGAATCTCAGAAGTCAAGTAACTGGCTGGGAAAATGCCTAGAAAAGGGAAGAAAAACAAGACTTTAGAGAGTTTTTTCCAACAAATGCAAATGATCCCGACCTTCGGATCTGACGAAGATGAGGATGTATTCTTGCCATCAGGAAAAGACGTGGAGGGCGGGGCCTCAGTACCCCAGACACCCCAGGGGGGTGGTGGGTGGGCTCAGGCCCTGGAAGAGCTCAAAAAGGATTTTGAAAAGCAAGTTAGACAGGTGGAGGAAAAACTGGGAAGAGAAATGTCAGAGATGCAACAAAAGTATGAAAAACAGGTCAATACCTTGGTAAAGGAGACCCAAAAAAATGCTGAGGAAATTAACACCTTGAAAAATAGGCTCACCCAATTGGCAAAGGAGGTTCAAAAAGCCAATGAGGAGAAGAATGCTTTCAAAAGCAGATGAGCCAAATGGAAAAAGAGGCTCAAAATCTCACTGAATTTAATAGTTCTCTCAAAATTAGAATGGAACAGATGGAGTCTAATGACTTTACGAGAAACCAAGAAATCACCAAACAAAACCAAAAGAATGAAAAAATGGAAGAGAATGTGAAATATCTCATGGGAAAAACAACTGACCTGGAAAATAGATCCAGGAGAGACAGTTTAAAAATTATGGGACTACCTGAAAGTCATGATCAAAAAAAGAGCCTAGACATCATCTTCCATGAAATTATCAAGGAAAACTGCCCTGACATTCTAGAACCAGAGGGCAAAATAAGTATTGAAAGAATCCATCGATCACCACCTGAAAGAGATCCAAAAAGAGAAACTCCTAGGAACATTGTGGCCAAATTCCAGAACTCCCAGCTCAAGGAAAAAATCTTACAAGCAGCTAGAAAGAAACAATTCCAGTACTGTGGAAATACAATCAGGATAACCCAAGATCTAGCAGCTTCTACATTAAGGGATCGAAGGGCGTGGAATAGGATATTCCAGAAGGCAAAGGAACTAGGACTCAAACCAAGAATCACCTACCCAGCTAAACTGAGTATAATACTTCAAGGGAAAAAATGGTCTTTCAATGAGACAGAGGACTTTCAATCATTCTTGATGAAAAAACCAGAGCTGAAAAGAAAATTTGACTTTCAAACACAAGAATGAGAAGAAGCATGAAAAAGTAAACAGCAAAGAGAAGTCTTAAGGGACTTACCATGAGTGAACTGTTTACATTCCTACATGGAAAGACAATATTTGTAACTCTTAAAACTTTTCAGTATCTGGGTAGTTGGTGGGACCACACATACACATGTACACGCATGCACACGCATACACACATGCACACACATACAGAGATAGAGAGCACAGATTGAACTGAATAGGATGGGACCATACCTTAAAAGAAACTAGGGTAAATGGTGAGAGAGAAATGTAGGGGGAGGGAAAGGGAAGGGGGTAACTATATGTCATTTAAGAGGCAGGTAGGAGTTTTTCTTAGTGGAGGGAAAAAGAGGAGAGCTGAGAAAAAAAACAAAAACAAAAACAAGAAGTTTACCCTCATCACATTTGACTAAACGAAGGAGTGAAATGCACACTCATTTTGGTATGAAAACCTATCTTACAGTACAGGAAAGTGGGGGAGGAGATAAGCAAGGGGGGGAGGGATGATGGAAGGGAGGGCAAAGGGAGGAGGGAGCAATTTGAAGTCAACACTTGGGGAGGGACAGGATCAAAAGACAGAAGAGAAACAATGAGGGGCAGGTTAGGAGGGATGGTAATCCAGTTAGTCTTACACAACACGACTATCAGGGAGGTCATTGGCAAAACTACACAGATATGGCCTATATTGAATTGCCTGCTGTCCCAAAGGGAATGGGTGGGGAGGGAGGGATGAGGAGAATTTGGAACTCAAAGTTTTAGGAACAACTGTTTAGTATTGTTGTTGCAACTAGGAAAGAAGACATACAGTTAAGGAGGAATAGAAAGTCATCTGGCCCTACAGGAGAAAAGAGAAGATGGAGACAAGAGAAGGGAGAGATGACAGAAGAGAGGGCAGATTGGAGATAGGGAAAATTAGATTGCTTGGGGTATTGGGGTGGGGGGAGGAGATAAAAGGGGAGAAAATTTGGAACCCAAAAATTTGTGAAAATGAATGTAAAAAAATTAAATAAATAAATTAATAAATTAATAAAAAAAAATAAAATGGTAGAGAAAGATGATTTGTAATAGAGAACTTCCCCCTAAAAAAAACCCTTAAAAAAAAATAGGCATGTTCTCCTATAAATGAGCACCCTATCATTGAAGAAGAGTGAGCTGGCGCAAAGATCCTGCATCAGAAGTCCCTCTGATGCAGCAGAACAGATTCCTGCTGTTGTCATCACCCTCCTCTTTGCAGATCAGTGTCTCCATGGGGCTTGGCTTGTCTTGTCGCAGTCTTGGCTGTTCTCTCACTCCATTGGTATTTCTGTTGAGCAATGCTCCTCACTATCTTATGGAACCGTGTCTTTTGGGACAGGTGCTCAGGGACTATAACTTCTGATAAGGGCAAACAGATAACCCTTTAGTAATAGACACCACCCCCAGATAACAAAAGCTAGATGGGTTGCCCCTAAGCGGAGGTTAAGTCTTTCCCTTTCGACCCTTATTTCTGTGTAGAAGAACAAAGCCTTCTATTGCTGTTAGCTACCTAATGTATTATCAGACACTCTTACATACTTCTGAGATCCTCTCTGGTTTAGTTGCAAACGTATTTGAGCCAGGACAAAAGGTAACCTAAGGAAGCAGTTAGTGTTCTCTACCACCACCACTCCCCCAACCCCAATCCCAACCTCCAGCCCATTCACATCTTTAATATGCATCCCTGCCAGAAGCAAGGATGTATTGTTTTTGTGCTCACTACAGAAAAAGTTCTAAATGACAAGCCAATGGTTAACAGAACATACAACATTTTGCACCTATTCATCCCCCACCTCTCTAAGGAAAAGAGGAAGATGGAATAATTTTTTAACCATCGTTTGACACACATAGTATATGGAGAGATTGAAATTGGATCACTTTTCTGTCATTTTGTCCTCAAAGTGAAATCTAAGCATCATGACAGCCTATGTTCATTCACTGTGGTACAATAATCATAGGATCATAGAACTGGAGGGGGAAGAAAGTATAGAAATAATTTAGTCCAACCTCTTCATTTGTAGATAAAAATCTGAGATGTAGAGAGAACATAGAACTGGAACAAGGCACCGAGGGAGTAAAGGTCAGAGAGTCGAAATTCAAACAGTGATCCTACTGACCCCAAATCCAGAATTTTTTCCTCGAACATCATCCCCAAAACCTCACTTAGAGTTTCAGGATAGAAAATTAATCTATCACATAACATAAAAACTCAGGCTTTAGGAGGAAAGGTCTAAAATGCCCAGATCAGAAATAGAATTTGCCATGACCTCACAGTTGCTGAGCAGTCTGTGCTGAACCTGGAAATGTCTCCGAGACATTTTTTTTCTGCTTTAACTCCTGGTTTATTGGAGTCTTGAGTTTGGGATCTGGTTTTCTCTCAACTGTTTACCAGTTGTTTCTCAGTGCCGAGTTAAGTTTGTAGGCAGAGAGAAAGGAACCAGAAGATAAAACTGAAGATGAGAGAGGGGAATCATTGAAGAGAGGAGGTTGTCAATTGGGATTTAAAAGGTATGGAACCTTGGGCTCAAGCATAGGCATTTCCTTAAGACTTGCCTCATCGGTCAAAAGGATGATGACTCCATCCTTTGCCTCCTTAGTGAGGCAGAGTTAGTGAGAGTTTGGAAGAGGAGAGTTTTACTCTTGAGTATAGAGGACGAGAGAAAAAAACTTTGAGAAGAAGAGGAACCTTGAACATGTCCTTATTTCCAGCTTGCTATGTCATAAATTTGGAGCAATTTCTCTTTGGTGAGATTGGGAGTGGGGAGCTGAGATACCTCACTCCTAGTGGGAAAGCTCATTCACTCTGTATTGTCTAGAATATTTTGATCTGTATAATTTCTCTCAGTTGTGTTTACTCTTGGCTTGGATAAATGATTTTGGTGGTGATCACTGTTGTCTTTGTGTAAGGAGTGAGAGGAGTCAAGCCTTAGCACATAGCTGGGGGCGTTTCTTCCCAGTTAAGAAAGGGTGTGGAACCCAAAATTCATTTCCTCTAGACTAGCAATATTTAGAGAGACAGATACAATTGTAATCTGTTATCTCCTCTCTTGAGAGTAAAATGAGCCAGATTTTGTGGCTTAATTTCCTGCAACCTTCCTGGCTGAATAAAAATCTCCTTTGGAAAGAAATTGGCAAAAGTCCAAAGATATCTACTCATGCCTCCCTGTGAGCCTGCATTTTGACAAACCTAGGTGAACTTACACATAACCTCCATGGGCAAAATTCATACAGCTGAAGAGATTCCAAGCACCCTATTTACCGAATGAGTGTACCCTAAATACGCAACAATGAAATATTGATTGAGGACTTATAAACTGTACTCATTTAACCAAAACATCAATTGCCTCCCCATGATGGATAATTGAAGGTCTACTATATATTTAGTAATCTCTTTATTCCTGGACTAACCAGACCACAGTCTGGTGAAGTGTTGGGAGGTTTCCAAATGACTTTTTGGCAGCAGTTTTGTGAACCCTGAAAGCTAGTGCTTATTATTATCATCATTATCATCTCATTCTTCTGGTTGTTTTAGAAACAGTCCATAAAAAATCACTATAGTACCATTTTATTCTTTGGTGTTCTGCAGATTTTTTATGCATTTGGATAAAATGACTTTTTTTTTATAGTTGGATAAAAGTATTGGGATATGAGTTCATCTTCTGTATTATGACAATACATTACAGGCTTTTATACTTCTTAAAAACTTGAAAGATAGGAGCAGCTAAGTGACACAGTGGAAAGAGCACTAGTCTTGAAGTCAGAAGGACCCAGGTTCAAATCCAGCCTCAGACACTTTCTAGATATGTGACTCTGGGCAAGTCTCTTAACCCCAATTGCCTCAAAAAAACTCAAAACTTGAAAACTCTCTGGTCCTCATTCTATCCCTACTGGCAAAGTCAAGGAGGATGCCCTCCTGCTCTTGCAATTTTCTGCTATGGGGACCAAATTCTGACAACACAAGATAATGTTTCCATTTTTAGCATCTCTTCTCAGAGAGTTGTAGTCATCTAATAATTGTCATTATTTAATTCTTTAAAAGCTTACATGTAGACAAATTTTATGCAATTTATATTGAAAAATATGAGTAATCACAGAAGAGTAAACATTTAAAAGATGGAATCGATTTGATCAAGAAATTATTTGGAGATAGAAATAGAACCTCTTCTCCTCATTCTCAATTTGGTCCAATTTGTATTGCTCATTACCAGATTGGTGGAGTTTTTAAAAACTCAAATGATCCATATTGGCTATGTGGATGGGGCCAAATTCTGGAGATAATTAAGCTATCATCCATTCTGCTTTGTTGTGCAAAATGATACATCCAAAAGAACACAAGGATGTCATTTTCTGGATATTAATGTACTTTCTGCTTAGTAGCCATTGTGAGAGTTGGCTGAAGAAACTAGAACAGGCATCTCATTTTCACACTTCACCAGGGTTGGGTAATTAAGTGATTAATTAAAAAGACTCTGGGGTAAATAGTCATGATTTAGTGATAACTCTATAATAAATGATCCTCAGCCCTTTATAGCTGGCCAAATAGCTCTAATGATTTACCCATTAAGATGCCATCATTCAGTTCTTACTCAACTTGTGTGTTAGTCCTATAATCAGGGATAAAATTCAGCCCCTATCATGTAGAAATGAAAATGTTTTTTAAAAATGTGAACAAAAACATTTATCTAAAACCTAGCAATTAAAACAAGGGCTAGCATTATTTGTAATGGGGAAAAACTGGAAACATTACTGTTAAATCAGGAAAAGAACTATGATGCCTTCTGTCATCATTATTATTTGACAGTGTCCACTATTATGAATGATGAGGCTAGATACTATAGAAATGCTGGAAAATCTGCTCAGTTTCTTATCTATTTTTGTTCTTTTCCAAATTCTTTGACCTGCTAGTTGTGGCAATATTTTCAACATATGAGTAGACAATGGTATTTAACCTCTAAAAGTTCAGGGTCTATTATGCTGTTAAAGTAAATAGAAATGGCTCTTAAGAAAATGTAGTTGGGAAAGGTGAACACATCTTGCAAAATGCACGCTTATGTTCATGTTTGTCTTTCGTTCTTGAAGAAAACAGTGACATCGGGAAGATGATGCCCTGATTTGCAAATGAATTGGATTTAAGTGAGGCAGGACTGTGCAAGGTCACCAGTCTCACTTTCTTCTCCAGAGCCATCTGAGTCCAGTGGCAAGATATAGATCAGGACAAGTGGAGATGGCCCCCACACGTAGAGGAAATTAATTGTGAAGACAACAAAATATAATAATAACCAGGGAACAATTTTTATGATATCTCAAAGAAGGGAAAATTCATACCAAATGGATATCATGGATAGTATTATGATTACAAAAGGAAATTGAGAAAAGAATAGTAAGAAGTGATTAGTTATGTCCACTTTCTCATCCCCATAAGAATGGTCTATGCATCAATGGAGAATATCCTTAATGGAAAATATGAGAAACTCACATAGACACATTCATGCTTAGCCATTCTCCAGGCTCTGTGTGAATAGGAAAAGGAAGGTTAAGGGAGAGGAGAAGAAGAACTTTTAAGCACCTACTATGTGCCAGGTACTGTACTAAGTGCTTTAAAGATACTATCTCATTCAGTCCTCACAACAAGCCTGGGAGGTAGATGCTGTTATCACCATCTTACAAATGAGGAAACTGAGGCAAACAGAAGTTAAATGACTTGCCCAGAGTCACACAACTTGACCAGAGTCATACACACAGAGTAAATGTGTGAGGTTGGATGTGAACTCAGGTCTGATTCCAGGGCTAGTGCTTTTTCCACTGTGGTCTCTAAGCTGTTGAGTTACTGTAAGCAACTATATGCAGAGCAAGGACACCTTTGATCCTTTTGAAGTTATAGACATGGTTCTTTTGAAAAGTTAATTTTTCCTTATTAAAAGCATCTAATATTCTCTGGATAGATTTTCTTGCTTTGCCAACATACTCTGATTGCCCACTTTCAGGATATAATTTAAATTTATTATGTTTCATGCTGTCTGTGACTAAAGCATTTCTCCAAAGGGAATACTAATGGTTTTTCTTCTCCATCCCTAACAGTATATGGGAATCCCAGGGATATATGGAAAAACAGTCTTTCCTGGATTTGGACTTTTTACTTTGTGGTTCTGTATTTCTGTCACTTTCATTGTTTTGACTGTGTGTCTTCACAGCTTCACTGGTGTCAGTGACTTTTCTTCTGAAACCAGCTATGTATTTGACTTTTATGAAGGGGCATTATTTTACTTTTAAAAATCATAGACAAAAAAATCGAAGACAATTAATCTGAATTTAATTGTTAAAGCTCACCAGTGGTATAGAACCCATATAACGTTGCTTGCCTTCTTGGGGAGGGAGGAGAGAGAGGAAGGGAAGAAAACTTAAAACTTATGGAAGTGATTATTGAAAACTGAAAACAAGTTAATTAATTTTTTTAAAAAAAGATCACAAATGATTCTCTATAACCAGTCTCAAGTTATTTCAGTTTTTAAAAAGCTGCGCAATTTTTATGGGAAACTAACTTATCATATTTTACTTGCCAAAACGATGTTGAGAAATATTATAAATAGTAAGATTATGTAACCTTTCATACTAACTAGTTAACTTTAAGATTACTTTCAAATGCAGTGCACATTATGACCACCCAATTCATCTGTATCATGAACCTAAGCCAGTTGATGCTTAGGATGACATATCTCATTTACACAGATTCAATATGTATAGCTCAAATGCTATTGGGTTTAAACAATAAAAATATTATTGAAATAATAGTTAATAGCTGGCATTTATCTAGGTCTTATTATATGCCAAGTATCATGCTAAGCACTTTACAAATGTTGTGAGGATCTCATTTGATCCTTACAACAACCCTGGGACATAGGTGTTATTATTATCTACATTTTACAGATGAAGAAATTGAGGCAAACAGAGGTGAAGTGACATGCCCAAAGTCACATAGCTAGTAATTATCTAAGACTCAATTTGAACTGAGTTCAAATAGGCCTGATTCTCTATCCACTGAGTCACCTAATACAATTAAATTGTATTAAATAAACATTAAGGTATCTTCACTGTTAGTTGGATAGAATTTCCTATATTTGTCTGACTTTTGTTGACTTTGATTTGAATTTTGTTTTTACTGAAAAAAAACCAGATATATTTATGCAGGAGTCATGCTCAAAATATCCAGTAATTTTAGCATTGGGTGTAGGAGTCAGGAAGACCCAAGTTCAAATCCAGCCTCATATACTTACTAACTGTGTGACTCCAGGCAAGTCACTTAAACTCTGTTTGCCTCAGTTTCATCAACTGTAAAATGGGAATGATAATAAAGCACCTATTTCCTAGGGTTGCTATGAAAATGGAATGAAACATTATCTGTAAAAACACATAGTAAGTGCTTAATAAATGCTTGCTTCCTTCTTTCCTTTCCTTCTTTCCTTCAGGTTTTCCCTAAGATGGTCTTCTGATCTCAGGGGAAAATGTCCCACAATTCAGAAAACTGACCTAGAATACACATAGCACTTTTCTCCATTTGTTAAGTAGGGACTCTTGATCGGAACCAACTGTATTTTCTTCAAAAGGCATCCCTTCACCAAATTTCACCAGTTTCCGTGGATAGCCAGCAGCTTTCCTTCCAAGCCATTAAGTTCACAAACTTGTCATCATCCTTGACTCTTCCTTCTCCCTCAATCATCAAATAAGATCAGTTAAATCTTTTTATCCTGTCTCTGTTTCCATTCTCTTCTTTCCCTACAGTTTCTTTCCTGGTTTACCTCTTGCTTGGACTATTGCAATAGCCTCTTCGTTGGTCTCCCTCCTTCCCTTATCTCTTCCCTCTCCAAAGAATCCTTCAAACAGTTATCAAATTGATATTCCATTGGATCATGACTCATCCTCCAAAATCTTCAAGAATCTCCTCTTTCTGCTAGTATGGAATAAGACATACTCAGCCAAGCACTTCAAGTCCTCCCCCATCAGGTTCTCATGCCATGCTACTCCCTCTTATTCATCTTATGTGCCAGCCAAAGTTGCCTGCTAACTGTTCCCAATTTATAATATTCCATCTCTGATTCCTCTCATCCACTTATTTGTACTCTCTTCTCTTGAAATATGTTACCTTATAAATACTTTATAATGACTTAAATATATGTGGTATCTCTTTCCCCTCCCCCACAGTAGAATGTAAGCTCATTGGGGGTGGGGAATGCTTTATTTTTGTATCCCTATACCTAACACTATGTAAGGCACATATTTGGCACTTACTGTTTGTTGACTTGTCTTGTAGCCTCACTACCAAGCACTGTACCTGGAACTTAGTAGGCTCTTAACAAATCCTTATTAGCTGATTGAATTGAATTGATAACAATTGATTGAATCACACTTTATTCTAGGTTCCTAGATTGAGACCTGGAAGGGACTTTAGAAACCATCAATTTCAAACCCTTCTTTTTACAGAGAAGGAAACTGAGACCCAGAGAGGTTAAATGACTTTTCCAGGGTCACACAGGTAGTAAGTGGCAGAGGCTTTGACTACCAATCCATCAAACTTTCCATTGTACCAAATCAAGACTCAATTCAAGTGCCACCTTCTTCATAAAGCTTTGCCTAATTTCTACAGTAACTTGGGATTTTCCCACCCCAGATTACCTCATATTTAATTTTTATATGCACATGTACATACACATACAAGCACATATTTACACATATATCTACATATATGTATATGTAGATATATACATTTATATACATATATGTGTATACATATATATGAGCATACATACACATGCACATGCATATATGTATACATATATGTATATATACATATACATACATATACATGTCTCTTCTGATAGGATAAAAGCTCCTTGAGGACAGGAATCATTTCACTTTTGTCTTTATAACTTTGACTCCTGGAACAGTGGCTGCTACATGACTTGATGATTGAGTGATTAAAGTGCTAATTTATTTATTTCATGAGGATTTTACTCAAAGGGCTTAAGTGCTTTGCAACCTGAGAAGTACAGAGAATGAATGAAATAAATCCACTTAGTCTCCTTGAGGAAAAGAGCAAGCACATAATTTATGCATTTGAAAATGGTTATTTAGAACCAGCTGTATGTTTCTGTTGCTGTGCTATGAGAGGCAAAGAAACAAAAGTAGCTTGTACCTTAGGGATCATGATGTACTATCTCTATGGTAGAAAGGGCACTGAACTGAGAGACAGGAAGAACAGGGTTCAAATCTCATTTCAGACACCAGCTGTGTGACCTTGGGCAAGTCACTTAACCACTCTGTGCCTCAGGGTCCTCATTTATAAAATAAGGAGGTTGGACTCAATGGCCAGTAAAGTAACTTCAACATGAAAACTAGGATTCTGGGATCTTATGACCTCCTTTTTCCACAGCCATGATACCATCTACAGATTTGTTACAAGGAAGCTGGTGGGGACCACTGTTGGTATGGCCAATCTAATCTTAAAGAGAATTAGAACCACTGCTACAAAAAAATCAGAAGCTTCAGTCCTTACCCTTCTAGAGGCTATAACCTCATTGGAGAGATAAAATACAAGCACAGAAATAGTTATATAACAAATTGGTGTAGTGTATAGTGGAAAGAGTATGGGATTTGGAATCAGGGACCTGGGTTCACTTATTGTCTTTGGGTCTTGGGTTCCTGATCTGAAATGAAAAGGATGGGTGTGATGACCTCTTTTTTCCAGTTCTAAATCTTGAACTAAATCAATAATAGAGATGGGTACTGGAGGGATCCAAGGAGGCAGGGATTCCCCAAGACTGGAATGATTTGGGAAGGCTTCTTTGTGGGGAGAAACAGGAGCTTGAAGGATGGTCACCACTTGAATGTTCTCAACCAGGTCAAATGAGGTGGCTTCACGTCCTTAGGTTTCCCAGTCCTTCATGCCTGTATCTTTTAGAGTACTCAAGATGAAGACAGAAGTCAAAGAGAAACAAGAGCAAAGAGAAAATATCGACAAAATCAAGATTCACGTGGGTAAAATGCGGAAGGAAGCTCTGGCAACGCAGTTCAAAGAATGGCTCCTGGATACCAACGGAAAGTTACCACTTCCTGTGGTAAGCAGAAAAGGAGTAGGGAAGGGGATGGAGGAGGAGGAAGAGGAGATGGGGAGAGGGTGCTTAGTTACTAGACTCCTAATGGAAAAAATGACTATGTAGACCTCAGCCTTAAAATCCTTCCCCTCAAATCCCACTTCCCCTGGAGCTCATTCAGCCCTCCACCTGTTTGGTCCATGCAAGCCAATTCTTTTGGCTTATCTACAAGATCTTTTTCAACAAATTCTAGAAATCAAGGCTCTTATTTAGAGCTTGTCACAATGACTTCATTGCAGAAAGGAGGGTCCCTCTTTGAGACCACCTTGTATGGTGGACAGAGCACTAGTCGTAGAGTTAAAGGACTTGGGTTCAAATGTTACTTGGGACACTCCCTGTGTGTCACTTAACTTCTCTGGGCCGCACTTTTCTCATTGAACAGATGAGGGAATTGGATAATATAGCATCTTCCATCCCTTCCAGCTCTAGGGCTATGATTCTGTGGGTTCTTTGTGGAGAATATGGTTCATTTCCATTTAATAGGAAATTAAATGAAATAAAACTGCATTTAATAGGAGCTAAAAGGGTGACAGGACTTTGGGAGTACCCTCTGGTTCTGTATAGAGTTGGCCAAGGCTTTTATAGTGGATAAATATGAAATAATGGGGAAACAGCAATAGTGGGGAAAGAAAATCTTTGGAAAGCATTTCTTTAGGAGGAAAGCAAGTGGCTCAGACTCACTTGGGATTATCTGTACTGGAGATCCTGGATAAATTGAGGAAATACCAGAGCTCCTTGTTCATGGTCAGTTCTCTGCTCTAAGGCTGCTTACCCTTAGACTGGGATCCATCCAAGGACGTATTGGTTAAATGTTTAACAATGGGCTCTCCAGGAAAAAAAAAAGCATGGTTGACATACTTTTAAATTTAATCATTAACATTCTCATCATCACTTTCTTAAGTCTAGACAATCAATAAAATACTAAATCAGGCCCTGATTTGACATTTCCTCAAAAGCAAAATACTCACACTGTAAATTTAACAATTGGCAGAGAGCTGGTTGGAGCAGGGTCTACCCTGCCATTTGGAAACCTTACCTGTAGATACTCTAGATATCTACTCATTCATTTCCCCCTTTCAGACTCTTTTCCCATTGTCCCAAGATTTTCTGGGATTCCCAGGGGAAAGGAGAACATGGCCAATAGTGGTGGCACATTCTGAATTTTCTTTTGCTCCTCTGCACCTAGAAGTTGATCCTAGATAGGCTCAGACAGGCAGCGCTGAAAGGGCTGAGTCAAGTCTCCTCAACTCCCCTTAGAAATAATGAAATTGGGGTCCAGAGAATTTGACTTGCTCAGTCATACAGGTGGTAAGTGATCGAACTTCAACCCTTGGATGCTGAATCTTGCACCCCCAGTGTACTACACTGCCTCCCTCCTCATCAGTGTCAGCAGTACTCCACTTCTTCCACTGGTGATCTCAACACTTTGGAGAAATAAATAACTCCTCCACAAAAGTTAGGGTCCTCTTCTTTTAGCGGGATCCCACCTAGAACAAATTTAAAGGTATTATGATTAAGGGCTATTTTTAAAATGTAAGGTATAAATTGACCCTCTCCTAGGGTGTTTATCTGCTTCTGTCTGATTTACAGATTCAGAATGCCCTCCGAGCGTTTCTGGACACTTCGGCAGGACGAAATGCTGGTGAGCATATATCTATCTTAACAGCATTTGACTGAGTGCTGAGCAAGACTCTATGTAGCAGCGAGTGGTGGGGAAAATGTTAGCACATCAGTATTATTGCTGGGCATCAGGGAGGGGTAGGTAGGTTCTTTGACAGTTAAGAGCAGATTAATTCACAAGCAAAGAAACAGGGACCTAAATGCCTTCATGTGAAACAATCTCAATGTGAGCTAAAGGAAACAGCCCCCCAAAAGATTCCCCCCCAAATCCAAAAACTTAAGCAAGAAAGAGGGGCCCAAGGGCTTTGCAAATGAGGCAGGAAGTGGTAAGTGTGAGGTTTTTAAATATTCTGGTTAAGTTGGAGATGTTTCAGGGGCATCTCAAACTCAGCATGACTGAAAAGCAACTCAGTCTCTTCCCCCAAGAGACATGCCCCTGGTCCAAACCGCTCTGTTTCTATTGAGGGCACTATGATTCTCTGGTTTTGTAACCTCAGAGTCATGCTAGGCTCTCCCTCTCCTCCACCACACCCATCCTGCTCATGCTAAATCTTAGGGGTTTCTGCTTCCTCAGAACATGTCTCAGACCCTTCCTCTTCTCAATCTTCCTATGACCCCCTGCTCAGTTCAGACCCTAAATGACTTTTACCTGGGCTATTGCAGCAGCCAATTATTTTAGTAACTGCTCTCTGCCCGCTTCAAGCTTTTCCCTTTCAGAGCCATCCTCTCCCAATCGCTGCCAAAATAATCTTCTGAGAGCAAAGGAAAAAAAACATGTCATTCCACTACTCAAAAACTGTTATGTCTTCTTATTGCCTAAAATAAGATAAAATAAATTTCTCCACTTGGCATTGAAGGCCCTCCCCAGGCTGACTCTAACCTACTTTTCCAAGCTTATTTAGCATTATTCCCATTCAGACACTCTGTGTGCCAGCTGTTCCCTGAGCTCAACATTTCATCTCTTATCTCGAGTTTTCCTTCCAAGTTACAAAGAAGGTGTAACCTGTACTGGCAGAGGGAGTTTCCCTACCTGGGAGTCCCTATAGCAGTGACATCACAGGCCCAGGCCCCATTTCTGTCCCTGTTCTTCTGTGCCCAGAACACACTACCTCTTCTTTTCACCTCTCTAAATCCTTATTTTTATTCAAAACTCATCTCTGGTGCATCTCATCCTGGAAGCATTCCCTGAAGTCCCCTTGGTATTTTTTTTTAAACACTCTTTCATTTATCAGTTTATCTGCTATATACTTGATTTCATACATGTCAAACCCTCCTTCACAAGGTAAGCTCCAGGAGGGCAGGAATATTTTCTGTTTCATCTTTGGATTCCCAGGGCCTAACCCCTCAGAGTTTAATAAACTAGCTTGTGGAAGGGTCACTATGCATTTATTTAGCATATCAAGATACAAAGCACCTTACCTTTATTATCTCATTTTATCCTTGCTGTAAATCTGGGAGGTAGGTGCTGTCATTGCCCCATTTTTATATGATTACTATGGAATACTATTATGCTGTAAGAAGTGATGACAATTCCAAAAGACTCATGATGGAAAATGCTGTCCACATCCAGAGAAAGAATTATGGAGTCCGAATGCATATCAAAGCATTTTTTTTCCTTCTCATGGTTTTTCCCTTTTGTTCTGATTCTTCTTTACAACATGACTAATCTGGAAATATGCTTAATATGATTGGTACATGTATAGCCTATATCAAATTGCATGCCGTCTTGGGGAGGAGGAAAGGGAAGGAGGAAGGGGAAGGAGGGGGAAAATTTGGAGCTCAAAATCTTATAAACATGAATGTTGAAAGCTAAAAATAAACACAGTGGAAAAAACAGAAATGATGAGCAGGATGCTTTCAGAAAAACCTGGGAAGACTGACATGAACTGCTACAAAGTAAACTAAAGCAGAACTGGTAGAATATTGTATACAGTAACAACATCGTAACACTGATTAGATGTGAATGACCTGGTTGTTCTCAGTAATATACCAATCTAAGACAATTCCAAGGGACTCAGGATGAAAGTGTGTTATCCACCTTCAGAGAGAACTGATGGACTCAGAGGGCATGTTGAAGCACATTTTTTTCTTTATTTAATTTTCTTATTCCCCTAACCCCAAAATGGGGATAATGTGGAAATGTTTTGCCTGACTTCATATATATAGTGGATATCATATTTCTCACCTTCTGAATGGGTAGGGGAGGAGGTGGAGGGAAAGAGAATTTAGAATGATACTAAAAAGAAATATCATCTCCATTTTACAGAAGAAGAAACTAAGGCTGAGAAAAATTAAGTGACTTGCTCAGGTTGTGTCACAACTAGTAAGTGTCTGAAGCTGGATTTGAACTTTAGTGTTCTTGCCTTTGAGTCCAGCTAACTGCCACTAAATTAATAATTGGCTGAGAGCTGGGTGGAGCCAGGTCTACTCTGTAATCTGGAGACCTTACCTGTAGATATTCCAGATATCCACTCATTCATTTCCCTCTTTCTGGCTCTTTTCCTGTTGTCTGCCTCAAGATTTGCTGGGATGCCCCAGGGGGAAGGAGAATGCAGCCAACAATGGTAGTACATTCTAAATTTTCTTGCCGGCAGCGAGTTTTAGTGATTATTTAAGGAAGTTTAGTTAGGTTGGTACGTCTTTCCAGTAAATTATGCAGACTGAGCCTGGTTGGCCACATACCATACTGAGAGGCAGTGTGGTATAGAGATTAGAGCACTGGTCTTGGAGCCAGGAAGACCGGGGTTCAAATCCCACTTCTGATAACTGTCTGTGGGATGGTGGGCAAGTCACAAACTTTCGGGGTTCTGGATAACTTTCTAAGACTCTAAATTGCAGAGAAGGTGCCATCCTGCATTGGCAGAGGGAATTTCTTCATTTAGGGGTTCCTAGTGTAATCACAGATCCAGTCCCTGTATCCTGCGTGTAGACATAACCACGGGGTCTGACAGAGACCGTTAGAAGGAGAATGGTCCCACGGATGTGCTGGAGCTAGTTTATCCCAGATTAGAAAAAAAAACAAACTGTTCAGCTTTGAATGTGAGCATTTGCACCTCAGGAATCAGCAAATTTGACAAATTAGGGCTTGATTGGTTGTGTTGTTAATGGTCTAGACTTAAGAAAATGTTAATATTGTAGGTTAAACTTTAAAAGTCCTATATACAGGATTTTTTCCTCCTTTTCTGAAGAACTGGTTGTTACACATTTACCAGAACACCATAAGCATGGATGAGAGATAAACAGACTACCTTAACATGTAAGGTGCTTTGTAAATGGAAAGTAGTATAGACATGGAAATTATTCATTATTTAAATTCATTTAATATGCACATAATTGTTCTCATAGGCAATTAAATGAAACAAATATTTATAACCAATATGCCTTCCTGCTACTCTGATATTTTTGGCAGGGCACAGGGGACACACAGGTGTACAAGCAGCTACATCTCCAGGGTGTCTATAATTTAATTCAGATGTGCTTTGAGAACAAATGGGAAACAGTGTTCTGTGACTGCTTTAGAACAATGAGTTCTGTCTGATGCTTCTCTTTCTGGCCCATGATCTGAGTCAGTTTCTGGTGCTTTATTAAATGAAAGTCTGGCAGATATGAGATCACAAGATCAAAGAAATTAGAAGGAACTTTAGAAATCATCCAGTCGAACCTTCTCATTTCAAAGATGAGGAAAGCGAAGGTCCAAGAATT
This sequence comes from Bettongia penicillata ogilbyi, assembly GCA_023548195.1. Classification (NCBI taxonomy): domain Eukaryota; kingdom Metazoa; phylum Chordata; class Mammalia; order Diprotodontia; family Potoroidae; genus Bettongia; species Bettongia penicillata. The sequence continues at coordinate 611,978 of JAJHZJ010000573.1, read as the reverse complement.
GAAATGGCATATAATAGGCACCCTGGTTGTATGTACATAACTGGGGCTCAATCTCAGGTCTTTGCCACCCCCCTCCCCCACCCAATCCAGAGCTCTTTCTACTTCATCATGCTATTGGACAGACAGAGACTTGGATAGTGATTGAATTTTCCCATACTACCCGAAGGAATACTCAGACTGCATTAAAGAAATTCTCCAGAGTTTGCCAGTTAATAGGTAGCAGAAGACAACGAAGCAGAAAAGTGTGAATTCCAGCTGTCCAATCGTGCCTTATTGGAAATTGGAATTTCAAAACAGGAATGAACAGTAGAGAGGAAAAGAGAGCTTGGCATAAGACCAAACTCAGCCAGGTCATCCCCAAAGCATTTAGACGAAGCTAAGAGCAGGACAACAGATTTGGCAGCGTTTCTAGAACAAATTATTTTCATCAATGATGACAGTGGTAGAATCAAACATATTTGAGCTCCAATCTCTGAGTCTCTGGTGTGTTATATGAAGGAAAGAAAATGGAACATCTGGCCTGGACCAAGGTGGGGAAAGAATCCTGTGCTAGAGGTAACTCAGTTTTGAAAATATTGAGGATAAATGTTTAAGATTTCTGACTTCAGAAAGATCCCGAATGATTGGGGAAAATAATTAATGTTATTATTATCCAGAAAATGCTCATTGAAGACATCAGTATCTACTGACCCGTTAACATCCTTTTTCATCTCTATTAAATCTAAATGTAATCCATCTCTCTAGGAATCCTGAGAAGACCAGAATAAGAAATAACAGAGGTTTACTAGGCTATGGAAATGTGTGAATGCATATGATTTCCAGAATTTTCCAGTTTCCATTTTCTTTTTTTCAGGCTACATTTATGAGGATATATATTTTCATCCTTGATGTAAATATTAAAAGGGAACAATAAAACTTTAGCGAACTACTTTTTAAAAAAAGAATATATCTTCAAATTCATGTGATTAACTGAAAAGTATAGAAAATGAGGTATCTCACTAAGCTTATTGATTTAAAAAATAATTGACTTGGTAGAGTTAAGATGTAGCCCCAAAGTTTCTTTTCAACAAAATATTACCCAATCGTGTTAAAATCATGGAGACTTTTTTTTGATAGATTCAGCCACAGAGATACTTTTAAAAAATACTTATTTTTAAATTTTCCTTTAAAAATTTGAGTTCCAAATTTTCTCCCTCTCTGAAGCCCTCCTCCCCTACTCACTGGGAAAGTAAGCAGTATGATATTGGTTATATATGTGAAATCATGCGAAATATATATCCACGTTAGCCATATCACACAAAAAACCCCAGCAAAAATAAAGAAAGTGAGAAAATTATACTTCAATTTGCACTCAGATTTCATCAGTTCTCTCTTTGGAGGTAGTAGAAAGTGTTTTTCTTCAAGAGTTCTTCAGAATTGACTTGATCTGAGTGAGTAGTTAGTTCTTTCACAGTTGATCTTGTTATAATATTGTTGTCACTGTGTATCTTCTGGTTCTGTTCACTTCACTTCGTGTCAGTTCATATAGGTCTTGTCATGTTTCCTGAAACCACCCCAGTTGTCATCTGTTATAGCACAGTAGTATTCCATCACAATCATATGTCCACAACTTATTCCCCATTTGATAGGCATCCCCTCAATTTCCATGGCAACTACAAAAAGAGATACTATAAATATTTTTGTACATATAGGTCCTTTCCCTTTTTTAATTTCTTAGGGATATAGACCTAATAGTGGTATTGCTGGGTCTAAAGGTATGAACAGTTCTATAGCCCTTTGGGCATAGTTCCAAATTATTCTTCAGAATTGTTGGGATGCACAGCTCCATCAATAATGCATTCATGTACCTATTTTCCTACATCCCCTCTAGCATTTATCATTTCTGACAGGTGTGAGGTGATACCTCAGTGTTGTTTTAATTTGCATTTCTCAAATCAATTGTGATTTAGAGCTATTTTTCATTTGAGTATAGATAGCTTTGATTTCTTCTTCAGGAAACTGCCTGTTCATATCTTTTGACCATTTATCAACTTGAGATTGGCTCTTACTTTTTTCTTATTTTTATAAGTTTGACTCAGTTCATTTGAGAAAGGAGACCTTTAACAGAGAAAGTTGCTGTAAAATATTTTGATATTACTTCATTATTTATGGTACCTTCTAGCAAGATGTAGTTTCCATGATTATCTCTTTTAAATAGGTCTATTTTTGTTTTTGCTTTATCTGAGATCATGATTGCTACTCTTGCCTCTTTTACTTCAGCTGCAGCGTGATAGTCCTTTATTTTAATTCTTTGGTGTTTCTGTTTCAAACATATTTCTTATAAGCAACATATTGTTGTATTCTGGTTTCTAATCCATGTTGCTATCCAGTTCCATTTTATGGAAGAGTTTATCCCATTCACATTCACAGGTATGTTTACTGTGTATTTCCCACCATTTTCTGTTTAGCCTTGTCTCTCTTTTATCCTGTCGCTCTTCAAAAGTCTATTTTACTTCTGACTACTGCCTCCCCTTAATTTATCCCTCTCTTTTTATCACCCCTCCCCTCTTTTCTTTTCTCCTTCCCCTTCTACTTTCCAGTTGGGTAAGATAGATTCCTATACCCAACTGAGCATATCTATCTGTCTATCTATCTATCTATCTATCTATCTATCTATCTATCTATCTATCTATCTGTAGTCTTCCCTTTTTTGAGGCAATTTAGATGGTAGTAAGGTTCAGACATTGCCCAAATGCCCCTCCCTATTTTCCTCTTTACTATAAAAGTGCTTCCTTTCATGCCTCTTTTATGTGTATATAATTTCATCCATTCTTCCTCTCCCTTCCTCTTTCTCTCAATTCATCCCTCTTTCTCACTCTTTCAACTTTTTTGGGATCATTACAACATAACTGACTCACACTCACATCTGCTGTCTGTGTGGACTCATTTTAACTGCCCTAATAATGAAAAAATTCTTACGAGTTGCATGGATTATATTCCCATACAAGAATATAAACAGTTTAACCTTATTGAATGCCTTATGTTTTTCCTTCATGTTTACCTTTTTATGCTTCTATTGAGTCTTGTGTTTGAATGTCAAATTTTCTATTCAGCTTTGGTTTTTTCATCAGGAATGCTTGAAAGTCTTCTGTTTCATTATATATCCATTTTTTCCCTTGCAGGATTATTCTCAGTTTTGTTGGGTAGGCTATTCTTGATTATAATCCTAGCTCCTTTTCATTTCAGAACATCATATTCCTAACCCTTCACTTCTTCAACCTGGAAGCAGCTAAATGATCCTGACTGTGACTTCACAAAATTAGAAATGTTACTTTCTGGCCACTTGCACTATTTTTTACTTGAGCTGGGCACTCACAAATTTGGCTGTAATATTCCTGGGAGTTTTCATTTTGGGACATCTTTCAGGATGTGATTAGGGGATTCTTTCAATTTTTATTTTACCCTTTGGATGGAAGGTATCAGGACAATTTTACATGGTAATTTCTTGAAATATGATGTCTAGGTTCTTTTTTTAAACATGGCTTTCAGGTAGTCCAATATTTCTTAAATAATCTCTCCTTAATACATTTTTCCAGGTCAGTTTTTCTATGGTGAGATATTTCCTGTTTTCTTTTGTTTCTTTTTCACTCTTTTGACTTTGTTTTATTGTTCTTTGATGTCTCATGGAGTCATTTGCTTCCACTTCCACAATTCTAATTTTTAACCAATTATTTTCTTCAGTGAGCTTTTGTACCTCTTTTCCCATTTGGCCAATTCTGTTTTTAAAGAAGTTTTTCAGTGAATTTTTGTACCTCCTTTTCCATTTGACCTATTCTGTTTTTTAAAGAGTTCTTTAAAAAATTCTTTTCTTTAGTGAATTTTTTTCCCCACTTTTACCACTAATCTAGTTCTGTTTTGTTAAGATGTTTTGCTCTTTTTTTTTTTTTTAACTATATATTTGTATATATGTGTGCCTCTTTTCCCCCCCACGGTATAATTGTATATATGTGTGCCTCTTTTATCACACTGTTAATTCTCTTTTCATAATTTTTTTGCATCATTCTCATTTCTTTCCCCAATTTTTCTTCTACCACTCTTACATCTTCCTTTAACTCTTCCAGAATTCTTGTTGGACTTGTGTCCAAATAGCATTTTTCTTGGAGACTTTACTTGTAGCTGTTTTCATGTTGTTGTCTTCTTCTGAGTTTGTGTCTTGGTCTTCCCTGCCACTGTAGTAGCTTTTTGTGGTCAAGTTTTTTTTTCTTTGCTTATTTTTCTAGCCTATTTCTTGATTCCAAACTTTATGTTAAAGTTGGGCTCTGCTCATTTTGGGGCAAGGAGGTATTGTCTCAGCCTTTAGGCTTCTTTTGTGCTGCTATTTTCAGAACTAGTTCTGGGCGTCTATAGGTTTTCCATGTTTCCAAGGTGATGTGATCCAGAAAGAGGTGTAGTCACTACTGTCCTGGTCTGTAGTCTAGTTCCTATCAAGGAAAGATTCCCTATAGCCATAAGTGTCAATGTTCCTCGGGGTGCTGGGACTGTGACCAGGGTCCCTACTCCCTTTGACTCACCACAAGCACTCCTCTCCACTCTGGAACTGTGACCTAGAAATGTATATGGGCAATGCAACAGAGTCCTGTGCCCAGAGTTAGCTCAGGGTCCCCTGTAATCTCTTTCTGACCAGTTATCTGACCATGTTACTGTCCCTGGGTAAAGAGTTCCTGAAGTTGCTACCATCACTGTTGCAACCTCTTCCATGGTGGTAGAGCTGAGCTTCAGACCAGTTGCTACCATAGTGTCATAGACCTTTCCTGACAACCTCCTAAGTTATCTTATGCTAGAAAAATGCCATACCCTGAATTTTTCTTCTGCCATTCCAGAATTCTACTTGAGACATCATTTTAAAGTTGTTAGGAAGGGAATGTTGGCAGAATTTGGCTGGGTTACTGCCTCTATTCTGTCATCTTGGCTCCATCCCCCAAAGATACTTTTTTCAATGGTCTTCTAACCACCAACATTAAATAAAGTATAAAACAGGGAGAAGTGTACTCACAAAATGTACTTATCATTGCCATGGGGGTTTTCTGAATGAAATACCAGTAGAAGAATGATTTTTTTTTAGATAGTAAGGTCTTCTGTTTATGGAAGATATAATGTTGATTCTATCAAATCCTTAGGATACTATGGAGCTTCATTTGTGATATCCACAGCAAACCAAAAGAGGTTAGCTTAATTCACACTGACAAAATCAAAAGGATAAATATTATCTATTATCCAACCTAGGAATTGAAGTTGGACAGGCAACCCATTAAAGGAACCCATTATAGTGCATAAACAAACCATGTATGAACACTGATCTGGACCTAAACTTGAATAGGAGAAAATAAGTAAGGTATTTGGGAATTGTGAAGTGTTTCAGTCAACAAACCCTATTTTTTTGTTATCAATATTCTTTTGGGTAGTGATGTCTTCTAGATGTTCCTGTTTTTGGACTAAGTTGTTCTGATTATGTTAATATTATAGTACATTCTGAAGATATCTGCAACAACTCAAAATTGCTTGGTCTGAGCAACCACATAGGAAAAACAAAGTGGATAAAGACTCTCTATTGTCTAAATTTTAGCATGCAGTTGGATAGACAGCGTAGAAGTTCTTGTTCATCAATATATATATCCCTTGGAAAGACAGCACAAATGATAACAAATTGGGCTTAGAATTATAAAGGGGGAAGAGGATGGATTAGATTATTGTGAAAGGAATTTGTGAAGTTCTTTTAATGATCCCAAATTTCTCCCAGAAACAAAGGCTTATATTTTTAATACCAGTATTCTACTCTGTTGTTCTAAGACTTCCAATCATTAACACTATAATCTCTGAACAATTAAAAATGAGTACTATGCAAAGGGCAATGGAAAAGTACATGGTAGGTTGAAGATAAGAAATAAATAAGTAATAATAAATGAATAAGGAATTTCAAAGAAAAACCAAATTAAAGGATGTTACTGAAGAAATGTATGATTGATGAAAAAAACTTGAGCATGTGACATGGCAAGGGATAATAGATGGACAGCCAGAGTATTCCTACAGTGTCAAGAAAAAGTAAGAAACGTCCCCAGTTGATTGGCTGAAATCCCTGTGTACAAATTATGTGAGAGCAGACGATAGTCCCACAAGATGGCAAATATAGAGGGATCATGGTATCGAAGAATGAAGCTAATCGATAATATCACAGATCCATTTAATTTTTTATTATTCCTTTGTATCTGATAAATGGAGAAGCTCCTATACCCAAACCAGTGGTGTTTGACATATTCTTTCAGTGAGCATATAGAGCTATGAATCATGGAACACTATAATCTCTGAAGAATTAAAATTATGCTTGACTCAAAGGGCAATGGAGAAACATATGATCGGCATACGTCTACTTACCCTAATGGGGGAGGAGAATTGGTCTTTAATCACTTGATTCCCCCCAGCTTAGTTGATGTGCTTATAGAAAATAAAGGTCAGATGAGATGCTAAATTAACTCTAATGATATAACCACCACCAGTTGTCCCTTTATAAAGTGTCAAAAATGTTTCCTTGATTCAACTGGAATTGATCAGGCAATAACTGACCACATAGGAGCAGCTTTGTGGAGTATGACTTCCTATACCATCTCCTATACCAAGGGCTTTCCCCTTGCATTGGACAATTGCATTGCATTCCCCTAGCATCTGAGTTATTCATCCAGCAGAAGACATTCTATCTGGCAATCTGAGAGTCCATTCAAGAGAGCTTGAGGCACAGTTGAAGGAGCTGAGGCATAGTTTCCAGGTACAGGTATAGTACCAGACACAGGTACAGAGAGGCAGGCACTGGAGACCAGAAGCAGCTTCAAGGAATAACTCCTGACTTCAGAGGGGAGAAACCAGCCAGAACCTGAAGGGAGACTGGCTCCGGGAATGAAGAGTTGAGTGGTGGAGAGGACTGTACAAGGACATAGTGTGAGGCTTGTAGTTCTTCAGTCATGAGTTGCCTTTACCACATGTATTCCCTGCTTGTGTGCTTTACTATCATTATAATACAAATTTGTGCCCATTTGTCCCATGGATAGTGTATGCTTTCTTTGGGAGGGCGATCTCCATGTTACTGGGGTGAATGTTTTGTAGCTATCATCTTTGCTGTATCATATTTAAAAATGCTTTTGTTCTGAGCTAATTGTTCAACTGGATAACTATTAAGGAGAAGCTCACTGGTGGGGGCTTATCAACTGTAGTTTTAGGAATGCAGACCTATAGAGTTCCCTAAAATCTGTGAGATTAAGTAGCCACCCTTTGAGAAGTAGCCACCCTTTGAGAAGTACCAGAGGGCCTGCTACGCTTAGAGTGATGGATGTCCAAGAACTGGAATAAAAGATAACTTCTGGGAAACATATCATTAGAAAAGGGTCAGTCATGGAATGAGAGTGAGGGATAAATGATGGATAGCTTGAATGATGCACTCGTACCCACAGAATATAAAAAGACCAAGAGATAAGGCTCCAATTGGCATGGAAGAGCATGAATATGCAAGATGGTAAGGCATGGATGTTTTGCAGTTTGTATCTTTGAAGGAAGTATCCATATGAATAAGGTCACAGACCCATTGAAATATGTGTCAGGCCCTATAGGCTATACTCACATAGAGATGGCCCAGGAATGGACTTATCCAACCAAAGGGCCTGTAGTTGCTTTAGTAGTTCCTAGGAATTGCCTATTTCAGTTGGCGGTTCATCCCAATATCCCCAGCTGACAGAGCCTCTGATTAGAATCCTGAAGAGGGGTGCCATGTACTAGTAAGGACTTGGGAAATGTTAGGGTCCTCCAATGTTTGATGCAGGTATGCCCTAGAGCAGGGACTCTTCACCTTTTTTGAGTCATGGACCCCTTTGGCACAGTCTGGTGAGCCCTTTGGACTCCTTCCTTCTCAGAATAATGCCTTTAAATGCATAAAATGAAATATATGGGACTACAAGAGAAACCATTAGCGTAGAAAAACAGTTATCTATCTATCTATTTAATGTTCAAACTCAGGTTAAGGATTTCAGCCCTAGAAAGTTTCTTGAACCACATCAAGAATCCATCTGAGTAGTACCTGCCTTTTTCTAGGGTGGAGAATTAGGTAGAGTACGCACAGAATAGCAATGCCTGCAGAAAGTTTTTCTTAAGGACGGATCCAACTATCTCCTCTCACATCACTAATTTGATGAACAGGTGTGTTGGATATTGTAGGATCATCATAGGATTAGAGGCAACTAGATGGCAGCATGGATAGAGTGCTAGAACTGGAGTCAGGAAGACTTGAGTTCAAATCCAACCTCAGACATTTACTAGCTATGTGACCCTGGGTAAGTCACTTCACCTCTGTCTGCCTCAGTTTTCTCTTCTGGAAAAGGAAATAGAAAACCATCGAGTATCTTTGCCAGAAAAACAACGAATGAAGACACAAAAAGTCAGACATGACTGAAAGCAATTAAATAACATCCATTGTATTATTCTGCCTTACGTTGGTGAGGACCCGCTGGGAGACCATATGACCCAGGAAAGGAGGCATCATAAGACGGAAGGAGCAAGGATTCTCCAAGTATTTCTTTAGCTATGTTGGAAGATACAGGAATATAAGCAGCAGTGAAATGGTCTTGATGGAATGACAGAGGAATTCTTTAAGCAAATCTCATCCCCAGGCAAGTTCTTGGACCAAGCAGTAGGTAAGACTGAGAAGCCACAAAATACAGACCTTTACAGATGAGCACATCCAGGTTTCACGAGTTCTGTGAGTTATACGGACTGTGCAGGTATCCTGACAAAAAGGGATGTCTCTAGCAGATCTGAGTGGATTCCTTTTGTGGGGGAGTGAAGCAGGACTGAACCCCAGGTTAGTTCTGTGTCAGTAGGACAGTATAGGTCCTTAGTGGCAGCGAGGCTCACCAGAAAGAGGACAGTTGTCTTAGCTGTTCGTGGATTTGGATTCAAGTCTGCATTTTTTGGGGGGCAAAAGGGAGGTTAGGATAAATAAAGCCGGTTCTTTATTGGATATCTTATCAGTCTCTCCTTGGTAAGATACCCTTTACTTTCTCTTTTTTAAAGATCTTGCTTTGTTTTAGTGCTTGTATGGGAACTAAAGGCCCTTTTCTCTTTTTGTCCAGACCCAGACATATTTTCAAGAAGACCTTGGGTGGAGTGGGAACAAAAGAGAATATAATTATTGTGAAGCCTGCTGAAATGGCATCTTGTCTGTGTAGACATAGAGAGTTGTAATTCTGTGGTTCTGGATGATGGGTCATGTTTGAGGTCTTGTCTGGAATGTTTTTTTATTTCTTTCTTCTTTTTCCCTTTGGTGTAGGTTACCAGCACTAGCAGTCATGCTAGTAAGCAGCAGTTTGTTTTGTGGCTAAGCTTTCTTCATCAGAAGTGGTCAGGTTTAGACAAACTTGCCAACGACAAGGCAGGCATGAGCCCTGAGAAGCAGTTATGGTCCCCTCACCAGAGTGTTAATCGATTCCTATCACCGTCAGGATCAAATGTGAAATCTTCTGTTTGGCTTTTAAAGACCTGCAGAATCTGATCCCTTCCTACCTTTCCAGTCTCCTTACACCTTAGTCCCCTCCACAATCTGTAATTTAGTGGCCTTGCGGCTCTCTAAGCATGACACTATCTCCTGACTCCAAGCATTTTCACTGGCTGTGCCCCATGCCTGGAATGCTATCCCTCCTCATCTCTCCCTCTTGACTTCTCTGACTTCCTTCAGGTCTCACCTTCGGCATGAAGTCTTACCCAATCAATCTCCCTTGATTTTAGCGCCCACTCTCTGTCACTACTCCTAATTTATCCTGAACATATCTTGTTTGTACATATTTACCTGTCTCCCCCAAAAGTCTGTGAGCATCTTGAGAATAGGGACTGGGTTTTGTTTTAACTTTCTTTGTATCCCACATACCCACACAACAGACATTTAATAAATGATCACTCATTGGTTGACTATGATAATAGCACCCTGGTATAATTTGCAGATTCTGACATTTTTTTTAACATGAAGACAAATAGAGTGTTTGTCCAAGGGAAGCCTGATAAGGCCCTCCTGAAACCCCTTTGTATTTCAATGGGCCTAGATTCTTTTTCAACAGGTTAATTTTTTGGTTAAGAAAAACAATACACCTTGCATTTGATGTCTTTCTTTGTGCCACATGCTTCCTGATATCCTTCCCTTTTGTGCGCACACATAGTGAACCTTTCCTTTTAACAAAGAAAAGATTAAGCAAAATTTACCGACAGTGATTGTCTTAATGTACGCACAGCAACAATGTAATTGCTAACATTTATATAAGACTTTAAGATTAGCAAAGGGTTTTACGTATTTATTATTTCATCTGACCCTCACAACCAACCAACCAGTCAATCAATTAGCAAGCCTTTATTAAGCACCTACTATATACCAAGCACTGTATTGAGCACTAGGGATAAAAATACAAAGAATGAAATAGTGTTTCCACATAGCAAGAGATTCTAATGGGAAGAGGGAACAAGTATATATATATATACATATATATACATATATAATATACAATATAAGTAGAAACCCGTGAAGGTAAATTCCATTATCCCCATTTGATAGATGAGAGGACTAGGGCTGAGTGAGGGTGAGTTAGAGTCACACAGCTAGTTAGTATCTGGGGCAGGATTTGAATCCACAGCTTGCTTGAATCCACATCTGACTTGCTGACTTTCTGACTTCCAACTATAAAGTGAAGATAATAATAGGACTTATCTTTCAGGGTTGTTGTGATGATCAAATGAGATAAAATTTGTAAAGTGCTTAACACAGTATCTGACATATAGTAGGTGCTTAATCCTATTTCCTCCCTCTCTCCTTCCTTCCCTCCTTCCTTCCTTCCTTCCTTCCTTCCTTCCTTCCTTCCTTCCTTCCTTCCTTCCTTCCTTCCTTCCTTCCTTCCTTCCTTCCAGAACTCTGGATATCTTTTGAAAGAAGGTAATATGCTCATTGTTAAAGAGAAATAAGAGGAATTCAAAAAGATGCCTCATAGGTATTACAAATACACTAATTGATACTCTCCAGGTGTCCAAAGCTAGAAAAGATAGAGGAAGGGAGAGAGACAGAACTTAGGTCTGACCTTGGAGTTAAGTATTGCCTAAATAGGGTGATTTGTTATTTTCCTGTTTGTTGGGTCAATACAGAAAATTCACACCTCCATTCCTTTACCCTAGCCTGTTTGGGGGATTTGTTCTGCACCTGGTCAGCCATCAGCCAACCCAGCCTATGTCTGGTTCGGGAGATTAAGGCTTTGCCAATACCTCCCAGGCAAGTTCAGTTTTTACTCTCAGTTCATTCCTAGGGAAAGGAAGCTGAAGCCTAAGTGTAGTAGCTAAGTTAAGGTTCCACGCTTCTATGTAGCTCCATCTTCTGATTGAACTGTGAGTATCATTTTTCAGCTCCCCCAGGGTCATGGTACTGTTTCCCGACACCACTTCATCCTGCCAAGACCTGGAAAAGTAGAGGAAGAAGGAAATTATGGTCCAGATGTGGGCTCTGCAGATGTTCCACCATCATCACAGAGTTCTCTGCTAATACTCATTCTTTGCTTCCTGGCCCACTTTATTTAGTGTAGCCCAATGCACCAAGCATGCATTAAACCATGTTTTATAGCTCCATAAAGATAATTTACAGCCTATTAGTTCCTTTTTTTAACCAAGAACTATCAGCTCCAAGAGGGGTCTTATATCACTACCTCTATTATTTCAACTACTATCATAGAAATAACAGTAATAATTGGTTTCTCTTAGAATGGGAATCAGGAGATATTTTTTTCCTCTGTCAAAGGCTACTGATCCCCAGGAAAAAATACAGGCTTATAAATAAAGGGCAACTTAATTCAGTTTTTGAAATATTAAGAATATACAAAATATTCTTCCTATCTACTTTAAAATTAAGAACAGGAATGTAAACCTCTATCCAGTAATAC